>CM053787.1:592375222-592975222 GCA_028749045.1 Cupressus sempervirens
GCAATGAGGACGATCTGTTACGATTGTACAGGCAGCAAATAAAAGGAGATGAGCTTAGGTGTCATGACATTATGGTGTTGAACTTATGAGTTAGTGGTCATCAGGAAATGTATCTCTTTGACCGGATACACATCAGATACAAGATCCATGTAAGCAGCATTGCAAATTATACATGTCGATGAATTCTTATGTGATAAAAAGGCACAATAAGGCTAACATTGAATGCCACTAATGGCAACAATTAAGACCATCAAATTATGGAGAGAATGTTTGCATTAGCAGTCTGTGTGGCATGTCAGCAGGAAAGGAATGTTGATTATGAAGGCAAGCATCAGCTAGTCAGCAACTTATATATAGTATCAATTAAAGGATTGATAGTTATCAACACTGTCAGCAACAAATTAAGTTAACATGGCCACCTTTAATCTTACTGTCAGCAAGAAAACTGACTTTAGATAATTAAATGATTAAGTCAATAATATCAGCAAATGATTAAACCATGAAATGAGGACTTATTAATAATCCTAAAACATATGGCAGTGATTACAAGTAAAGGACCCATTCATTACGGAAAGGTGCAATGGTAGAAATAACTAGTTTGTGATCAATCAAATAAGATTAGTTATGAAGAATGAGGATTCCGAAAGGATATGGGACATGACTTATCAGTCCAGAGTCCAAAGTATATGATGGCAAATCCCATATTCATCAAAGGTGGGTACGCAAGGATCAAAATTGGATCCTTTAATCGAGATGATCAAAAGGATCAAAAAATTATTATTTATTTCAGATGGACGAATCAGAAATTATAAAATAATTGCTCTTCACAAGGAAGAGATAAGAAAGGAAATGCAATATCACCATCATAAAATAAAGATGAGATATTAAAATTTTGTCTGTGGAACCAAACGATTTAATATATCTCACGGCCCATTTCTATTTTACTATTATTTGTTGGTGTTTGCCATATCATGTGTCGGTACATTGTTTCTCCCTCAGAAGTTTTCCTCCAACGGGGTATATGTCCGTCGGGTTGGATTGTTGTAGCTATGCGACTTGAATTATTTTTACTATTATGAAAATTCCAATGGGAGTTCCACTTGTTGCGCCATTTCGGAAGTGAAAGACCTACCCTATTCTGCTTGTTTCACTTTGTTTGGATTTGGCAAGTCTAAGCGCCATCTTGTTTGTGTAGGTATTTTTGTGTTTCCGCAACATATTGCATATATCTTTGTGTTTGACGTTCACCTTTGTTTGTTATTTCTGGCATTTAAACATATAAATATATGTGTGTGTGTGTGTGTCTAATATTAACCAAATTTCCATTTGATCATCCGTTGTGAAATACCGATATTGTCATCTTCATACAACCCACTCTCTTTACTCCTTTGTACATCTTGTACAGTGCTAACTGTATGTCGTTGTCCCAAATCATCATACGACATCCAAATACATTCCATCAAGGTTTTGTCCATTGAAGTTCTATCTGTCATGGTTCGTCCTGCCGTCAAGATTCTGTCTATCGAGGCTTTGTCCATCACGACCCTAATCGCTAACTCCATCACTACTTGGTTAGTGTTTTAGAGGAATGACGTCGGAGTCTGTCTAAAGCTCTAGGATACTATATAGGGTTTATTTGAAGATCAGGAACATCGCAATGGTATCAAAGCTGGTAACCATACCAACTTGTGGACAGTGTTGGGTGGATATTTTGCAACTGACAGTTTTGGGTAAAAATCTGGCCGCAAAATAGGATAACCAACCACAGTGTGTGAGACAGAGTCTCTCCTACCTTTCAGGGAAGCCTCCCCCTTCTCACTGTTCCTTGGATCCACTCAAGATAAGCAAGAAGTCAACAGATTTTGTAAAAAAGGTGTTACCAATATCCTTTCTTCTTAACTTTCAAGAAAGAATCCACTTACTCGTATAACGAGTAATGGGAAGGGTGAATCTCTAACCACACTTCTATCAACAACTGGAAACAATGATACCGATAAACCTTCACTAACCCAGAGGCTAGCTGAAAATGTACCAGTTTGGCTCTAAGTCCAATCGTACTTCTATATGGAAAAGCTTTACAATTAGGGCACAACAACTCCTAAAAGTAAGAATAACTTAACTATTTTGCAAATTAAGAAAGTAGTATAAGCTACAAACAAAACTTCTAGCTATATATTTCCACAATTGCTCCTAGTCAAAGCTCCGGCTCCAATTGATTCTTAACTCTTTTATATTTAATTCAGAAGATACAATTACCAAGAACGCAAGATAACATGAATCAAATATAACTTAGATGAATTATAGACAAAGCTTATAACTCACACAAGTAATAATCTCACTTAATCAAAGTTAAGTCTCAAATGCTACTTTTTATTCACTTTCCTCTCAAAATCGTGCTACAAAAACAAAGTTCTACTGGCACAATTTCTCCAAAGCTCCTTTACATAAAGATAAAGATGAGTTTTACAATGAGGGGTACTCCTTTATGTAGGCACAGGAGTTGAGAAAAAAGTGGAGGAAAAAGTGGGAGCAACTCAACTAACTTTGACTTAGTCTAACTATAAAAGAAATTATAGGGTTACATGCAACCGCACAAGTAACTCACATTACATTTTTTTACGTCCATGTAACTCGCATTGCATGTAATTACATCTTTTCATGCAATGCATCCTCTCCAACTACAAACATGAAAGAAGAAGAGGAAAGACAGAAGAGAATTAAAACAATCCTAGATATTGTTCTAAAGGACCTTGTACTTGGCAATGCAATCCCAAATGATAACAGGATTAGGAGTTTCTGTATTTTGTGCCACTACATTCACCTTGATAACCATGGTGTTGCGTCTTTTGATAGCCTCTAACTCTCTTTGACGAATTCTCTGTTGTCATTTGAAAATTTAGTGTGATCAATCATTTTTTCATTCAAATTGTCATGAATTCTCCTTCGTATATTAACACATTTAGGAGTCTCGTTCACATTGAAAACCTTCTCAATGCTGTCCGGATGTAAACTCGAAATAACTTTCCATTAGCACCTTTAACTCGTTTTTTTTTTGAAGTGCTTGGCGCATGAGAATGCATGCAAATGATAACTTTTGACTTTAAAAGTGTGACCTTTAGTCACAAATGAGTTCTCTGGATGTCATTACACATTAAGTGAATTACATGTAAATGCAACATATAATAAGGAATGAAAAATGAGATGACATGTGAATGTGGATGGAGAATGAGCTTACATGTAAGTGCGTATGAAGGATGAGATGAAATACATGTAATCGCATTTGACGAATGAGATGTGAATTGTTGTGACATGAAAAGATGGAAATGGAATGTGGAGTGAAGTAAAATGTGCTCAAGTTCTTGGAAAAGAACTTGCAATTTCTTCCAAAAGAAGAAAAACAAAAAAGCAAACAACGAAAAACAAACACCTCTTTGGTCTCAAACTCAAACATGTCAATATGTAAATTGCTTTAATTGCAAAACTGAATTTGGAATTTGGGGAAATTCCAAAAGTGTGAAAATGATAGTTTTCATCATTTTTAAAGGCAAAATGCACTTTTCATGGCATATATATGGACAAGTGTGCAATAACAAGCAATAATATCCATGTAAATAGAAAAATAAGCATGAATTGATCAGCAAGTTTAAAATGTCCACTTCCTTGGAGGTTAAAGAGCCAAAATAGCAAGTATTATAGACTTGAACACCAATTCTCCCAAAAATCTAGATTTTCAAAAAGCTTTTTGACTTTTTCCATACTTGCATGTAATGGACATTCAATGGTCGAATTTCACATGAGAAAGCCAAAAAAGTGGTCTCCAAAGACGAGCACACACTAAAACTCAAAAACAACTCCTCTTGATCCAAATGTATGGGCTGAAATGTCATTTTTTGAATTTTTTTTTTTAACAAAAAAATGACTTTTTAATGCAAAAATCTGGGCCATTTTTGCAAAAACGTGGCTAAAAAATGCATGTTTTTTAGTTATTTTTGACTTTTGAATGCAAAAACGACTTCCCCAAATGCTAATACATGGATCCAAATGTAAAAAAGTGGCTTCAAAATGCATAAAAGTGGATTAAAACCCCAATTTTCCAGGCATTTTTAGCAAAACCGTGATTTTTTTTTTAAAAGCATGAAACAAAAATGTTTTAGCTTCTAAAGTTGAAAATGTGTATCACAATTCAATGACTAACACTTAAAATACCAAATTGATTCCTCTCTGGGCAAAAACGTGAGCCAAAATGGTGTTTTTTGAAGATTTTTCCAAAAACATACCCTTGGAGGGAATTTGGAAAAACATTTTTTAGCAAGATAAATCCATTTTTTATCTTACAAAATCCATTACCAAGTAAAAACAACCCTAATGGAGAAAATCTCATGCAAAACCATCAAGTAAATCTCTCACAATCTCCAAAATCGGGTTCTTGGAGAGCAAGTGCATGTGTTCTTTTAAAATTGGACCTTTTGGAAGGCACAACATATTTTAAAATATGCTTTAAGTTAAAATCAGACCTTTTGGGGTGATGCATATTTTAAAACATGCATTTGGTCAAAATCGGACCTTTTGGGGAGGACTGCATATTTTAAGTGACATCTCATGGTTTTGATGGAATGACATATAAACTCACCTTTTGATGTAATGACACCAAAAAGATCCATTTTTTATAGTCTTGTGCTTTTAAGTTGAACTTTATATGCAATGACATGTAAAATGTCCACTTTTGATGGTTTTTACATGTAATTGCATATAAAATGTCAACTTTTGATGACTTAAAGTCATTTAACAAACATATATCAATTTAATTTCATTAAAATGTTACTTTCATGGGAAATAAACAATATTTATATATCATATTAAAACTATGTCACATAAATATCATTTAAAAAGTAACATTTAAATGAGCATTTGATTTAAAAATCAAAATTAAACTAAAACTATATAGTTTATATAGTGACTTTAAGTGAATCAAAGTAACTCAACTCAAAAGTATAACGTAAAGTGCACTATAGTTACTTTAAGTGAAAATTTAAATGATAAAGTAACTTAAAAACATAATGTAAAGTGAATTTAAGTTATATTTTTCAAAAAGTGAATGTCAAATTGAAAACATAACATAATATTTTTAATTTGTATTGTTGCATCAAAAAGGTCCACTTTTTAGGCACTAAAATGGCCATATCTCTTGGCTAACAACTTCGATTATGCTCTAGGTTAGACCAAATCGAAGAGAAAATCGAAAGCCATGACATGAGCGAAATCAAAAGACTAAAATAAAACAATCGCAAACTTAAAAGCAAAGAAAAAGACGATGAAGGCCTCAAAAATAAGCATAGATTCAACAAAAAGCAAAATGAAAAGACTTGATGAAAGCCTTCAGTAAAACAATTTAATATACGAATTGAAGTCAATTGATCAATCAACATTAAACAATTGAATATCAAAATCAAACTTAGAGATACGCAAAGCTAGCTTGAAAAAGTTTTGTGCTATTACCAACATTTTGTGGTGACAAAATGCAGAAGAATCGACAGTGGATCCAATTTTATACTAAAAAAAGAAGGTGATACCAGTCAGTAGAATGGGAGATTCCCAAGATCCCACTCCAAAAGTCATGTCGTTGTCGAGAGAGCTCACCAAGAAATGATTGCAAATCAATGACACTTAGTGACTCATGGAGATGACTCTACGAAAAGTGGTCAAAGGAAAAATATCTGAAGAACACAATAGATATATTGACAACTCAGTTATAGGAAAGGCAAACCCTAATCTAGCACATTCTTGACGCAAGATGCCAACTTTCCCTCCACAGACTGAGGTGCCTCAAAAAGGACATGAACCGACTTTTGAAGAATTATAAGAACAATTACAGGAAAATTAGAGGAATGCAAATATAAGGGGATATATCTTACAAAGATTATGCCGAGTTAAGAATGAGGTACTCTGGTGGTAGCAACCGTGTGTACTTCAATTATGACCTCAAAAGGAAGTTAAGCAAGGTAAATCTATCTCTGTTTGATGGATCAGGAACAATCTCTACTCAAGTGTAGGTGATGAAAGTGGACACATACTTCCAGCTCAATTTGAAGCCCAAACAAAGAAGCAATTGAATTCGCCACACTCCATCTAGAAGGAGTGGCGCACGAATGGAAGCATCACAGCATGGTTACTCTTGGACATGACCAAGTAAACACTTATGTAGAGTTTTACAGAACGACTTATAGATTGGTTTGATGGAAAAGATCTAGAACTCTATTTTAAATAATTGGCACACCTGAAGCAAATCAGATTGGCTGACAATTACATCACTAAGTTTCAGAGACTCTTTTATTGGATGCAAGCATCTCAAAGAGACGATGGATTGTGCTATTCATGGATGGTCTAACAGAACCATTAAAGGGATGGGTAAAAGGGTTCAATCCCAACACCCTCTCCAAGGCAATTAAGAAAGCCCAAAGCATCACATTATCATCAACCTCGTCTTCTCAAAATTATTCATATACCAAACCATCATTAGCTCCAACGGAAAAAGACAACAAACTCCGAAGAAGCCATCATTGGATAAAGCTACTAGACAAGAATAGGAGGAGAAAGCTTTGTTTCACCTGTAAAGAGTCTTGGGAACCTGGGCATAGATGCTTAGGAAAAGGGAAAATACACTACATTGAGGTCATGTCAAACAGTGAGGAAGAACAGGAGGATTCAATAGCCAAACGGGATGGTGGACAAGTTTCCAAGGAGGTTAGCATAAACCGTACAAAGAGGATTTGCAACGAGGAGACACCATCGATCTTGGTCCAAGGTAGAGGGGTTTTAGGGTACGAGGAACCCTCCACGGACATAGTGTCATAGTGATGCTTGACAATGGGGCTACACTTAATTTCATAAACTCACAAATAGTCGAGGTCAATAACTATATGGAATTTTTATGCTGCTAGCGATTAACCATCACTTTTCCTAGTGATCCATACACAACAATTTCCAATTCAGGTGCCCTACCCTACAATTCTATGGGGCCCCCTAAACAAATTATTGCTAAGGGCTCCTGAACCAATTTATGAAGAGGGAAAGAAGAGACGGCCCATACCTACTACTGAGAACGAGCATTCTTTTGGTGTCATACCCTTTCGCTTCTTTCTTTTTAGCGAGTGGTTTGCTTCGTCAATGTGTATCATTGTAGATAGTGGAAAATCCGTATGTGAGCTTTCCCTACTATTCTAAGGGAACTGGAAGCACAGGTTGCAAGAGTGAGGCAATAGAGTACAACTAGCTCTCTATTCCACCTAGGCCCCCTAAATTCTACGGCCAGTCCCATATCCCCTACTATTTATTCTAAGGGCCACATTGTGTCATAGCCAATTTTAGAACCAACAATAGATATGTCGCAAGGGCAACAACATAAGATCTAACAGCTTAAGAAGTAGTTTTATACCCATATGTAGTTCCATATCCAAATCGAGGTTGAGCTCGCTAAAAAAGGCATATTAACAGTAGTGGTTAGAGAAATAGTGAAAGAGCCTTAGCCTCCTAGATCCATATCCCATTGAAGCTTCAGTTTCCCCCGCAAGAGAAGCATTGACAGTAGTAGAGAAAAAGGCCACTATAAACGCAGAAGCGGTTACTTAGCCAGTGTTAGCATAACCACTAGGGGATAGAATTGACCTAGTTAAACAGTAGCTAGAGCAACAAACACTATGGTGCTAGCAGTATTTGAGCCAATTCCAATCTAGGTTCTAGGACCCCTACTATTTATAAGGGACCATAATGAATGCCTTTCTACTGTCCGCTACAAGTGGGCCTGCACACAAACAGAAAAGTAGCTCATGTGCACTTGCCCATAGATAATAGAATTGTTGTTACGCACTGTCTTATGCAAAGCAAATAGCTTATCTCCACTGATCGGTGAGGTCCAAAGCACTAGACCATAGCTTATGAACGACTCCTATTGCTTAGACCCTTACTAGGCCAAAGCGAATAGCTTTACCAGCATCAAAAACAAAGGTAGCATCCTCGCCGTTCGGGTCATTGTAGCACGGGTGAACCTGGTGGCTAGTTGCACCCCTTCCTTTGACCAAATATGTCAGAATTCCACAAATATCACAAACTTTGATATGGCTACCCAAGTGGTGTGTGTATGACCACGACCCACTTAACGCCATGACGTTACAACAAGGTTCTATATATAGGCCATTCCAACAATAACATTTGATCGAGCTAAGCAGTTATTGGATTTCAGAGCTATTTCATCAATACCTATAGTTACAAGCTCAGTGGATCCAACAGGCATAGTTGGCCACGGTACCGATTCTATTATTTGGTCGAAAGGAGCGAGGGGGCTAAGCATGATAATACCGAAACAACCAAGGAGTGGAGACCCACCAACCTAATTCAACCTTCTCTATTGTTGTGGTTTTCTTTTTATTTATACCAAAATAGAACTTGGTTACTCGTTACTTTATTATTAGGCTACACAATCGGTGCTTTATGCCTTCTCTCCCCCTACCATTCTGTAAGCGAAGGCACAAGGGCTAGACCAAGACCTACCTTAGACGTATGTACCAGCTCATCCATCCCCCAAGCATGACTTTGCAAGCTCATTGGACAGGTGATATTGCAGGGTAAGGAATGCATCAACACCAACCGATATACTAGTTCACCTAACCGAAGCAGAAACCTTGCAATATATAGCAATGCACAAATAAACATCGATCGATACACACCTTGTGCATCAACCTTGTTTCATTCACCTTGCTCCTCCTACTTTGTTATCATAATAAACTAATCTAACCCAATAAAGTAGGCAATCTATAAACCCGACTAAAGCAAGCAGTCTATTTTTACAAAATAGACTTCATTCTAGATATCATCAAATTTGCATGAGAGAACAAGATGTTGAGAAGATGATTTTCCGATGTCGCTATGTAATGACGCTTGCTCAGTCATTACTTTCCCTATATTCTTCTATCCAATGAAATTATATCTTTTTCTAGTTTGGTGATTGCCTCTAAATATCTAACCAAAATTTGTGACTTTTGGATGTTTGTTCGTTAACAATATAAGATATATGTTGATTAATATAATATATTTCTTATCTACTATATTTCAAATGAGTAGTTATATTAGTATATATGAGATTTGAATTGTAAAATAATTACTACCCTTTAGTCCATCATTTTATATTTTTAATATTTACTTTTATGTTTATTACCAGATTATTTATATATTATGATATATTAATCAAGTATTAAATATACTTCATATTAATATTACATTAATGATATTTTATGTTATACAAATATATCATGCTTTCTATCAATGATGGTATTGTTATTAATATGTTCTTTTATATTTGATCACACAATTATCTATGTTATGATTATATTATTATCTAATTTATACTTATAATATATCATTAGTCTATAATATATCATTAATATGTTATTCTTGTATTCTTTTTATTTCTTTATATATTTATTCTATAGTAAGTTTTAATTATTATATATTATTTAATTTATCTAAATAATTAGGGTACAAAATAGAGGATATGACATACTACGGACATTATAACTTTTTGGTCATGCCTTTTGGGTTAACAAACACACTAGTCACATTCTAGTCCTGCATGAGTCGCATATTCAACAAACAACTATGTAAGTTCCTATTGGTATTTTTTGGTGACATCCTCATTTATAGTAAAACATGAGAAGAACGTTTGAGGCATTTGGATGAAGTCCTTAGAATTATGGAGTCGTAATCGTTGTTTGCCAAATAGTCCAAGTGTGAGCTTGGGATGACAGAGATATTATACTTGTAACATATTGTTAGTAGATATGGAGTTCAGGTTCACCAAGAAAAGATTCAGGCTATTATGGACTGGAAGCCACCCAAAAATCTTTCAAAGTTGCAAGGATTCTTTGAACCATACATTTGCTATAAAACATTTGTAAAAGCATTCTCTCAGCTCGACACACCATTGAAGGATCTAACTAAGACAGGATCTTTCCAGTGGAGTGAACAGGCACAACACACTTTTGATAAATTGAAGAAAGCAATGAGTACTTGCTTGCTTCTTGCAGTGTCAAGTTTTATTCAACCTTTCATTTTGGAGTGTGATGCATTCGGTGAGGGCATCAATGCAGTGTTGATGCAAGATAGTCACCTAATAGAGCTTATGAGAATCGGAAGCTCACACAGGGTGAGTAGTTACATTCCATCTATGATAAGTATTACAATAATAGATAAGACGTCTATTATTAGTTAATGGTTATCTTGTAAATATCTTTAGCTTTAGTTTGCTTTCGTTTTTTGCTTTCTCTGGAATAGAATGTTTCTATTCTTTACGATCGTTTCCTAAGGAAACATCGTCTCTTCCTTTTGTATAAATTGACCTTTCGGTCTCTATTATTAACAAGCAAGTATTTACCAATTACCTTGTAATATGGTATCAGAGCTAAATACTTAAATTTTTTCGAAAAAATTTATAATTTCTTCTTGAAATTATTTGTTTAAATTTTTCAAAAATTATTTCAGTTAAATTCTCCAAAACCCACCTAGGGTTTTCTGCTTGGAGAAATTCCCGAATTACGGGTCTGCAAATTGCATGAAAATCGTGGTCGTTTTGTACCATTCTTAGCTGGTATCTAAAAATCGCGATTTCTTTTGCCTAACATCTTCTGCAAATCGCGTTTTTTTATTGGTATTTTTTACCACAGATTGTCTGGTCCTTCAGACTCACGGCTCTGTGTTTGGTGAAAATAGTCGCTTCTCTCTTCAGCTAGCTCACGTGGTATCAGTCGCGGCTCTGCATTTTATTTTTACAAACCTTTGCAAATCCGCCATCATTTGGAGGTCACACTCTGTCTTGCAACGTCTCAGCCTCTAATCATTTGCTGGGAAGCAGATTCGACCATTTTTCATCAAGAAATCTGAAGTTTTTTCAAGTTTTTTTTCAGCTAGGTCTGTTTTTTTTCGAAACCCTAATTTTTGGGGTCGAAAAAAAATTTGTTTGTAGATTCTTGGTGGGTTTTTCGAGAGCTCAACTGGGTTGTTGTCCGTTTTTTTGGGTGCCTCGATTTTTGTGCCTCGATTTTCGAGCCAGCGGATTCAAAAAATGACAACAGATTCCTTTTAAGTTTTTCGAAATCTCTTCTGGGTCATTCTCTGATTCTTCTGGGTCTTTCGTATTTTTGCCTCAAAGAACGTGCCTTTACAAATTTTCACAGTTTTTCATTGAAAAATGTGCCATGGCATCTCTGACAAATATTCTGCTCGAGCATAATTCCAAATTCAATGGTCGCAATTATGGAACCTGGAAGCAGCGCATCATCGCAATCTTCGAATATTGAAACACCGATCAACTTGTTCTGGGTGTTACGCAGCGTCTGACTTCTCCGGGTCCTGATCAAGATACATGGGATTTGAATAATCGAGAGGCAGTAATGCTTCTCAAACTATCCGTAGCTGATGACCAGCTTTCTCAGATTCCATCCGGCAAGACAACGGCCGAAATCTGGACACATCTAAAAGGTCTTCAAGAGACTTCCGACAAGAGCAGAGCCTTCTTTCTGAAAAACACTCTGTTTTCTATTGTCAAGGATGAGCGCACCTCGCTCCAGGCACACCTGAATCGGATTTAGGAAATCCGTGATCAGTTACTTGCCATCGGTCGCAAGATGGAGGAAGAGGATATTGTGGTAATCACTCTTCGAAGTTTACCAAATTCCTATGAGCATTTTATCGAGACTCTCAACATCACATCTACTGGTGTTGATCTAAAGTTCACTGATCTCTGCACCCTACTACTTCAGCAAGATCGGTGGAAACAATAGTTCGGTAGCAGCTCCAGTTCCACCTCCACTGAGCAAGCCTTTGCTGCGAAATCCTTTCAGAAGGATAAGGGCAAGTTTCAGCAACCATCTCAGCAGAAGTCTTCTGCTCTAGCATCCGATGGTACCAAAAAGAAGAACATTCAATGCAACTATTGCCACAAGTATGGTCACATGAAGGTTGCATGTCGGAAACGCTTAGCTGCCCAGTCTAAGCAATCAAGTTCGCAACCCAAAGCGAATAGTGCAGAGCACACTGAGCAAGCGGAATCTACCTTTTATGCCTTCATGGCTAAAAGACCCTCAGATCATGTACAGTCATCTGCCTGGTACATTGATTCAGGTGCCTCTCGACATTTCACTCACCGCAGAGACTGGTTTACTAACTACCAGCCTTATTCAGATTCTGTTATCTTTGGTGGTGGAGAAGAGTACAAGGTTGTTGGTAAAGGCAACATTCAAATTCAGTCTGTTGGGAGGAAGCTCATATTCCTTGATGTGTACTACGTTCCAGGGATGGAACTAAATCTACTCTCGGTCAGTCAGTTGCTGCGACATTCTCCACACTTGGCAGTCACCTTCAGTTCACATCAGTGCACCATCACTGATCGGGCGACTAAGTCTACTGTTGCAGTTGGTCTTGAGGATCATGGTCTTTTCAGACTTACTGATTCTGGTGATTCTCAGGACTTAGCTATGGCTGCTCGGCAATCTTCCATCAGCACACTTTGGCATCAGCGATATGGGCACTTAAATGTGCATTATCTCTCACAACTTGCTCGGGATGAGCTTGTTCTTGGTTTGCCAGAGATTCAACCCCAACACCTTGGAGTTTGTGACGCATGTCAGGCTGGGAAGCAACATCGCACACCTTTCCCCAGTGGCGATTCTTGGCGAGCTTCTCAAGTACTTCAGCTTGTTCATGCTGATATCTGCGGCCCTATGGCCACTCCTTCTGTTCTTGGGTACAGGTATTTTCTGTTGTTTGTAGATGATTTCAGTAGAAAAATGTGGGTGTATTTCCTTAAAAAAAATCCGATGCATTTATTGTATTTCAGAAGTTTAAACCCTTAGTTGAAAAAGAGTCTGGGAAATCTATTATTACTCTTAGATCAGACAATGGGGGGGAATTTTGTTCTAATGTTTTCTCCAACTTCTTGGATACACATGGCATCCAACGCCAGTTCAGCACACCCCACACGCCACAACAGAACAGTGTAGTTGAACGTCGGAACAGGACAATCACCGAGATGGCTCGTTCCATGCTCGAACACAGACATGTTCCGAAGCGTTTTTGGGCAGAAGTAGTTAACACTGCAATTTATCTGTTGAAACGATCACCCACAGTGGCGGTCAAAGGTAAAACTCCGGAAGAGGCCTGGTCAGGTCGCAAGCCCAGAATCAATCACCTAAAGGTTTTTGGCTCTCTTGCTTTTGTTTGGATCCCTAATGCTTCACGCACCAAGTTGGATGCCAAGAGCCAGAAACTGATGCTTGCTGGATATAACAGTCTTCACAAAGCCTACCGCCTTATTGATGTTGAGACATCTCGTCTCATATACAGCCGCGATATAGTCTTTAATGAGCAGCGAGGACCATTCGTGCCTATTTCTCCTGTTCCTGATCCAGCAGACCAGCCTATGCAGGTTCATGATTTGGGAGTTCGGCTTCCATTAGGTCCACCTGATGGGAGGGCTCCAGTAGCTCCTACAGCTTCAGTCCTACCAGTGATACCTGTACAGACACCTCCGGCTTCTCCTACAGGATCACCTCGTTTTGAATATGCTTCACCTAAGTTTGATCCAAATTCTTCTGATCAAGATCCTGCTGATCAAGCATCTCCTAGTACTACTGTTGGTCATTCTCCTCTCCGGCCTAAGTGGTGGGCTAAGACACTTGCTGATCTTCATGATGATGAGCTCATTGATGGGAGAACTACTCGAAAAAAGAGCAAAACTATAGATTCTGTTAACTTTGCTCTTATGGCCAACATTCACAGTGTGTTTGAACCTCAAACATATTCCGAGGCTAAAGGAATTCCAGAGTGGGAACAGGCCATGCAATCTGAACACCAGAGCCTGCTGAAGAACAACACTTGGGTCCTTTCTGATCTTCCCCCAGGGAAGAAACCCATTAGCTGCAAATGGGTCTACAAAATCAAATACAAATCAGATGGTACTTTGGATAAGTACAAAGCTCGTTTAGTGGCAAAGGGCTTTTCTCAGCGTCAGGACATTGATTCTGAGGAGACCTTTGCTCCTACTGCAAAGATGAGCACCATCAGATTAGTCCTAGCCATGGCAGCACAGTTTGGCTGGAAGGTCCATCAGATGGCCGTAAAGAGTGCTTTCCTGAATGGTGATCTCCATGAAGAGGTCTACATGACCCAGCCTCCGGGTTTCAAGGTTGCTCGTAAAGACCATCAGGTTCTCAGATTGGTAAAAGCTCTCTATGGTTTGAAGCAGGCCCCTCGAGCATGGTACATCAAGATTGATACATACCTCAGTGATCAAGGCTTCAAGAGGAGTTCTTCAGACTCAAATCTGTACATCAAGACTACTGACAGTGACATCATCCTTCTGGTTATCTATGTGGATGATCTGATCATCACTGGCAATTCGGCATCTTTGATTTAGGGAATCAAACAACACTTATGCCAGTCTTTTGATATGACTGACCTTGGGCTCATGCATCATTGCTTAGGTGTTGAAGTTTGGCAACAGTCTTCTGGTATATTCATCTCTCAGTCCAAATATGCCAGGGCCTTGTTAGACAAATTCCGAATGCAGGATCGCAAACCTGCATCTACACCTATGGAGAAAAGTCTCAAGTTATCAGCCAAGTCTAATTCTCCTTCCATTGATGATACTACGTATAGGCAACTAGTAGGCAGCCTCATCTACCTATCTGCTACTAGGCCTGATATCAGCTTCGCAGTCTGCTATATTTCACGCTTTATGACAGCTCCTAAGGCTGATCATTGGATGGCAGCAAAGTGTGTGCTTCGTTATGTGAAGGGCACTTCTGATTATGGACTTCTGTATTCTCGGAGTTCTAATCCTAAACTCAGTGGGTTCACAGATTCAGATTGGGCAGGCTCTGTTGATGATAAAAAGTCAACATCTGGATATGTGTTCAGTTTGGGATCCGGTGCAGTCACATGGACTAGCAAGAAGCAGCAGGCAGTTTCTCTCTCTTCTACAGAGGCTGAATACAGAAGGACTGTTAAGGCAGGATGTGAAGCTGTCTGGCTTCGTCGGATGCTTGGGGATATGCAGATGTCACCAACAGGACCGACTACTCTGTTTGTTGATAACAAAGGCGTTATCAAGTTAGCACGGAATCCAGTCTTCCATGAACGAACCAAGCATGTGGATGTTCATTGTCATTACATACGACAGCTGGTTGAAGACGGGACTATAGATCTGCAGTATGTTCCTACCTCAGATCAGACTGCAGACATTCTCACCAAGCCTCTTGGTCCTGATAAGTTTGTCAAATTCAGAGGACAGCTTGGTGTGTTAGATAGATTAACCATTAAGGGAGGGTATTACAATAATAGATAAAACGTCTATTATTAGTTAATGGTTATCTTGTAAATATCTTTAGCTTTAGTTTGCTTTCGTTTTTTGCTTTCTCTGGAATAGAATGTTTCTATTCTTTACGATCATTTCCTAAGGAAACATCATCTCTTCCTTTTGTATAAATTGACCTTTCGGTCTCTATTATTAACAAGCAATTATTTACCAATTACCTCGTAATAATAAGGAGATGTTGGCTATCATGCACGCCTTGACTAAGTTTTAGCAATACCTAGTAGGAGCCAAGTTTGTCCTCTGTACCAATCACAACAGCCTGAGATATTTTCGAGAACAAAGGGATATGAATGAGAGAGCAAAAATGGGTAGCGATTAGGAGCTTTGACTTTGATATTGAATATGTAAAGGAAAGAATAATGTCGTGGCAAATGTTTTGTCAAGAAAACCCACCACCTACTCATTATCCTAGATGTGTAAGCTGAGATAACATTCAAGAAGCAAAGTAGTTTCTGATAATTTACACAATATGATTGTCTTATAGAGCTCAAATTTACCACTGTATCTCTAGTTTTACAGGACATGGAGATTTGAGGACATGTGTATGCAACAAAACATTTCTCAAACAACTATTAAAATTGTGATATTGCTATCAGGATTTAACTGTGTGATTTTTGAGTCAAACTCATTGACCCATGTTTCATGAGTAGTGATTCAACATGAATCCATCTCTCATGAGAATAAATGGAACACTTAGCACTCATTGGATCTAGGTGATGCTCACTGGGGTGAAGCACCGGGACTTCCCGGGAGGTCACCCCTATGAGCATCACCTAGATCCAATGAGTGCTAAGTGTTCCATTTATTCTCATGAGAGATGGATTCATGTTGAATCACTACTCATGAAACATGGGTCAATGAGTTTGACTCAAAAATCACACAGTTAAATCCTGATAGCAATATCACAATTTGACTTGCTGTGGAAATTATCTCCTACTTATCAACTATTAAAATACTTGAACAAACTAAAAGAAGCTCAAATTTAAAAAATTAAACATAATATGTTGAACTTGCAAAAGTCCTTCCCCTCGTAGCTTTTCATAGTTTTTTCTTTACTTTGCATTTTTTTTTCTTTTAGAAGTTACTTTTTTATTTTTATTTGCCAAACAATGAATGGTGTCCAGTTCTTAAAAAAGGGATGTCCTGTCCAAGTACCCAAGTCCTTGGGGGCATCCAAGATGTCACCCACAACCTATGGACACTTGTGTAACACTTACATTTAAATAATATTCGAAATCCAGCATTAAAACTTTGTTTCTATAAGGCATAACCTACTCTAGAGATGCAAGGATAGTTGTTCTTAAGTATGAGAAATAGCAATGCATACAATCCCGTATGGTGACAGAGCTATTAATCAACCATGTAATAAAAATTTAAAATATAGCAATCCTTTCTTTCCAAAGAGGAGAGAAAATGTGATAAATAGATCATGAATGAACTTTTTAAGGTATCATATACTGCTAAGCTAGAACATACTAGCACAATAGGAACAAGAAGGAAAATGACAGAACAAATGATGCAATAAGGGAAGGCATAAGATATTACAATTCACAGATGCCAATTAGAAGTTGATTTAGTTGGAGGAGAATAACAAAACCCGGTCAGATTATCTTTTGGTTACTAGAAAAGTAAATTAGATCAATTATTACAAAACTGAAAACCATTCAGGTCAGAGAACGCACATTCTTAAGCCATGCAGGGGTAATAAGTCAATTCTAGGGACAACAAGAGATTACAAAATTAACATACTATCAAAGCAAAAAGAAAAACAGTAATAAAGATTACAAACCAAATGAATCCATTCTTGTTGAGAGATAAAACAGAATGTAAAATATGAGACTCCTGTAAGCTTTCAGTCTCACAATCAAAGCCTATCGAACAATAGATATTAACTCACTTCATTATGATGCCATATTAAAGGCAATACCAGGCTCATACATAGAATTATTATATGCACTGATAAGTATCTATACTATGAAAGAACTAAAACTTATAAAACATGATGGACCACTAACTACATTCCAGACTCTGTGCCCACTTCTAACAAGCATAAAAATATCTTTATCAGCAACTCAATTAAAATGATCAGATCATCCTGTACAAACAAGAACTAAACATGAAGAGAGAAAATAGAGTTGAGACAAGGAGCTCACCATGCGAAAGTGATCAGGCTTCTCATTCTTCTTAGAGAAACTAGGAACAAGACCCCATTTCATGCAACGCACAACTGGCTCTTTCCCAGCTGCTGTATTTTCCTTGCAAACCACTGGCATGTATGATCCAGGTGAGACATTGTATGATGGACGATATCTGCACATTCCCCTCCCTTGAATTTAGAACATTGAATAATTGCTTTTGACGTTAGTCACACTCTCTAGCAATCTAATATGGAATGATCTGACATATGATTTTAGGTATTTGCAGAGAAATGATAAACAACTTTGACATAGAATATGTTAGAGGGAAAAGAAATATGGTGGCCAGAGCAGTATCAAGAAATCCAGCTATCTGCTCATTAAGTACCATATCCAACGTATAGAAAGCACATCTCCTAGCTGAGAATTCAAAAATTTCTTTCACAAGCAATCTGGTGAAGGGAAAGAGTCAAGACCAATATAAAGTAGTTGATGGTATCATTCACTACAAATATGCAATTTATTCGGTGCCCAAATCTAATCTTCAAAGAGAAGATTTCACGAAATGCCCATTGCCAGTCAACTGAATATTTAAAGACACAAACAAGTGAGGGAAGGGTTTTCATGAAAGGATTAAAAGATGATGTCCTCCAAATTATAAAAGAAAAGATGTTCAAAGGTTTCATCACAGTTGCACAAAGAACAAATAATGGACTGTTTACCGAAAGGAGAAAGTAAGGAACCAACAAACAGCTTTTGAGCAACAACGTTACAACAGCCATCTAAAACAAAGTTTTTTGTGTTCAACATGTGAATGCCAAAATAAATCAAAGACAACCTGCCATCTAGAGCATGACCACTCAAAGCCCTAGATATGATTGATTATTTTTATAATATCCAACTCACCATTTAGCATTTTATAAATATTAAATATGCTTACAAGAACTCTCTTTCAACACCTTACTGTCATCCTATTTCACCTGTTCAAGAAACTGGGTAGAGTTAAAAGTCTTCCTTGGGAAGAAGTTACCAATAGCTTTTGAAATCAAGGTGTATGTCTCCTTTTGAGAATGAGGGAGATTATATTGGCATTTTAATTCTTCCCAAGAATACACCCTATTCTCGACCACAGTATCCTGAATCAGAAACATGCCTTTATTATTCCAAGCCTTGGCTGAACAGCTTTGAATACTTGTTATTATGATAAATCCCCCACCATATAGATCTGTCCAAAACTGTATAATATGGATGCTTGCTTGCAGCCTCCCTCGGGCCAAGCAACTGTCTAACCTGGCACCATGCCTTCCACAATGACTGAAAAACAATGGATCCCATGGCCTTGACATCAAAGCTCACCATAACAAAATCAATCATAGGAATCTTTTCCCAATTTTTGCCCTTACTATGTTGTTTCTAATCAACACTTTCCAAGGTTGCTCTCCATTAAGGGCTCTAATAATTCATTTAGATGCAAGGGCAAGGCCTTGGCTTCTGAGGTCTCTCATGCCAAGGCCACCAAGATCCTTCGGGCAACAACACTGTTCCCATTTAACACAATGCTTTTTCTTATTCCCAATACCATTAGACCAAAGGAACGGCCTCAAAATTTTCTGAAGTTTATTATACTAATAGTTGGCAAACATCCACACTAAAGCATAATAAACTGCATTAGAGGAAAGCACCTTTTGGACAATTTGAGCTCTCCCAGCCAAGGAAAGCAAAAGAGTTTGGCATTTAACATGTTTATTGTCAATCTTTTTATAGATCCAATTCCACATATCTTGTAAAGAAGGATACACAGAAAAGGGAATGCCAAGATATCTTACAATCTTATTGGCTCCAATCCATTGCCACTTTTTATTCAGAACCCAAGTAGGAGGATTTCCAGGAATATCATACTGTGATATGTACCTCTTAGATATGTCATTCCAGGAATATCATACTGTGACGATATCTCTTCATATCCATGAACAAGGTGTTCTACAAATCCTCCCTAGCTAAGAGGGAGTGTTGAAGTTGTAACTTCATTCGGATAAATTCGATCTTTGGTAAATCATCATTTTCTTTATATGCATACTCATCTTAGTTACCGATTCTCTGCTGAAATGGCCGGATGCTGGTTCTGATGCATCTAGATGCTTGGGTGCGTTAGGATGCTGCACTGGTTCTCCCTGAAAGTGCATCCTAGGACTGTGGGTTCTTGGTGGATGCACTGCAGCGCATGCAGCAAGAATCCACAAGTCCAGGATGTGCTTCCTAGGAGAATTCAGGAAACATCCGGGGCCCTCTAGAAAGCACCCGCAGCCAAAATGCCTTTTAGATGTCAATTTTAGCATATATTTAATTGATGATGATGAGAGTGTGGATTTTTTTGAGAATCTTTATGATTCTGAATGACTGAATTTGATTAGTGAATTTTAAGTTGAACTATCAATGGTGAAGCATCATGCTATGGAATGGTTTATTTTTGTATATTTTTTGCATTTCTTTGCATACATAAAGTTTAGTACATATATATTATTATTATATATATATGGACGCACCCAAACACATCCAAAATCTCAAAAAAAAAATTCCACTCATCAGCACCCAGTACCTGCATCAGCGTCAAAATCAGCATCGGTAACTTGGATACTCATGTAATAATAATATATATTATTATAAATATTATAGAATATAATATATATATATATATATAAAATGATGATTAAACCTTGGGGACATGCCTTAATCATGAGACATGTCTCCTCTTCTCATATATATATGAGATCCAAATCTGGATTTGGAACATATCAATTACAAGGGCTATATTATTACATTTGCAGAAAAGATCTATGTTACTCAACATGGTATCAGAGTAAGGCTGTAAATATAAAAGGAAAAAACATTAGAACATAATGATGTGGAAACATTGCTTTTTAATAATCAGTAACAAGAGACTGAAAGAATTATAATCAAACGTAAGAAAGGAGATTGCCAGTTTTTTTTTTCTTGGAATTATACCTAACTCAGCACCAGAGATACTGTCATTCTATAAATGCCTATTCTAGAGATTGACAAAAAGACGGATGTGCCATTGATATAAACAACAGTAAAGCTTAAGAGACATTACAAATTCATACATTTGTTTCCAAACTTCCAATAGGGAATGTCACCATAAATAGTAGCATCACCGTCGCACTTTATATTGAGTTTAAATGGTTGGTGTCCTGACTTTGGTTACTCCCTATGCTAATGAAAATCATCATCTAATTAACGCAGATTTCTACTGCAAGGATACATTGGGTTTAGGCTCTATAAGAGCACTATTCTTTAAGAGTGATATAGACGGTAACACCTAGTTATGATCTGAGTGAATATATCCTATTAGTGTGGCCGCATATACAAACTCTATGTAAACAAATAGAAGAACAATGAATTATACTTTAGCCTTCCCGCCAAATATCATAGAGCTCCTTCTTACCAGTGAAGACAACTTTGAATGGAGAAATAGATTGACAGGAGGTAAAACAAAAATAAAATAAGCATCTGCAGTCTAGACAAGGCAAGAGCAATAAGGAATCAAGCCTAGGATGATCAGCATGACTTGTGCAAACTATTAAGGTCTGCAAAAATACACATCAACACAAGATATTAAGCATTACCTCTGCAGATTATTAAAATATATAAATAAATGACCAACGCGTGGACCTGAACATATATACGACTTAAGGAAAGGAATACTAATGAAAGGAATTAGCGTGAGAAGATACACAGCTTAAGGAAGATAGTCATGGTACTCTTGGTATAGGTAACCGTAATACCACATTAAGTGGCTCTTTGCGACATGATATATCGCAAATCAATCTCAACTCACTATTGCCCCAATCTACAAACTTAAGAACTTGAGGACAATCAGAAATTATCTAATCTCCAAAAATTATTCAATAATGGAAGCATTAAAATGACAGATTAAAGGAGAAATAGTCAGCAAAATTATGAAACTTTAGTATATGACTCGATATTGAGGATCAACATTAATTTAATAAAAAAATAAAATGTACAGAAGTAGTGTATACACTTTGTTGGTAAGTCAGCAATACTCGGATGATACTCATCAAACATGATTTGGGAGGTTCCCTCAAACATAAATTGGAGGAATCAATCAGCCATACAGTTGGCACAACAAATAATCCCCTGTGGATAAGTATATGATGGAAATTCATAAGTGCATAGAGTTCTGGGGAGAAATAATTTGATGGAAATGTAGTAAAGCTAAATTTGGATGGGTATCAGTATACTTGTGATTCAAAGTATATTGATGCATGACAAGTGGCACAATGTGATCATTGATTAGAGGCAGTAAAAAAAAATTAGAATACTGGTTGAAGATATTGCATTATATTATGGCCAAGTTCTTAAATTCAAAATATTTATATGTTGGAGTATTCAATCTATGTCATGAACTTCTTTTTGGGCCCAAGTTCAATATTATGGATTGTTCTACAGTTTTCAATACATTTCAAATGATGAAGGCTAAGGAAACATCGTCATCCAAGAAATTTGCAGCGACCCGTCCTCTAAGTCTTATCCTAGTACAAATTCATGGAAATCAATCAAAGGAGATTTGTCTTCAAGGAAATATTTTTGTATTGACCAATCCACTCGTCTCTATAATTAAAAGCTATCATCTTTATCTATTTGCATGGAAGCATAAAGAAAAAGGGGCAAGATATATAAAGAAAAATGGACATTCTGTGCTAGCAATGCATAATTATGCGAATCAGAGGATAAAAGGTCATATTTTCTCTGGTTGTCTCTGGCCGGACTCAACTTTATCAAACACAGCAACTATATGTGAGAAGGCTCGCTGAAATATACATACAAAGGTGTAAAAGCATCTGTTTGATACAATGAAATTTAAATACATAGTATGATCAGTTCAAAGCTCAAGAAGGCTGGTGTACAAAGAACAAGTGGGAATTGTACATTATGGGGGAGATTAGTAACAAATGTTCCATTCCCACTTGAACCATCCATAGAAAGGAGATTTTCTGCCAGTCT
Organism: Cupressus sempervirens; assembly: GCA_028749045.1. Lineage (NCBI taxonomy): Eukaryota > Viridiplantae > Streptophyta > Pinopsida > Cupressales > Cupressaceae > Cupressus > Cupressus sempervirens. The sequence continues at coordinate 592,397,822 of CM053787.1, forward strand.
TCATGTGGAGATAAGTACTCTTATCTTCAAGTTTATCTACTCATTGTAGTTTGTCTCCTAATTGTATTTCATATGTAGTATAAGAGTTGTTTGCCTTGATCTTTTCCTTTGTATCTGAAGTTGATCTTGCAGGAAAAAAAGAATGACACACTAGGCAGCTGATGAAAACAGCTTAAAAAGATGTTGTGATTAGGCTGGATAAAGTGAGGCTCTTGAAGCAAATATCCTTGATGATTGAAATTATGAGCATCCTTCTACATTAAGAGGGAGTATGACACTTCTTTGAAGGCAATGCAAGAGCTTAGAAGATCAATACTTAGAGGGAGTCTAGAAATATATATGTGTGACTGCATGATTTTGATGGGCCTACGCTTGAGTGCATCATGAAATATTGACTTATCACCAGAAAGTTGGAAGATTGATATCAGATTTAGAGGGAGTTCGAAAGCCATCCTTGGGTGAAGAGAGTTTCTAATGGAGTAACTAGATGACCTGACTTCCCAAGATCATTATTCAAAGGGAGAATTTTTGAGGTGCAATACTTTGTGAATGATATCTTCTCTATAACGAGAAGTTCTAAGTGAAACTCCTTGTGATACATTCTTCTCTATGAGAGAAAATCATGGTGAAAGCCTTTGCACCACCCTTTAACTGTGTTCATGGTGGTTACTATTTCAAATATGATATGTAATGAAAAGTGACAATCTTTCATTGGTATTTATAAACAGAAGGTAACCATTGTAAGGTGACAATCTTATAAATGGTAGACCTGTTATCATGACAAATCATGGCAAACTTCATTAAGTTGAGTGTTGGAAATCATGATAACTAAAATGTGTTGGAGCAAGTATTATCACGGTTCTTCGAGCCGGATGTTGCCGGAGACCATGAAAATCAATTTGTTAGGGTTCTTCGGGCCTGGATCTTGCTAGATACCATAACTTAAATCTATCATAGACCACACTTAAGGTGGTATTCAAATCTTGTATTCTAAGTGTTGTAATTCTCTCCTTGCTAAAGAGGGAGTGTTGAGATTATTTTAGCCTCATAGTGAATTGAAGCAAATTTCATATGTAATATATGTTGATATATATGTGTGTGTTGATGGATTTATGTTGATATCCTTATATATGTCATTCTACAAATATCATATTGTGACGATGTCTCTTCATATACTTAAGAGCACAAGGTGTTCTACAAATCCTCCCTAGCTAAGAGGGAGTGTTAAAGTTGTAGCTTCAGTTGGATAAATTCAATCTAAGATACATTGTTGTCATTTGTATATCATCATTTTCTATATATATGTATTCATGTAATATATATATATATATATATAGTATACAAAATATACATTATATTATATATAATACATATATATATAAATATATATTATACATATACATATATTAATATATATATATATATATGTATTATATATAACTTAAATCTTGCTAGATACCATAACTTAAATCTATCATAGACCACACTTAAGGTGGTATTCAAATCTTGTATTCTAAGTGTTGTAATTCTCTCCTTGCTAAAGAGGGAGTGTTGAGATTATTTTAGCCTCATAGTGAATTGAAGCAAATTTCATATGTAATATATGTTGATATATATGTGTGTGTCGATGGATTTATGTTGATATCCTTATATATGTCATTCTACAAATATCATATTGTGACGATGTCTCTTCATATACTTAAGAGCACAAGGTGTTCTACAAATCCTCCCTAGCTAAGAGGGAGTGTTAAAGTTGTAGCTTCAGTTGGATAAATTCAATCTAAGATACATTGTTGTCATTTGTATATCATCATTTTCTATATATATGTATTCATGTAATATATATATATATATATATATAGTATACAAAATATACATTATATTATATATAATACATATATATATAAATATATATTATACATATACATATATATATATATATATATATATATATATATATATATATGTATTATATATAATATAATGTATATTTTGTATACTATAATATATATATATATAAAATACAAATTATTAGTATAAAATATATATTAATTAAATAATGATTAAACCTTGGAGACATGTCTCATGAATGAGACATGTCTCCTCCTCTCACATTTATATGAGATCCAAATTTGCATTTGGAATACATCAATTACAATGGCCATATTATTACATTTGCAAAAAAGATCCATGTTACTCAACATAATGTCCCCTTTTTGGGATTGCCCTAATTTTTTTCCCTAAAATCACAAATTCCGTTAAAATAAGAATTGTAAGTGTTGGAAACTACAATTGAAACAATTGTTATGTTGTCATTGATGTCAAACCCTGTTGGTGAGACAGTTGCTGCCTAAGTAGAGTGTCATATCAAGATGATTTATGAAGAGGATTTGAGAAGAAGAGATAACAAGAGGACCTGTCGAAAGGTTGAGTTATGTGGAATTACAATAGGCACTTGATCAGTTGGACTTTGACAAGATAATGTGTTATTTAATCATAACACTAATTGGAGAACATAGTTGTGTTAAAGCTTAGAAGAGATGATCACTAAAGGAACTAATACATAGGCTTAACTGAGCTTCAAAGCATAAGATTAAGGAACTTATTGTTGAAGTCAAGCTATGCTAGTGTCAACCGAGTGAACAGTAGAAGCCGAGCAAATTCAGCGTAGACAGAGCGCCAATAAAATCAGAGTATCACAAAAAGTCGGACCGAGTGCCAATAAAAAGACCAAGCAAAGATAGTGCAAGCCGAGCGAGGAAAGACAGTGATGACCAAGTTATCTAGTGATGATTGAGGCCAAGGAAAACAATTTTGGCCGAGTGTCAGCATTGTTAGTTTGTGAAGGAATTGAGATTCTTGGCCGACAAAGCTGAATTATTGAAATATATAAAGTGTTTTGAAGATAAGGATTGATGAGCTGGAACATTTAATGCAAGGAAAACCATGTTTGAGTGTTTCTATGCATGGATTCAAAGAGAAGTTTTGAGATGTTTCTAAAAGGAAAAGGATGAAACAAAAAGATAGAAGGATTTGATGAAGCTAACCTAAACCTAAGATCAACGACGGTGTTTAAGCGGCAAAAGATCAAACTACCTATTTAAGAAGGCATAAGGATTAATCTAGAGAGGTTAGCAGACCTGAAAAGGATAAAGCAATTGTTGATTACATTGATTAGCAAACTTGAGCAAAAATGTTGAACAGTAAAGTGTTGAGGTGAAGAGCGATTGCTTGGAGGGTTCCCATGCGAATCAATAATGGAGATGATAATGAAGGCCAGTCAATGAGTTAGTTATTGAACCAAATTGTGATTTGTATTTGCAAAATGAATTGTATTTACTAAAATCAACCTATTGTTACTTTCTAACTATTGTATCAGTTAAAATCTTTTAATCAAGGTTGAACTAACAATCATTTGTAAATCCTTTAATCAAGGTGACATTCTAATGGAATGTTCTCAAGTCCTCTAACCAAGCCACTCTTAACAGAGTGATTAAATCCTTTAACAAAGTCACACCTAATAGTGTGTATTGTAACCTTTAACAAGGTTGGCTCCTAACAGAGTTCATTTCATAAGAGTGAAAAATTGGTGAAATGTCGCTGGTGGGTTTTCCCAAATTGGGTTTCTGTATTAAATCCTAGTGTCTTACTTGTGTGGATGTTATTTGAGATGTTTACTGTTAATGTTCTACATTCTACAAGTCTGTTATTATTGGTATAGTGGACTCCAAGTTTATCTTACTAATAAATTGCTATAGAAATTGAGTGGATTAGATATTAGATCTAAGTTGTTTGAAGAGCTTGAAAGTTTAATTGGTACATCTGGACCTGAGGATAACTGATTCAGCCCCCCCACCCCCTGCCTCCCTCTCAGTTATTCTACATCGTTCTAACAATAAGATGATTAGACATATAACTTTTCTAACTAAAATACCTTTTAGCAAGATAATCCTAAGTCACACCCTTTCATTTGTTAATGCCCTTATGAAAAGGCCAAACCCTTTGATTATGAAAACATAAATCTGTTAGACAACAACCATTGCCCCTCTCACTCTTTATGTACTATTTATCCCTCTATCACTTACCAAATCTGTCTTTACTACGTTTCAAATCTACAAATATCCCATTTAAAATGCATATCCTCTTCTTATTTTCTTGTTTCCTTCTCAATCCTTATTTCAGATCCCCCCTTATACTTCTGCTCTCAATCAGCTCTATATCCTCTACTCCTTTGTTCTCATTCCATTTGATCTTTCCTCTCCTTTATATCTTTCCATGTGAACAAGAGGTCACATCCATCCATCATGTCTGCCTTTTGGCAAGAATCGTGACACTTCATAGCTGTCTTCCTTCCAAACAGTCACAACGCTTCATAATTACCAACCTTCCGAAGAGCACAACCCTTCAGAATTACAACTGTTCCAAAGAGTCAGAACCCTTTCGAAGAGTAACAAACCTTCATAATTGCAACCCATCCAAAGAGCCATAACCCTTTCAAAGAGTCACAACCCATCAGGTTCTGAAACTCACTTCCTTATTTTCTTCCTTTTCCTTTCCTTAAATACCTCCAACTCTTATGCCCTACACTTTCTTCCTCCTTCCCTTTTTCTCAAATGAAGTTCACATCCCTCCTCTTTATACACTCATTTAATAGAGACACAACTTTTCCAGTCATGCCATTTGACCTTGTCAATGCAATTAAATTTATATCATATTATATGGTTTTGATTGCATAATTGTATAATTAATAATCTCCGAATTGATAATTGCAGGTTCAGATCTGAATATGAAGGTTTTGATCAATCTCCAATTTTATTTATATTCAATACTGGTATTATAACTCAAGGTAGGGCAGAGTATTAGTCGATTTCTATGCTCTTTGGCCCGATCAGGTATAGGTATATATATGAAATGAAAAGGGACAACTGGGTGGACGTGTCTCCTCAAAGAGAAGACATGTCCACACAATACATGCCTCTATCTTGGCACCGAATCAAAGCAAGTTAGACCGATTACCAATTGGTGATTACTAATTAGTTTGTTAAACAAACAAGCCTCTATAACAATCATCGATCTGATAAGGTAATACTCAGACTTAATTTGCACATACCCGATCATGTGATCATTACTAGGTAACAAAAAAACTGCAAAGCAGATCGCATATATACTTGGAGATATGATAAGAAATCAGAGGATGATAATATAATGATCTGGATAACATATTTGTGTGGATGTATTAATATAAGCAAGGATGAATTAGTATATATATGCAAGTATGTTATCAGCAGATCAAGGGAGATTATATTATAAATTTATCTGAACGATGCTATTCATCAATAGGCCTTTTGTTTAGCTTAACTAATATTTAATTATTTTTTATATTATTCTATTATCCTTTTTTACTTAATAATAATTGTTTATTATTTAATCCTATTTCAAGAAGAGGACATGACAGGTCGTTTGTCTATGCTTGTGAATGGTGGTAGCACACCTTGAATCCCTATGCTTGTGAATGGTGGTAGCACACCTTGAATCCCTAATGGATGGAGGCATAGTTTTAAAAAAAACGCGAGTACATGTGGCCCCCTTCACCTGACCTGCCACTCGCCCAATAATTTTCCGATGAGTTTGTATAAAACTTGCAGCAATTTTTGCTTGAAAAACAGGCAATCAAGTGCAAAAAAATAATCATTTTTCCTTAAAAGCTTGTCCACAAATAATTGTATCCCTTCTATTGTTGAGTTTATCTCACATCTAACAGCTTAGGCAACTTATCATTGGTGCCCCATAAACACTTTAGGGTCTCCACTCCCAAATGCCCACTAGTTAGTGGGATCTCTAGTCATATAAGAATATTTTTTTAAAATTATGTATTTTAAAATGTTTGATAAATTTGCTAAGTTATTGTCAATGTTCTCTAGAGTTTTTTGGCAAACCTTGAATCTTTAAAAAATTTGGGCGAATTAGGTCATTGTTGAGTCCGAGTTTTTCAACTATGATGGAGGTATATCCTATAGTGGATATAGATACAAATATCTAAACACAAATTGTTTTGTGTTTTCTATTACGTAAATAAAGCAACAAAAGCTATCATCATGAAATATGGCTGTTTCTCTAAGTTGGTGAATGGTGACAGCACACTTTCAACTGGCCAAAATGTTGCCATACTAGAGATGCCTAGGCCCAATAATAGCATGTTTCACAATTCAAAGAAAATGTTTGGCCTTGAGAAGCATCCTTGAACTAGAAGGCTACAAGAGAGAAGCTCGATGACCCAAATCCTCTCCAAAAGCTCTACTGATCACCTCCTTCTAAGGAAAAAGATCAGGATGGACATTTTAGAGGCGCGGAAATGGAGAAAGCTGATTGATAAAGATGCCAATAGACTAAAGTAGCTCACTTATGTCAAAGTGTCAACAATACATATACTTAAGCACACTCAAAAAGGCAATTCTTTACATGGAACCATGTGCCACAAATGGGTATTTTTCATGACCTGGAGCCAAATCACCTACATATCAAAACGAGAGAACTAGTGTGCTCATCGTGACTAAATATTTACCTGAATTTTATCGCCATCATGGTTAGCACCATGATTAAAAGAAATTCCCAAGAGACGTGACAAAGTGTTAAAACTGAGCAATTACTACATCAAGAAGCTAAATGTGGCATAAACCATAACCCAACACAATAGGTCTGGTAAAAGTCATGTGTCACTGACTAGAAGGTTCCTCAAAAATGGATACTCTATTGTATGTAAAAAGCAATTTAGAATAGTCTAAAACCGCAGAAATTTCAGTTGTGGTTAGCTGAAACTAGTCGTCCATGAAAATTTTATGGCAGAGACTTTTGTTTAAACCTCCTACACTTCAAGACTCATACATTTAACCTCGCAAATACACGGTGGAGTAATCTACAACATGCTACGATAAAAAGGACCACCTTCACTTCCCAGTGCGATTCGTTTTACCTGTAACTAGAACATGTTAAAACCGTTATACTAAATAATAATTGGCATTTAGGCCAAAGTATGCACCATGTGTTCAAATTGGAGTAATTCGTAGAACAAAATAAAGAAAATGTTGCCGAGAGAAGAGATATAAGTAGAGGGAATACAGTTCAGCATTGAAAATGGGGAGGGAGTGTTGAAAGCCACATGCTTTGGGAACATCCTCCGGCCTTAACGTACACCGAGCTCTCCCGCACATCCTTCAAATGTTTCTGCGGTAATATCATTCGGTATTCAATTACGTGGTAAAAAAAAAATCAAATAAGCTTTTGGATAAAACCACATACGACTTGCTCATCTGTAGCACTACAAACCAAACAAACAACCCAGAAATGTAAACGATTCTGCAGAACAAAGCAAGCAAACAACAATACTGCAAACAAAAACCCTTCCACGACATATGTATTCGACTGCATCCATTTAAAAAACAATAATGCGTCACTACCTGTTGTCAATGCTACAAATGTTATGCAAACAGCCAACGGAGACAACCCACAAATGGTGGAAGGCAAGCAAGAGATCAACAGAACTGCATGCGAAAAATACCAGGCATTCCAAAAAGCTCACATAAAGCAAAAAGCAGATAAATAAAAATGAAACAAAGTTTGGAAAAATCTACACAAAACCAACCCATGTAAGAAGCCTGTCAGACGTTAATGGAACCTGACAGTAGTACATGAAATTTATTGCTTATTGAATGACTTGTAAAAGGCAATCTCTAATTTCACTTATTTTTTCAACACTGAAATTAATTTTTTCATTGTTTTTTTGTTTCAACGGTAATCAAATTGCAAATAACTAATAATATTATAATTTATTAAATGCAATGAAATTAGCAAACATTGTAAATATGACAAAGGCTTAAATCAATTCAAAACTTGATTGGTGTAGCTAATAGTAAACTGGACTAAAAGAAAACAATAGTTATCTGCCAAAGGCAGAAACTAATGATCTGTACACAGGGCGGGAATAAGTCAATTTTCAATCATTTTATAAATTATTAAAAATCTCAAATTATTATTTTTCATTATTATTCGGATTATTCATTATTATTAAGATTAGTTTAGTATTATTTTCATCCAATTCAATTAACCAATCAATTTATAGGATTTTTAATTTTAAAAGAAATTACAAATTTTTATATTTTTTCTAATTTTATTATTATTTTATAGATTAAAAGATTAAAAGAAATTACAAATGTTTATATCTTTTCCTAATTTTATTATTATTTTAGAAATCATATTTTTCATTCATTCTATTGGACAACACTATTTTTTTAGGCAAAAAAATTCAACTATTTAATTTTCTTTAACAAAAATACAAATTTCTTTTTTTAACGACTCTAACATCTATCATTTTAATAGATGCATTAATTACAATTTTATCTTTTCCACATTTGTGACAAGTTGATTAGATTTTAGAAAAGTAATATTTTTATCTTTCGCCTCACACCACTTTAGACAAAAATAATGTTTAATCAATATTAATTATTACGATTTATTTTTCATACTAAGTTCAAGTTAAATGATTTATATTTCTTATTTTTACATTGATATTTATTTTTGTCAATTGTAAAATGTTTCTTTAACTTTATGTTATGTTTTATTAGGTATTATTTTACAATCTTGCTCTAATTTTGGTTATACTATTTTACAAATTGTAAAACTAATACTACCCCTCAAGACTTACTAGATATTTTGGTAGTTTGAATTAAATAATCAACAAATTATTTTTTAAAGTTAAATGTTTAAACTTATAAATTGAATTGGTAGAAATAAGTGATGCATTCATATAATACAATTTCTATTATTATTTTTATATTTCTTAAAATAATATAATTACTTATATTTTTAAAATTCCCTTCAACTCTCTCTATCATTCTATCTTTACTTTTTCTTATTATAGCATATCATTCTCTCTTTTACTATCTTTTTATATCCTTTCTTTCTATCTATAAATCTATATTTTCCTTCTTTTTCAATTATTGGTAAGAACTTTGATGCATTACGTCTCTTGTTCCTATAGGTACCACAGAATAGTCGGTTGAATGAGTTTAGATGTATTATTATTATTTACTATTATTCTTATGTTAAAATCTATTCTCATTCGATTGAAAAAAAGTTTGTAATAGGTGTGTGAAAAATGGAGAGATCTTTTTTAATAGGTTGCTTGGCTTTGAAGTAGTTGTTTTTTATATTAAAGGGATTGGTCCTTAAGAATAAAATAGAAACCTATTAAAACTTATCAAGATAAGAATAAAATAGAAACTTATTAAAATTTAACGAGATAATTGTAAGGAAAAAGATTCTTGCACAAATAAATATTGTTTTCGAACAATTTATTTTAAAGTAAAATAAAATTGTGAAAGCTTTATAATTTATGAAAAGGGTAAAGATATGGGTGCTTATTTTCACATCTAAGCCCATTAACTATGCTAAAAAGAAGAAAAGGATAAATTATTTTATTTATTTTTCTTATGTTAAAATCTATTCTCATTCAATTGAGAAAAAGTTTACAATAGGTGTCCAATAGTGAAAAATGGAGAGAGCTTTTTTAATAGGTTGCTTGGCTTTGAAGTAGTTGATTTTGATATTAAAGGGGTTGGTCCTTAAGAATAAAATGGAAACTTATTAAAACTTATCGACATAAGAATAAAAATAGAAACTTATTAAAACTTATCGAGATAATTGCAAGGGAAAAGATTCTTGCACAACTAAATATTGTTTTTGAACAACTTAGTTTAAAGTAAAATAAAATTGTGAAAGGTTTATAATTTATGAAAAGGGTAAAGATATCAACACATATTTTCACATCTAAGCTCATTAACTATGCTAACAAGAAGAAAAGCATAAATCATTTTATTTATTATTCTTATGCTAAAATATATTCTCTTAAATGGGAAAAAGTTTGCAATAGGTGTTCAATGGTGAAAAATGAAGAGCTTTTTAAATAGGTTGCTTGGCTTCGAAGTAGTAGTTTTTTATATTAAAGGGGTTAGTCCTTAAGAATAAAATAGAAACTTATTAAAACTTATCAAGATAATTGTAAGGGAAAATGGTGACAAGAAGGAAAGGATAAATCATTTGAGAATCGATTGATTCCATCACAGTCACTTGAGCTATAGCTTTTAATAATTCATGAGAGTTTTCTTTCCTCCACCTTCTTATGATGGTATGTCATTACATATCCCCTCCTATTTTACATATTTCCTTTCTGTTAGTTATATTTAAATTCTAATTAGATAGTAAAAATTTAACAATTAAAATAGATTTACATGAACCTTAATTAAATAAACAAATTGAACTACATAAATGTGACTTTTTAAAAAATTGAATTACATTTGAAAATAACAAATTTTAATCAAACAAAAATATATCAAAACAATTGTCATGATTTTACCATGTCTAATAATTTTCTTTTTTTTAATTAATAAAAATTAGCTTTACAAAATGTATAATTTTTTATTGCTCTTACAAATGGTAATCTCGCAGTGAAGACAAATAGGCCTCTGTGAATCAAGATTTATCATGGAATTTATAATTAAAACTCTCCCATATTCAATAAATTTGGAAGACTTTCATTTTATGATCAAAAGTTTGTATAATTGATCATTCATACTTCTTCGTGTGTTCATTACACACAAAGGTGAAATTCCTAATTATTATACAATTTAATATGTGATGGAATGTACCTATATGGGAAAGAGCGTCAATTAACCCAAAAAAACTCTCAACGGGTAAAATATTGTGGGTAGTCAATACCAATACATATTTGCCTATTTGAAAGGCATACAAATTTGTTTGTGTGTCATCTATGTTTAATAATATAAATGGTAAACTTAATATCAATATATATATATATATATATACAAAGAAAAAAATATGAATTCATATGTATGTATGTGTGTGTGTGTGTGTGTGTGTATGTATGTGTGTATGCATGTATGTATATGTCTTATATGTTTAATAATATAACTAATAATTTCTATATTTATCATTAAATAAATAAATAAAATTTAATACACATTATCGTGGATAGCTTCTATTTTGTTGAATATAAGAATCAATATTACTAAATTTTTAAGGTAAAAAGAAAAAATCATCAAGAGAGAGAGAGGGAGAGGGAGAGGGAGGAGGAGGAGGAATAAGAAAGAGGAGAGGATGAAGACAAGGAAAAGGAGAAGGAGAAGTATGAGAAAGAGGAGGATGAGGACGAGGATAGGACGAAGAAAAAATAAAGAGAAGAGGCAAAAGAAGAAGTAGAAGGAAGAGAATGAGAAGTAGGAGTAAGAGGAGGAGAGGAAGTAGGAGTAGAAGAAGAATAAGAATAGGACAAAGGAGGAGGAGGAGGAGGAGGGGAAGAAGAAGAAAGAAGAGAGGGGGAGGAAGACAAGGAGAAGTATGAGAAAGAGGAGGGTCCAGACGAGGGAAAAAAATAGAGAAGATAACAAAGAAGAAGTAGAAGGAAGATAATGAGAAGGAGGAGGGGGAGAGAGAGAGAGAGAGAGAGAGAGAGAGAGAGAGAGAGAGAGAGAGAGAGAGAGAGAGAGAGAGAGAGAGTAGAAAAATATGAGTATTTGATGTGTATATCATTGGATGTGAGTTGTAATAACCTCATCATTTGTCATGTATTTGGCATCTTCTAATTATCGAAGAAGAAGAAGAAGAATAAGGAGGAGGAGGAGGGGGAGGAGGAGGAAGATAGGGAGGAGGGGGAGGAGGGGGGGAGAGAAGGAGACGAAGAAGAAGAAGCAAAAGAGAGGAGGAGAAGGAGGAGGAGGGGGAAGCGGGGGGAGGAGAGGGAGGGGGAGACAAAGGAGAAGGAGGAGGAGGAAGAGAAGAAGTCTAATTACCACCATCATTTGTCATGTATTTGGTGTCTTCTAATTGCATGTCTAGTTTGTGAAAAATGATTTGGGTCATGATGGAAGTTGTTAGAAAACCCTGGCCATGTGTGTTCAATAAAATTTGAAGCAACTTTCATCGTAATAAATTATTTTCTCTTGTTGCACGTCCAAAAATTGTCACTTTGTGTGCTCATTTTGAGTCCTTTTTAACTCCTTCAGTTGATTCAAACATCGCATCACATCATCATCTTTAAAGAAACAAAAATTGTGCAAGATTTGTCTTTTTGTAAATGATTGGATTTTAGAAATGACAAGGTTTTGCCCCTTTCGATCCCCCTTGACTCATGCAAAAAGATTTTGGAAAAATTTATGTACCCTATTTTACATGGCATTAAAGAGGTTATAAACAAAAAACTCCTTTACATGTACATCGGTCTACAAATTTAGATAAGAAACTCATTTCCCTTCAATATTTTTTGCTAGTCCATAAGGTATAATCATAAGTGAGTAATATGTTCTTATGTTCGTGCATCATTAAACATTTCATAATTAAAATGTACAATCAAATGACTTGAAAGGAACATCATTGTTTCATTTGACTTCCTTTCTTCTAAAGTTGACATTGGCATTGTTACCACAGTGGAAGAAAATCACCATATCATTGTACATCTACAATCCACTTTTTCCACATAGGAATCACAAAAGAAACATTAAAAAATGTCAAACTGTTACTAAATGTTGTAGAGAGGGTGTCATGAATGTTGTTGCAGATCAATAATTTGACTCTAATATCATGATATCGTTTTATTTTAACTTGCATGCAGCATCCAAAAAAAAATATTGCACAAGTAACAATTAAACAAAGTGGAAGCACTCTAGTCAAGTTGTATCCTAGATTCTTTCCCACCTCCCTTCAACTAATGTACAAACACCAAAAAATACAAAAGAGATTAACACCCCACATTACTCACTTTAATAATTGTTAGTAATTTTATAATTAAGTTTTGTGATAATATGAAAACTATTTCTCCTTCTAGAGTATTTTAATACCATGCACCTCTAGAGTTTCCCAATACAAAAATATCTAGACTCGTGGAGACAAAAATGATGATGCTTTTTATTTTGAGAATTTTGGTCTTTGTGAAAATGATTATGGGCTTAGAATCAACAAAATCAGGTAATAATAATGATCCCTTATTATGTTCTTAATTGAAGAGAATGAATGGGTATGCTTGTTATTTTTATTTGTGATTAAAGGGAATGGGATGAGTATGTTTGTTGTTTTCATTTGTTGAATGGTTATAAGAACATAGGAGTTTGATTACAATGGTATGAGGGGGTCTTCACAGTAGGGAGATCTCAAAGAAAAGTGAACATGTGGTCATGGTAGACATCAGTCTCCCATTTATGTGATAGAAATAGATACTGAAATATACATCCATCCAGATAAGTTGCACAAGCAATAAAGTAGCTGATGTGTCTCTTGTGAATATGGGCCATTACATTATAGTAATCTTCTTTTAGTAGTACATTCTATTATTTATGCTTGACAATATATTTAGTACTCATATGAAACTTGATTTATCTCCTCATCACATTATCCTTTATTCAAAGAGCTTATAATTATACAATTTTTTAACATTTCTTACCCATAAAGCAAAAATAGTCCAAACCTAAAAGTCTCATCTAACTAGCAAATTCTTCATTCGTCAAAAAATATTCAATTGTCCTTTGTCAAAAATATCAAAGCAACAAATGCAAGAGAATGTATATCATAAAAATTCCACCTACACAAATTGTTCATCTTAAAATATTCCTTGCAAAATTAGTGGAAAATAAAGATAGGTTTTTATTAAACAGTATATTAGTCCCATGTTCATATTAGTGTATATGAATTGGCAAGGTTCAATTTATTCCCAAGTTTTCTCTTATGGTAAATAAAATATAATGTTTTCAGCAACATGTATTAGGTACAATGAATACCCTTACAATGGAAGCATATTACATCGAAGAGAGGTCATGTTTATGTTGTGATCTAAAAGATGACTTTTACGACTCCACTCAATTTGACAATTGGTCCATTCAACTCAAACTTACCCATCTCACTGTGATAAATACATCTTGTTAAATTTATTTAAAATAAGAGGCAAATTGACTCAATTCCATTTTAGAATCAAGAAACGGAGGAATGAGTGTATAAGACCCTTGGTGCTTGAAGGATCATGGTCAACCTGCATCAAAGAAAATTTAAAATATTTAAAATATTTTTTTAAACCATTTTTTTATTTTGTTTTATTGTGTCCGCTATAAAAGATGAAGCTTGGTAATTCCAAATTGGGCTTTCTAATTAGATAATTGATTTAATTCCATAATGGGATTTCTAATTGGATGCCTAGTGCAAAGCCAAGATGGGTTATCTAATTGAATGATTGATATAGAACATTTAATGCAATTTCTCAAGGAGTATAAGATATTATCAATTCCTCATAAATTTAAGTAGTTTCAAAGTGGTTGAGAGTATAGGAGTTTGGGTAATCAAGTATTGAAGTAGATTAATTGTGGTATCAATAGTTTGAAAGAGATGTGCAATGAATATATATGTCAATCTTTAGATCCATTTTTACATTTGTTTCTCACAAGATGCAATGAAGTGATGAATAAACAAATCCTTAGTCACTACCATATTCAGAGGTGGTTGTTGAAGATGATAGCAAGTCCATTTACATTATGTTATTTTCCCAAGCAAAGGATAAACTTGTAAAGACCTACCCTATCTCGCTGAGAAATCCCTCAACTCCCCTCTACAATATTGTCCTAAAAATGCATTCTCACCCTTGAAATAAGGTATAGCACAATTCAAAAGAGAAGGAAAATAGAGCCAAACATGACTATTAATATTTCTACTGTGATTGTGACATATAACATATATTATTTTATTATAAAAGTAGGAATGAATAAGAAATTGATCCATTCATGTGAAAATATTCCAACTACACCATAGAAAATAATGGTTGTGTATAAGCTTACACTTCTTGGAAAAGAATTCTATATCATACAAATTATCTTAAGATGCCTAGTAAGTAGGTACAATAAGGCATCCAATATGTGTTGAATTGTAAGATTATCTCCCTTGAAGGAATCTTACCTAGATTTCCTCTTATACTCTTTGGAATTTTGTCAAAAGACTTTGTGCGAATGTTGGTTTTGAATTATAGTTGTAGATGCGATGGAATATAGTACAGGTTCTCATTGTCAATGCCAGATAAAATTGATATCGTACATGAAAAAAAAAACATGCACTTAAGTGAACTAAAATGTAATGTTATTGTTCATTATCATTGTTGTTATGTGCAGCCGAATGAAACTTAGAGGTTAGTTTTTCCCCACTTCATTCCACATGATTTCTCCCTATAATTTTATATGGGGGGGTTTGGGGGTAGTGCTCCCATGATAGGGTCAAGGGGTAGTGCCCCTCGTGGGATCTTGAGGAAGAGCCTCATGCACATTCCTTGCTATATAGGTGGGGTCAAGAAGCATTGCCCCACGAGGCCAAAAATAATTTTATGATTATAAAAGGTGTTAGGAAGTTATTTTCTTATTAAATGACATATTTTATTTCGAATTTTGTAAGTGGCGTAATTATTGTATAAAATGGCTTAGGGTTAGGGATTTCAATATGTATGATGATTTAGTAGCTTCTTGTGGTGGTATTGAGTTGCAAGGGGTTGCTTTTTGGTGGATGTAGTCCAAGGATTGGGTGAACCACGTTGAATATTTGTGTCTTATATTCTCTTATGTGTGATTTATTCCATTGTGATATTTGTTATATTTGCATGTAATTATTATTTTTATCTCTTTGATCTGAACAAAGTGGTATCAAAGCTAGGTTGTTTCACTTATCCTTTGTAGGAAAGTCTCGTAGTTTAGTGGGAGTCTCATGGTTGAGTGGGAGAAATGGAAGATGAAGGTAAGTTGAAGTTTAAGAAGTTTAATGGAAGATAATTTTACTTATGGAAAATGCAAATGGAGAACTACCTCTATCAGAAGGATTTATGGTATCCATTAGGAGGAAAATCCAATAAGGACCCAAAAACATCAAATGGGGATTGGGATATTTTGGACAAGAAGGCACTTGGAAGTATTAATTTATGCTTGGCACAATTAGTTTCATTTAATATTATGTAAGAAAAGATAAAAGTAGAGTTGATTGAAACCCTAGGAAATTTGTATTAAAAGCTTTCCACTTCAAACAAGGTATATCTCATGAAGTGTTTATTTATTATGAAGATGATAGAAGGTGGATCTGTTGTTGACCATTTGAATGAGTTTAATATTTTTATCAGCTAGTCATCTTCTATAAATGGCAATTTTGATGAATAAATTAGGACTCTCTTGATTTTCTTTTCTTTTCCTAAATGTTAGAATGCCTTGGTAATGATTGTGAGTAACTTTTTTCTTGTCATAATAAACTAAAATTTGATGATGTTATTGGTGTTGTGTGAGGAAACTCATAGGAAAATCTCAGGTAGATCTACATCAGGAAGTGTCTTGAATGCACAAAGTAGAGGTAGAACAAATGATGGATGAAAAAATTATGAAAATCATGGGAAATCAAGAGGAAAATCAAATGGAAAAGAGATCTCGATCTAGAGGACCAAGAGATTGTTGGTACTATAAAAAACTAGGTCATAAAAAGAAAGATTATTGGTCACGAAAGAAAAATAAAGGAGATAGAAAAGAAGAAAATAAGGGGCAAATGTGGTGAGTAATAAATCCAAAGAGGATGATTTTCTTCTTCCCTTAAAAATTGTTGATGATTCATGGCTTTTGGATTCAGGGGCTTCATTTCATACTACACCCCATAGAAGTTGTTTTCTTGATTATGTCCAAGGTGCATTTGGGCTATCTTGATTTGGAGATAATAAGCCCTATTAGAGTGTTGGAAAGGGAATAATTAAAATTAAGTTTTAGAATGTGAATCATTGGATACTACAAGAGGTGAGACATGTTCTAATGCAGTGCAAGGACGGTTGTACCTCCAAAGGAGATGACCTAGCCCCAACAAGTAATACCCCTTGATGTAGTGCAATGTCAGGTGTATATCCAAAGGAGATGACCTAGCACTAAGAAAGTAACCACACAATGGAATATAAATAATAACATAAAGATTGAGATCCAAACAACTCCAATTCTCATAATGGAATCATAAGATTTACCTCCAACATGCTCGGTTGTAAGGCCTTCTGGGCTACAACCAATACAAACAAGAATACAACTCAATCCTCGTATATAAAGATCCACATCCTCATTATCATCCCTCAAGAAATTCCTAGCTACTTGATGCTCTATTGAATAATGACTTTAGACATCACAAGATCCTCTACTTATATCAAACTAAGTGACTAGTTGTCCTAACAAGTTACATTAAATAAATACTCAAGCCACAAGTCGACCTGATAGATTACATAACACTTAGGATATGCCCCAAGTTTACGACCATAACTAACTCATAATATAAAATAGCATTGTGTGGCCTTAGACATAGGACCACATGTCATCTAATAAGCTACATACAAGATCACTTAAAGATAATTCCCATGCATCAAAGTACGCAAAATCAATCTCCAAAGTCTATCCAAGAAATAAAGAACATGTTACCAGCAACCACCTGAAGAGCTCTAACTCTAATATGATCACTCTAATCATTTTGTGCACATAGGACAAGGTCCACCAATATACCTTGAACATAACCCTAATCATACGAAGCATAAGGTCCACAAAATCCAAAATTGATGGCCCTACATCACCAATATGTAGGATTGTTAACTACCCTAGAATGCTCCTCCAAGTGTGAAACTACATTCTTAATATCTAGAAGAATATCTTTTAGGATTTAGTACATAAACCTCAAACTGGTTCTTCACATACATTTCCTCCCAGTTATCAACTTGTATACTCTTGCCTTTGTTCCACTTTTACAAATTCTTTCCTACAACAAATGACTCTATATTTGTCTTTGGTGTCCTACGTGTTTGTTTCTCACCCTAATCTCTAACCCTTTGAGAATCCTTCAACTCAACTCGAATACCAACAATCAGGTTCCTCCAATTGAGTTCTGCATTCTACAAAGGAATCAGGAAAAACTTCTTTTGACCCTTCTTAATGATAAACACATTCTTGACACAATCAAGCATTGCCTTACAATCATACTGCTAAGATCTTCCAAGTAATATGTGACAACTATTCATGCCCACAATATCACACAACACCTAACCCACAAGACATTGCTACCTTACTTCCAAAGCATGTTCATCTTGCAACCAACTGATCCTATAAAGAGAAGGATGTCTCACTCTCTTCAAGTCAAGTTTTTTAACCATCTCCTCAACAACTAGACTATCAATACTGCCACCATCCACAGTCACATTCAAACATCTACCTCCATACTTACATCGAGTCCTAAACAAAATTATTCTTTGACAAGGTTCCAAATGTTTCTTACCAAATAATGATGAAAGGATTGTCATTGATGTCAAAGCCAAGTGGGGATATTGATGGAAATATTTTAATTGATGCCAAAGATGCAAAAGAAAAAGTTCAATATCATAAATGTCAAAGACAAAATAAAGGAATTATTGAAAATTTTATATGAACAAGATAGTTTCGGTAAACTGTTATCAATATAATTAATGTTGAATCATAGATAGTTCAGAGTTATATTCTATCCTGTGATATCGTCTACATAAAGCTACAATAATATCTATGATGGAATAGGAAGTTTCATAATATTGGATGAAATAACAACAACTATATTATGCCAATGAAATGGAATGTTTACATATGTATCTTTAGTAGTTTGGTGAGAAAATATAAATACTTGGTAGTAGTAATAATGAAATATAGTGATGTTGGTTTATGTTGTGTGTACATAACCAAACTAGAGTATATGTAGTAAAAGTTATAGGGATGTAAAATTTTGTTTGTATATACATATCTTGACTTTTCAAATAGGTTGAGACATGTCAGACATAACACTTGTTGACTAAAATCATTATTGGCAATGACTGATTGGTTAGTATAATGACTCTGTAACTAAGGATTGAACATCCTTCTTACAATGACTTTGTATTTTCAATAGTGTCAAATATCATACTAGAATAACATATGAGCTCATTAAATTATTGGCCAAGGGTGTAAACTTGAAATGATTCCTACAAAGTATATGCTCTAATCCATCTTAAATGTCATCATAACTATGCAATTGCAATGTTGAAGGAAATACTAAGTTAAGAAATGAAATAGCAATATAACCTATTGCTCTGGAATAATGCTAAAAATAGGAAACTAAATTGTTTGCCTATGTTGCAGGAAACAACCAACAATTTTATTACCATATGGTTGCAAGAGTAACAAATTTCTAAATATATTTTTGAAGTTGTAAACTAATTCTTACCTATAACATCCTGCTAGGGAACCCGAAAGAAATACACCTAATATGTTACAAGGTTTATTGAACAATTTTTTTTAAAGTTTAAACAACATCAAAGCAACAACATTGTGGATGCAATATATACATACACATCAAGAACACGTAATCAATTGCAAATACAGTTTCAATTCCTCAAGGGTTCCTTCATATTTAGTCACATTTATGAAAGTTTTATTTATTAGTTTAAGTCTCGATTACAATGTCCATAATCATAAAATGAATAAACACATACATAGTCATATAAGGAAATGCATAAATACAATTAATAATATGAAAGCACATCTAATGAATAACATCCACTGCACATGTCATAAAGCATGTGAAAATAGATACAAGTACATAAATATATAATACAATATCCCATAGGATCTCAAAACACATGGTACATTAATGCATAAAATGAATAGAAGTCTTCAAGATAAGAGAAAGAAGGATAATGGTACCACTATATCTGTCAATCTAAGGGGGGACCCAAATGGTAAGAATACACTACCTCTCGACCGCGTAGTCACCTAATCAGGCTCTTACTCCCACTATGTAGGAGAGATAATGTATGATTCGCACACAAATAATCAAATCATAAAATAATCCTAGGCGAGGAATCCTGATAGACAAAACTACCTCAAGGGTAACACAAACTACTTAAGAAGAAGAGATAATGAAAATCGAAAGGACACACATCCAATACCAACACCATATACCAAGTCAACATACAAATAACAAGACCAAAAATATACAACCACGTCAAAATCAATGTCAAGTGTCGTAAGCACAATGACCAATAGATAACAACTGTCATCAATAAAAGTAAACCACCAATCACTAACTCCAACAATAAAAAAATACCAATAATGAATAACTAAGCATTCATTAATAAGAGTCAATTGTCATCGATGAATGACATTCAATCAATGAGTAACAACTCACAATAAGCACACCATCAAAAGTAATATCCAATAAGTACACCACTAGAGGCAAATATAAAAAAACTATGAAGGATACTCAGGCTACATACTATGGAATGTCATCATATAAGTCAACTCTAGAGTTACCCTGGTAGTCTCTCAAGACTCTGGTCCCCTGGTGACTTTATGTTGAACTAGAATACTCTCTCGTGATGATGAGGAAACTAGTCATACCTCTCAAGGTATCATCTCCATCTCATCCTTAGTCTATATAAGCACTCAAGGCATGAATGAGAAAAAATCTCTAACTTATCTTTTTAATGTATCTCAAGGAAAAGGGCTAGGCAAAATATTTTAATTACTATGTTAGCACTTGTTACACAACTTACAATGAGTTACCCTGACAGCCACTTTGGGCCCTGACCCCCATTATAAGCCACTCCCATAGACGTGCACTTAGACTACCTTCCCAAAAATTGCAAAGCACAACAATGTCCTATATCGCAAAAGTAATATTAATCGAATTTGATTCCTTAACAAGCAACCCAGAAATAACATTGGTTCCAAAAATCCAAGTTCTCATAAATGCTCTATAGAATAAAGCTCATAAAACATAAATCTCAATTCAAATCATAAAGTTCATCATGACGTCCAATCAAATAATCATAAAAGAAATTTCAAAAATCGCCTTTAGTTCACATCCTAACTTGGTCAACTAAACAACCCACAAAGAAAAACCATTATGAAAATAAACATCACAAGACTATAAATAGAATATTAGAAAATACATAGTTTTCAACCACATGATTTAAATCCACCAGTTTCTCTTGCTTAGTTTGGGTTATAAAGATGTGTTTAGAAATAAAGTAAGAATATATATAAAGTTCATCATGACATCTAGTCAAATAATCATAAAAGAAATCTCAAAAACCATTTTTAGTTCACATCCTAACTTGGCCAACTAAACAACCCGCAAAGAAAAATCACCATGAAAATAAACATCACAAGACTATAAATAGAATATTATAAAACACATAGTTTTCAACCACATGATTTAAATCCACCAATTTCTCTTGCTTAGTTTGAGTTATAAAGATGTGTTTAGAAATAAAGTAAGAATATACATGTTAGTATAAATTGTTATGCTAATATACTTATTTAAAACAATCAGTATTTAAATATCCAATTTTTTTGTATATATAAAATATCATGCAATATTATCATGTTATTAATTTAAATAATCTTAAATCATAAATGATTTAATTAATAACAATATATATATATTATTATATTTAAATATTGATATTAATTTCAATTTCTAAAATATTAATATGACTTCTATTTAAGTCTAATAGTAATATTTACTTTTCTTTTGATTCATAATGCAACTAGAGATAAAATTATAAATTTAATTTAATTATTTATAATTTCTCTCATAAAGTCAAATAGTTATTAACTAAATGATTACAAAGTGAATTCTACCACAATTTCTCTTAAAATATAATAAAATTATAACTATTTATTTATTAACTTCTTTCCTGCATTGATAATTATAAAATCATTTATATGCAGCTGAGAGTTTAATTAGACTTAAAGAATCAATAATGATAACATCCACTTAAACTAAATAAATAATATCTATTTAATTTTTAAAATTAATAAATTATTTATTTATTTATTTTTAATTAATTAATTTAATTTTTTAAATAAATAAATTTGAAAATTAAATTATATAAAATAAAAATACATATGCAATTAGTATTTTTGCATGTCTTTGATCTCTCATATCATGCAACCATACTATACATGATTTTCTATTTTTAACATATTTGTTTTCACATGCAACCCTACTATACTTAGCTTTCTATTTTTATCATATTTATTTTCACATGCATGCAACCATACTATATTTAGCTTTCTATTTTTAACATATTTATTTTTCATATGAATGTAGCCATACTATACTTAATTTTCTATTTTTAGTATATTTATTTTCACATGCATGTAACCATATTATACTTAGCTTTTTATTTTTATCATATTTGTTTTCACATGCATGTAACTTTACTATACTTAATTTCTATTTTTAACATATTTTTTTCACATGCATGTAACCCTACTATACTTAGTTTCTATTTTTAACATATATGTTTTCACATGCATGTATACATTTAGTTACAACATGCTTTCCTCTAAATTTATTTTTTTGTTTTCCAAATAAATAGTGCAATTAAATTATTTTAGATGTAAGAAGAATATTCATCTATATTTAGAAAATTCATGATAATCAGATAGTTCTAATGACAAATTTAAAGTTGAAACCTTAATTGTTCGATTTATTGTTTTCTTCCAATTTTTTATAATCAAATTTTCATTATATTATAAAAGGGGTTTATGAGAATACAATCACAATAATTTTCTACAATTTTTTCTATAATTTTTCTCAGCCAAATTTTCTTGATTAATAAATTTTCCTTTTTTTTTTAAATCTACAACATAATTCCTTATTCAACAATCAATACAGTAAATTAATAAACAATATGCAAACATTCAAGAAGACACGAAGTAGACAGATCTTTCAATAAAAATCTACAATAGGTTTTCAAACCCTACCTTCAACCCACAGCTAAAATCTGAGATAATCTATAAATGCATGCAAATCCAAACCCTCTGAAACTTTCAACAATTCTTTTGATCTCATTCTTAATTTTTGCTCCCAAAACCTGTGTGTCTATAAATGAGCTCTAATTTCCTCAATAAAGAGTTTTTCCCCAAATCAAGGCTTTGATCATGCAATCATGCGAAAACCCTTTGTCTTTAATTACTATATTTTAATTTTCATGCACACACTTTATGCAATTTAATTAAAATAAACTTTATTAAATTAAAGTTTTCTCTCCCTTATTAAATCATGTGATATTTTTAATATAATATTTATTAACTTAACTAATAATATTATTTAGAGTTTATGAAAAATAAAACTCCTAAATAAATTATTATTATTATATTAAATAAATATAAATACGCCTAAATTATAATTTTAATCAAATTTTTTAAATATAATTCTTTCATGCACATTTAAAAAACTTTTTAATTAAAATATTATTTTATATTTTCTTTTTCTCGAGTTTATTAATTAGTACAAGCACTAATTAAAGCATAGTTTATTATTTAAATTATTAATAATAATCAAAGCTCCATGTTTAAATGCAACTTTAATTTAATTATTATTAAATAAATAATTATAATAAAGAAATATTTATTTTTTATATTTTTATATTTAAATTTTTTTTTGTCCAACTTCTTAAATTAAACTTTTAAGTTAAATCTTTTAAATTGAAGTACATATTTAATTAATTAATAATTAATTAAATATCATCATATTGTAATTTCTCTTTAACCAGTTTTCTAAATTAAGATTTTTAAATTAAAGCACATTTTTTATTATTTTTAATTAATTAAATATTCTCATGCTTTAATATTTTCTTTTTAATCAAATAATATTTAATTATATGATTAATCCAAATATTATAATTAAATCATTTACCAAATAAATCACATAGCGCAATTCACATAAAAGCAACATTACCAAAATAGACCAAAACTCAAAATCAAACAACACAAATAGAGATAAACTCACGGGTTTAAAAAAGGGTGGAAAGTCAGTTACAAGTTCTCTTCGCAAGACAAGTATTTAGGCAATGACTGGGATTGGACCTGAACATTATCTCATCATTCTTACCATTGAGTTATTGTGATAGGGCACACTCATCTTGGCAATTCAGGGAAGTTGATGCCCGATACTTACAATTATGCATAAAAGATGAGCATGTACATGTATATAAATATATCTAAACTAAACAAGCAATGGCAGTGAGTGGTACATCGTGTAGATCCCGACTAGCAGGTGACTACGACTCCCTCCCTTAACCACATCAAACATGACAAACAGAAAGATAAAATAGACACACACCATACACATGCAAGTATGGGGTAAGTACTATAATAATTATAAGTCAAACATCAAATGCTTAGATAAAATAATGTTTTCTTACATGTATGAAGTAATCATCGTTAAAGCATCATCTAACATTGCTATGAAAAGAATCACATTTATTAACTACGAATCATTGAAGCATCATTAATGCACCAGTAACCATAATCATTAAAAAATACATAAAATAAAGTAAACTAAGTAATTATTGTTGGTAGTCCAAGTTATGAAATAATATTCTTGAAACTAACACATCTGTGAAATAGGTGCAAAAGAGTTTAATAAATATAATAGAAAAACAAACTATGGGTGGGCACTACATCCACCCCCTTAGAATTATGCTTACTCTTGGAAGCCTACTACAATGACTAGGGTAACTAAAAGTCAAAGAGTACTATCTACCATGTCAAACAAAATGATCATTTAATAAACTAATACCAAAAAGGTTAACTATGTGTACACTTTTAGTCACTTAGAGCAATATGATTATGGTTTAATAATAAGTCAAAAACCATATTGATCCAACATTCATCTTCTTAATAAATACTGAAATATATCCCCTAAAATACTCCAAACAAAATATCAACATCTCTAAATCAATTGGAAAAACATAAAAGTTATAATGTATAGACATAAATTGAAAGTCGAGAACAACAAAAACACTCACAAAATCTATCATAGGCATACCACCTTAAAGCACAATTATAAAAAAACATGTCTAAAATCCAACTCACAAGTTCTGCCTTTTTCTACGTCTCAAGTATCAAGTTTCAAGTTTCAAGTTTCCAAGTGTTAAAGTTGCAAAAGATACATAACAATGTTTACGTTTCATTTTAGTTCAACTAGTTCAAGTGTTAAAGTTTTTAATAGATACATATAATAGTTCAAGTTTTGCTTTAGTTCAACTAGTTAACAACTAGTGGCGTTCCAATATACCCAAAGCTCCCAATGTTGAAACTCGAGCTCTGATACTACCTAGCTATGAACTATGTTCACCTCTTGAGTGGGCCCCCATGTAAGAGAGTATGGATAACAACTTAAAGATTAAGAACTATAAATATCATTTCATTCATGAGTGAAACACAAGTACACATTATAGCAATAGAATTGTATTATCACTATTGTTGGATTACAAGAGAGTTCCCGTACAAAATTAGCTAGCTCGAGAATCTAAACTCCAACTTATTTATAACGTCAACATAAAATAGAACTCCCAAAATCTAGGATCCTTCAACATCAAGATATGACCATATTGAAGATACAAAACAACATCATTTAATATAGGAGCAAGCTGCATTCAGTTGCACATGAATTAAGGAGTTCATGAATTCTAGATTTACTTCATAATGACTAATAATTGTTTTGACTCAGCCTACAATGATAGCCACTGGTAACTGAAAGTAATGGAATCATTATGAGCTCAAAATGTTTAACCAACTTCTTACCACCACTTTGTTCCCTTGTCGACTTGTCATTTCCTTGCAAAAGATTAGCGTGCACATACAAAAATTCCATGCAACTATATAACATATATGTACGATATTCATTCAATATTAGAAATATTTAAATACACACATACAATAAGTCTGAACAAATTCATCAAAAACTCATAAAGTTACCAGATCCTAACCATAAAAACATGAACCAAACATGCCTTAAATTGGCCTCATCAGCGACTATGAAAAGAATATATATAAGCCATACAAAGATAAGAACAACATATACCTTAAGCAAAATCTAGTTCATCAAACTAAATAAAGATATTGATATCAAACCTGCATAAAGGCCTTTGGATCACAAGATACAAAGTTTGTAGATAAAGAGAAAGAGATGTTGAGATAATAATCAATAAAGACTTGAATCATGTTAGCCTTATGATATAATAAGTCAACATCTTCTAAAGTTTGTAAGCAATGATCAGAAGCATGGTATTCCATCAAATGCATGGGTTAGTGAATGTTAAACAATGCAAATATAAAGACCTTGCATCTTGTTGTCAGGGAGTTATTTAGAAACTTCAAATTGATTGAAGTCTTGACAGTGAAACAATGTTATCGATAAAAATAATAATTCTTGAATAAGCAAAGACAGGTGAAGAAATGATTTTTGAAGAAACAATTTCTAATTATTAAGGATTTAAGGCCCACTAATTGTAAGTTTTGATTACTAATGGTAAGACAAAGATAGCAACAACATGATTGATAAAAGGACAAACAAGGATGTTTTATATCATAGAAATCCATCGTAAAAAAAAAAAACACGGATATGATAAATGGAATGGTATTACCATGATTCATTAAAAAGTGCCAAATCATATGCATGTCTATGTTTTGTCGGATGAGTCATTAAAATTAGGAGTAAACATATTCACAATGGTTATGATTGTTAACTATTAACAAGTTATAAGACTATACAATTATAGTCATGGAAGGAACACAAATATGATTTAAAGTTAGTGCAACCTACGCATCAATGTTGAAATTCAGATGACAAAAATAAATATGATATATAGAATGATCAAACAAAAGTCATAAGTGTACAATGATGGAAGTTAGATAGAAGTCAACATCGAATAAATGATGATATAGTGCTATTGTGGGTTTGGAAAATAAGTTGGATCTAACATGGATCAAATTAAGGGATTGAAACAATGTAGTTAGCATGTTCTTTTGTTATGAATGATTTGGGGAAAACAAAACAAATTTTTAAAATGAAATTTTGTAAAGATAGGTAGAACAAACAAAAAATTCATTATCTCAAGTTTATTATATTGAGAAGGTGTTGCAATATTTATATATGGAGAATATCAAAGTTGTTGGCACACCTGTGCTGGTTATTTGAAATCAATAAAGAAGATGTGTCCAAAGATATAAAATGAGGATGATAAAATGTCCAAGGTGCCTTATTCTTCAACTTATGTAGTTTAATGTATGTCATGTTGTGTACTAGACTAGATATTACACATGTTGCAAAATTAGTTAGCAGGTATATGAGTCGTCACGGGTTGAGCATTGGAATGCAATCAAATAGATTTTTTATATTTGAGAGGTATATCCAATAAATGTTTACATTTTGGGGGATCTGCTACTAATTTACACAACTACGTTAACTTAGATTTAGCAGGAGATCTGAATACTAGTTAGAGTACTATAGGATATCTATTTACTATTGGTGGGACAACAAAGAGTTAGATTTCTCAATTACAGAAAGTAAACACTTTATCTACTGTAAAGACATAGTATGTTGTTGCTACAAAAGCAACCAAGGAGATGTTATGGCTTCAATTTTTCATGGAAGATTCAAGCAACTCACAGATGGACAATTACTATTTTTATGGAATACCCAGAGTGCCATTCATCTTGCCAAGAGTTTTGCTCTACATTCAAAGTCAACACACATATAGTTGTGATACCATTTCATTTGATGATGGAAAATTAAATCTAGAAAAGATACAGATAGATGATAATTCAATAGATATTTTTACAAAGGGAGTGACAAGGAATAAGTTAAACTCCTCTTTAGCTTTGGTTGGTCTTGTAGGGTGAACATAATAAAAGAACAATAGAATCTAGGGTGATTTTACATTTCAATGGGAGCCACAAATTTTCTAGTGCTATGATTAGTCTCCGAGTGGGAGGTTATTTTTGTGGAGTCTGATTAGTCTCCAACTAGGAGAATGTTGCTATGTGGATCTTAATTAGACTCAGAGGTTAATTTTTTCTCACTTCATTTGGTGTGGTTGCCCCCCTAATTTTTCTAGGTGAGTTTGGCAAAAATGCCTCCATGATGGGGTCAAGGAAAAATTCCCCTTGTGGGGTCAGGGGGTAGTTCCCCTTGTGAGGTCTCAGGGAAGAGCTCTAGGTGTGCTCATTGTGATATAGGGTAGGGTCAAGGGGCAATGCCCCATGAAGCCAACAATATTTTAGCGATTATAAAAGGCATTAAGAGTTGTTTTTTTATTAGATGATATATTCTGGCCCTAATTTCATACAACGAATTATTCATGTATAAAATGACTTTGGATTAAGGATTTTAGTATGTGTGATGATTTAATAGCTTCTTACCATGGTATAGAGTTGCAAGAGATTGCATATTGTAATTGTGTTGAAATAACTAGATAATAATATTAGACTTGTTATTTGGTGGACATAATCAAGGGATTGGGTGAACCACATTAAATCTTTGTGTCTTCTATTCTCTTACATTTGCATGTAATTGTTATTTATAACTCTCTAATTGTAAAAATCATAGCAAAATCAAGCGCAAAAATTACATCATTTACTGTAACCATACCATACAAATAGCAAGGAAAATAACAATAATCCAAACCTCACAAATATACATTATGGACCATTAAGCATTCAGGTCAATTATCATGGATTTGATGACTTTGTAGCACATTCTCAAACTAGAGTCTAGACTGAAAAATAAACACTAGAAAGAAAAAATACAAAAAACATACCTTAAATAAAATTGAGCTGTACAGATCCATCTTTATCTTCAAAGAGTTGTTTAAACACACAACAAACACATGCTTCACATTTTGTATTCACGCATACAAATCCATGTTATAATATTTGAGTTGGATTATTAGGTACACATCCATTTTCTACAAATGTAAAAGGATCCTATAAAACATTACAATATTTTGTGTATGTAGAACATTATAAAAGTAGATGCTTACAAATATTATTTTAGCAAGATTGTCTAAGCCTGAACTAGAAGATGTAAAATAAACACCAGTTAGAAAGTATTGGGCCTTAAGTTGACAGTCCAAATACGAGGGCAACAATTTCTTGATTACAAGTCCTTCATTTGTAATCCCAAGTGACAATACCAATTTGAATTCACAAACAACAAAGATTATGTCACAATAAGACAAAGTTACAAATTCTTGCTAGATCAAATTATTGGACTTCCCGCTACTAATGATACATTATAGGAGATAGAGGTTTTTCAGATTAATTTTATTCTATATATGATTAAAAAGAACTATTCAATCACATGACAAGAGCAATAGAGATCTAAATAATCTTCATACATTTTCCAAAGACATGTTTTATGTTCCTGTTTCTTCATTTTTTTGTAGGATTGTATATGGGCACCTTTGTATCTTCCTCAATATTTCAAAGGAGAATGTTTTTGGAGATGTAATCCATTTAAATTCTTCACTCTAGACAAAGTTTTGAATGTTAATCCCTTCCTTTTAGTATTGTCAATGTCAATCATTTCTTTCTTGAGAGTAAGCCCTTGAGATTTGTGTATGGATACTATCCAAGCCATGGTGATTGATAATTTTTCTTCTACTTCCTAAGGATATTGGTATTATTAGTATGATGTCTCTCTCATTCCATGGTGTTTCCATTGATTATCTATTTTTGCTACCACATACAATGGTACATTTGGTGGCTTTGATTCATTATTGTGAATGATGTCTATTACCTCACCAGATGCTCCATTTACAAGACCTACTTGTTTCAAGATATTTATTATAAGCATGATCATTTCACCTTGAAAAATTAATACTTGAGCTTTAATTTTATCTTCATCTATAATTGTATTTGTGTCTCTTCTATTTTTTACTATTGTGACTATGCTAAGCATAATTGGGTACTTTAGATTTATAAGCATCTCCTTGTTTTTTAGTTTGACCTAATGATTGGTAGACAATGGGTGGGTTGCATTATCAAACTCCTCAGGTTCAGTGGGTGTGATATAGTAAGTGTTCCATGTCATTAGCAACCCCCAATCCTCTTGCATTAGTTTTGTTGGTGCACAAAATATTTGGTTGACTTCCCATGAGCTTGCCTACTCAATGCTAGGAAAATCAACACAATTTTGGTAAACGAGGAAGGTTGAGTCTTTACTCATTCAAGCTCCACACTTTAGGGTCTGCAAGACCTAGGTGGTTCTACCTTTGATTAATGATGTATAATATGCAAACTTAACAATGCTCTAGAGTTGGTATAAATTCTCAAGGGTAAATTGATTGTAATAACAAATGTTTGTAAAAAGAGGAATGATTTTAAATAAAATGTATAATTGTTTATTGTAGCAAATGAAAGTGGATTGATACTGATTGCTTACCTTCCAAAAAGTTATTCTCAATCTTCAAACTATAATTAGACCAATGCCTTCCAATTAGGAGAAAAGAATCAACTCTGATGATTATTGTATATATTTTATTTTTTGGAGATGGGCGCACCACCATCAACTAATGTGCATACAAACTAAACGAATTCAACAAACCCTAAATAATTGAATTTAACTTCAAGATGAAGACCAATTATACAAACCATACATAAGCATACGAGTTTTTTTTTCAATGGTTTGCCCCAATTTTGCACTGCAAATAATGTTAATCCAAAAAAGATTTAAATCCAACAAAATCAACAACCAATTTCCTATCTTCTAGAAAAGAACAAGGTATATTTTATTAATTCAAAAATGAAGTACAACTGGGTTGTAACAGGTTGTGGATATAGCTTCCACTATGCATGTGAGTATCTACAAAATTTCTTTCTTGTATCCTTTACACACACACACACACACACACACACACACACACACACACACACACACACACACACACACACACACACACACACACGCACGCACGCACGCACGCACGCACGCACGCACGCACGCACGCACGCACGCACGCACGCACGCACGCACGCACGCGCGCACAAGTCCTTGGTACCATTTCCTATAGAACATGAAAGGGTGCAAAAAGCTTCAGTTCTTTTCATCCTAACTACCTAAAACTAACTGCAACTTGTTATAGATCAAATACAAATAAGATAAAGTATAAGAAAATCACAATTCTTTAATCCAACACTCTCATTAGCATGTTCAAGACCTCTCTAGTCTCTTCTTCCATCAAAATTTCATGGCAATCACTCTGGTACTGGACATATATTCTCTATAGATCCCATACAATTGTATACATACTATTGATGATATTGAATTGGTTCTCTTGGGTTGGTGTCAATCTCGGTTGCATGACTGGAAGTGGCACTTCATTTTCATCGCATGATGGCACTGGCAAACCCATATCTCTTGCCCTACAAAACAAACATAAAAAATTGCACAAGAATGTTTTTCTATGAAAAAAGAAACCTATCATATTTCCTTATATCTACGAACAAGGAATGATGCATTGAATGACTATATTTCCTTCAAATCCTTAGCACGAGCTATCCTTGATTAATGCCACATTGGAAGAAAATCAGACAAATAGAAAAATTCTTGACATAACATATTCTATTGATTAATTAATGAAATTGATGCCTCTTTATGATTTTCAAAATTATGGATTGTTAAAGATCCAATAGCCTCGAAATCACAAAATTGCTCACCAAAAATGTCTTATTTACCAAAATTGCAAAATCGAAGTGATGAAGCATATTAATGTCTCAGATTTGATATAGTTTGAACTTACTCTTTGAGCCTTGTGAAAAACATTCCCAACATATTTGTTTTAAATATCTTGTGAACTTATGCTATGTACAACTAGAACCTATCAAACTTATGGATAGTCGATATGATATACCTTGTTTAATATTATACATAACATGCAGTATTTCATACAAATATTTTAAGCTATGTTCTAATATTTGAATAAAAGTAGAAATGTTGTTGTGCATATGTGTTCTAAATGTTTCAAATTTTTAAGAAATGGAGAAGTGGCATAAAGAGTGGTGATTACCGTATTAAAGGAGGAAGTAATGAAGACCGTTCATGGAAAAAGAGGTGCAGATTAGTTCCAAGTGATAAGCCGCATCTGCAAGGAGAGTAATTGTTCTAGAAAAACTAGGAAGACTCGACTTGCTATATTTCCTGTGAGCTACTATTGTATTGCTTAATCAATGTTTTATGTCACGGTTGACATTCCGCCTTCTTTTCTGGTGATGTTTGTTCACAGATTTTATGTTATGTTTGTAATAAGTATCAAATCCTCTATATATATATATTGAAGAGGGGATTGTCTTAGGGAGAGATGAAAATTTAAGAAACAATACTAGTTTAAGATTCAGAAGTTGCTCTTTTCTATTTTTCATGAATTATTCAGTCATGTAATCAAAGAAGAATTCTATTGAGAGAGTGATTTTGGAATACCTACTGTGTTTTTAGTTAGTTGAAGCCAACCAAGGGGGCCCACTTGGGAGGTGAAATAGATTTAGGTAAAGTAGATTCATTTCTTGCAATCTCCTATTTTAAGATAGATTTACTATATTTGGTCATGCAACATAGTTACTGTGAAAGTTCCTGCACCACTTGTGGAAAACGATCATAGTGGATGTTTAAATTGTTAACTAGTTTAGAATTCCTTTTCCAAAGTTTTTATAGTTATCTATTGTTAATCTAAGTGTGTTTATTGTTCTGTATCAATAGTATAGATCCCTTTCATGCATTTTACTTTCCTACAGCATAGGTGTCGAGACTATTTAAGGAACTTAGTGCACATATCGTGCTAACCCATTTCAAGTCATGTGTCCCTAGGTTGACAATTCAAGTGTATTTTTCATGATTGAATAGATAGTTCTCAAAAATGAACATATTACCCTTGAGAGAGGAATAATGGTGTGATTATCTTGATCTATTATGGAACTATGCATTTTTGGCATCATTGTCAGGGATGGTGTCAAACTAGGAACCTTTGTGAGTCCTTTATTTTTAGATTAGTGTGCTAGTTAGAAACCACAAAACTGTGGGCTTGATTAACAAGTCACTAATTCCATTGCATGCATTAAAGAGGGAGACAATGAGATGAATATGGGAGATTTTTGTGCCATCACAAAGAAGTACAATGCTTGAGGACAAGCATTTGCATAATGGGGGGTAGATGATGAGGCATATTAATGTCTCGAATTTGATATAGTTTTTATATAATTTGAACTTACTCTTTGAGCCTTGTGAAAAATATTTCCAACAGATTTGTTTTAAATATCTTGTGAACTTATGGCGAGTATGGTTGGAACCTATTAAACTTACGGATAGTGGATATGATATACATTGCTCAATATTTTACATTACGTGTAGTATTTCGTAAAAATATTTTAAGCTATGTTCTAATATTATAATAAGAGTAGCAATGTTATTGTGAATATGTGTTCCAAATATTTCTAATTTTCAGGAAATGCAGAAGTGGCACAAAGAGTGGTGATTATCATATTAAAGGAGGAAGTAATGAAGATCGTTCATGGCAAAAGAAGCGCAGATCAATTTCAAATGATAAGTTGCATCTACAAGGAGAGTAATTGTTCTAGAAAAACTAGGAAGACCCAACTTGCTATATTTCTCACGAGTTGCTATTCTATTGCTTAATCAATGTTTTATGTCACGGTTGACAATTCTGCCTTCTTTTCTAGCGATGTTTGTTCATAACTTTTATGTTATGTTTGTAATAAGTATCAAATCCTATATATATTAAAGAAGGGATCGTCTTAGGGAGAGATGAAAACTTAATGAAACAATACTAGTTTAAGATTCAAAAGTTGCTCTTTTCTATTCTACATGAATTATTCAATCATGTAATCAAAGAATAATTCTAATGAGAGAGCAATTTTGGAATATCTGTTGTGTTCTTAGTCAGTTGAAGCCATCCAAGGGTGCCCACTTGGGAGATGGAATAGATTTAGGTAGAGTAGATTCATTTCTTGCAATCTCCAGTTTTAAGATAGATTTACTGTATTTGGTCCTGCAACATAGTTACTGTGAAAGTTCCTGCAACACTTGTGGAAAATGATCATAGTGGATATTTGAATTGCTAACTAGTTTAGAATTCCTTTTTGGAAGTTTTTATAGTTATCTATTGTTAGTCTAAGTGTGTTTATTGTTCTATATTAGTAGTATAGATCCCTTTCATGCATTTTACTTTCCTGAAGCAGAGGTGTTGAGACTCTTTAAGGAACTTAGTGCACATATCATGTTGACTCATTTCAAGCCCTACATCCTTGGGTTGAAAATTCAAGTGTATTTTTCATGATGGAATATATAGTTCTAAAAAATGAACATAGCACCCTTGAGAGAGGAATCATGGTGTGATTATCTTGATCTATTATGCAACTGTACATGGAGCATAATTGGAAGTCTAGTTCTAAAATTGCGAAATCAGAGGTTGAGAATTCCATATATCTCAAAATCACAAAATCAGGACGTGACTTAAAATTTCTCCTCATATTTTCAAAATTCAACAACTACTCACAAATTTTGAGGTTTCATCAATGGCTCTTTCTAGGGATGCGTATTCCTTTGGGATATGGTGAGAATCCAACTATCTCTAGGACAAAAGCACAAACAAGAACATAAAGCAAGAAACATTAGCCCTAATTAATAAGAAACAACAAATGAATAAATATCTAAGAGAAAAAGGGTTTAAGGTATTGTCCATGAACAAGAAACTCCAATATGTGTCTGTCTATTTCTTGAAGAAGAAAGGAATGTTCTCCGGCTTTATCAGATATACTATAAAGTCCTAACCATAAAGGATCTAATTTGTCATGCTTTCCTTTGTCTTGGTCCTTAAGATTTCATTTTAACACACAATCTCCCCCATTAAAGATCCTTTATGTGGCTTTCTTGTCATGTAAGTATTTTACACCTTTTTGTCTTTCAATCTTGTGCTATAATGTTGATCTCCTTTTTTCATCTAATTCTGCTAGAGCCATAATTCTTTCATCCATAAAATCAATATCCTCAAGCTGCTTAGTTCTAATGAATCTATAGACTGGTAACAAATTATTTTCAATGATTCTTGCTTCTTGACCATATACAAGTTCAAATGGTGAGAATCCAATTGACTTTTTCTTGTTATTCTATCTTCCCATACAACCAAATGTAACTTCAAATACCAAAATCTTTTATTATTATCCAACATCCTTTTTATAATTTTGAGGATACTCTAATTACATGATTTTTCTTAACCATTTCCTTGGGGATGGTAAGGGGAAGAATATGACACTATTATCCCATACTTTGTGCAAAAGTTTATAAATTCTTCTAATTTGAAACACATCCCATTGTCAACAATAACTTTTCTAGGAACATCAAATATTGTTTATACATTATCCATCAAAAAATTTATAACAACTGTACTAGTGGACCTTCTAGTTGGGATGGCTTCAACCCATTTAGTGAAATAATCTGTAGCAACCAAAATCCAACTAAAGCCACAACTTGACTTATTAGTGATCTCACTTATGAAGTCTATTCCCCACATCTGAAATGGTTCTTGTGCTTGTAATTTCCTAAGGGGAAAAGATCCATCATACTTCATTTTTCCTAAAAATATTTGGCATGATTCACATTTTTATACATAATTACAAAATCTCTGAAGAGATGAGGCCAATAATGCCCTACTCTTAGGATTTTTTTTGTAGTAGTCCTCACATAGAAATGACCTCCATAAACTCCTTCATGCAATTGTTTTAGAATGATTGCTACCTAATGAGTGTCAAGAAAGAAATTTAATATGTCATCTCTATTTTTCCAATATAAATCTCCATCAATAAGAACACATTTTGCTGCATGTAATTTAACTATCTTTTTTTACTTTCACTCCAATTGTCACGGCCTTTCATATTTATTAAATAATAAACAACATTTGTATACCATGAGCACTTCTCTATACTAACTATAGTATAATATTCTTCCATGTGATTAATTTATGATGCTTCCGAATTAGCATCTACCATAAGTTTTGCCAATCCTTGACCTTAGACTAGCATGGTTATTTGGATGCCAATGTTAAATTCTTAGATCTGATTAATCCACCTACATCTTCTTCTAGTAGTTTCAGTCTATCGAAATATATCTTTGACTACAAGATTGGGAACATAGGTAACAACACTAGCACCCACTAAATATGAGCAAAAAGCTTTGACTGCTTTAACCAAAGCATAAGCTTTCTTTTCATTGATATCATAATTCAACTCTAAATTTTGCAAGCTTCTACTAAAGAAAGCAATAGGTTGTTCATGTCCTTCATTCTTTTGGAGCATACTAATAACAAAATTGTATTCAATAAAATGGAAAAGAAAAAACCTAAAATGGTTTACTGAAATTTGGGGTTTTAAGCACAGGTGCCTCTTTAATAGCTCTTTTTATATTTGCAAATGCTTGTAAGGTTTCATCATCCCAAACTAAGTTAGCCCCCTTTTTAACATTTTTAGCATTTGCTTAATAATCTCAAAAAATGAGATACAAATCTTCTGACAAAGTTAATTTGACCAAAGAATGATTGTATTGCTTTAATCGTCTTTGGAATTTTTATGTTGTCAATAGCCTTCACTCAATTAGTGTCTATTCTAACTCTTTCTTTGGAAACTATGTGACCTAATAATTTACCTTATGTGACTCCAAATTGACACTTTCTTGGATTGAGAGATATTTTGTATTCAAGAGCTCTCTTGAAGAATTTTTCTAAGTGATTACAATGATCTTTCGCTTATTTTGAATAAATTGTCAAGTCATCTTGATAAATTGCCAAAATGTGGTCAATTACACCATCAAATGTGACATCCATGGCCCTTTGGAAAGTTGCTCATGCATTGGTTAAACCAAAAGGAATCCTAGCATTATGTCCTCTAAGGAACAATAAACGCCATTTTATATTGTTCAGTTTCTTCAACCTTCACTTGATTATAGCCAGAAAAACCATCCATCATATATAGTAATTCATTTCCCTTAAAATTTTGTAATAAAGCCTCCATATTTGGGAAATCATAGTTGTCTTTCAATGAAGATATATTTAATTTCCTGAAATCAATATATAACCTTATATCACCATTTGTTTTTACTAACTTGAACAGAGTTAGAGACCCATGTAAAATATCTAATTAGTTGTATTATTCTAGCATCCTTCATTTCAATAAAATTTTCTTTCATTTTAGATTCCAACATTGGGTTATGAGATGTTACTTTTGCCTAAATGGTTTTGTATCTAGTTTCAAAAGGATTTTAGGCTAGAAGAGATCCTCGTTATATGCTTTAAGGTCATCATATGACCAGGCAAAAATATGTCTATACTTTCTTGGTAAGGAAATCAGATTTGTCCTAATTTTATTAAGACAATTTTTTACCGATAAACACCTCTCCTGGTGAAAATTCATTACCTAAATTGATCTTCTTAACTTGATCTTCTGCCATGACAGGGGTATGTGTCTTAAGTATTTCATGCTCACTGAAAATTCTTTCTAGTGTGACCAATCATTTAGGTATCTTGTTGGACTTAAACTGAACTATTTCCTAACCCAAAATATTGTCATTTCCATCTAGACTTTCCACAAATCCATTCTAGTCAATTTCAGTATCTTAGTAATTTTCTTAACATGTCAAAAATTTTAACACATCTCTATCATTTTCAAAAACTTGCCAATTATGAACATTATTTGGTACAAATGCCCTATTTTTTATTTCCGCCTGGACTATATCTTGTAATGGTATAGCAATTTGTTTAACAACTATATTAGCCATCAAATCAACCCTAGAATTATCACTCCTATCTATCCAAGTAATTGAAAAGGTGTCAAAATGTCCAATTAAATCTTATACATAATTTCTGTATTTTTTTAGTCTAGAACATTTGGTTACAAGTTTGTTCCTTATTTGGTATACGATTAGTTAAAAATCACCAAATACCAATAGCAATTTAATTTTATGATGTTTTGCAATGTCAATCCCTAAAATTAATGCTTCATATTTAGTAACATTATTGGTACATTCAAAATTAAGCAAGAATGCGTACCCTAAAATTTTACTTGAATGGGATGTCAAGATTATTCTAATGTCATTTCCCTTCTTACTACATGCTCCATCAAATTACAATCACCATATTCCTTCATTTTCCTCCTGCATAAGAATGCTAGAAGTCCCTGCACTTTGGATAGGTTTGCTAACATTTATTCAAAAATTGTCTATATCCATTTGACAAAAAAGAATTTTTATGTCAAGGTGAAAATTTTCAATGATATATTTAAATCTAGGCTCTTTATCAATTCTTATATTTTTACCATTTATAGGAATTTTTGCATAAGATAAATCTGATTCTATATGCCCCCCAACTAGGTTTGACCTTTGTCTTAAGAGTAACATACCATATGAAGCTAAAACATCAACCACAGTAATATCTCTCTTGTATGCAACATTAGGACACAAGGGAAACCTAAAGTCAACATTTTTAATAACCCTAGTAACTAGAACAAACCTATTGTCCATCGCATAACATTTCCCATAAGGTCTTGGAAATACAATAGGAAAGTAAACTCGAGTGGAGGGGGGTGTGAATCAACACTTAAAACTTTCAACCTCTAAAACTATTCACCACACATCCATCTCACAATCTATTCATACAAACTAAAATACCAAATTAAACATATACATCCATAACATGGAAGTAAATATTCAACACATGTATGACGCGAGATATTTGGTTACCCAAAAACCCTCGAAGGAGAAGGTAAAACTGGGGTGGGGATGACACCCAAAAATCTTCACTACTGTAGTAATAAAGTGTATCCAATGAAGATTACAATGTTTGACCATGAAACATGATCTACCTTGTGAAAGGTCTGCCTTGTTAGAGGCTTACAAGATTGTTAGATCTTACCATGTTAATGGATATAATCACCCTGCTAAAATTGTGCCTTGTAAGAGGACTTTAACTTACAATGAAGTAAGCACTCTGTTAAAGGATGTACAAAATCCTATTAAGACTACTTTGTTGAGAGATTTAACTAATTCACCTATTAAAATGTCTCAACAATGGTCCTTCGGTTAACACTCTATTGCTTGATGTCAGATCACCTCTATATTGATGTATACTTGATCCTTTCTGATCAGATGTACCTCTACTATCCTCTAATTCCTTTCCTTTGTTCACCTTCTAACTAGTTATGCAATGTAACTCAATTCATAACACCTTAATTACCATGAATGCTCTATTTGTGCATGCAAACTCTCTTTAATTCTCCTTAGCATTCCATTTCATTTTATTGAGAGTTCAGGGTTGTCTTCCTTAAGAAGACCTAGGTGATTTAGCGTTGGGTATGAATCAATGGTAGTGGTTCACCCATATTGCCACTTAGACCTTCCCTTTTTCTAATTGGATGCATGTAATGCATAGGGATTCACAATTAAGATTCATCCTTATCAACAAAGATTGTAAAATAATACTTAACTTAGCTAAAAAATGGTTTACATAATAGTTTGTGCCAATACAAACAACTACGTCAAAATTCTATTACTCGGCATATGAAGTCCTTGGTGCTTGGTAGTAACTGTAACTTCAATGTTGTCACTCAGCATCTGAATGACTCGACATGCACTGCTTGCTCGATACATACTATCTACTCAACATCTGAGTGACTCGACACTTGAATGACTCAACACTAAGTGTTTACTTGGCATGCACTATCTTTAATGTTATGCTTGACATATGTTACTTGTTTGACATGAACTAAGTAAATGAGTTAAATGTATAGACACTCATTTGTCAAAACCAATATGAGATCAACAATCTCCCTCTTTTACATGAGTGTCAAAAACACTTGGTCATGCATTAATGATCTTATCCTTACCAGCATAACATAGATAACTAGTATCTATTCAGTTTCTATACAAAAATGTCAAAATATCAAAATTTTGCAACACATGACTTATCAGTAATACCTCAAAATTTCATAACTCAGTCTGAGTTGATTATTTTTTGCTACACTTTGTATCTAATACTTTTTATCTTTCTCCTATTGAGTAGATTGTCTATATGTTTATCTCTGTCTCTGTCTCCCCCATACTCTTTCTCATTTTTACTCCACCTTTGCTCCTACTCCCCCTTTTTCATTACTTCCCCTTTTTGACACTTATGTTTATGGGTTATACACTACTAGTGTATTTGTCCAAAAATGGTTTGTGGATCTCTAGTATAATCTATAAAGTTGCATCCCAATTATCAGAAGCTACCTCCGAAGGCTTGATTTGGATGGCTAGCTTGGCAACAAAGTGTATTAAGCTTTCATGTGTAGAAAGATGAGAATCTTTCCTCATAAGAGTTTCAATGTAGGTTAGTTCCTTGTCTAGTATCTCTATGTGTGGAGTCAATGTAGATTGGATGCATATTAGTTTAACCTTGATGTTGCCTTCATCTGCATGTAATACTGCTAACTAACTTTGGGAGTGTAGGAGGGTGCTAAAGTGTTTCTCACTTTGGGTTGTAGACTTTGGTAGAGTTATGCCAGATGTGTACATAATGCTCTCCAAGTTTAGGATATGAATCCTAACTTCCCTTGTGAAGAGTGTAGTATCATTCAATTTGGTATACAAAGAGAAAATATTATCTAGTATCTTCTTCACATTCTCTATTTTGGTTGCTAATTCAACTTATGTTAGTGCAATAGCACTTGATATCTTTTCATCAACCTCATGTTGGGACTTTCTCTCAGACCATTCAAGTAGTTTGACATTAGAATCTATGTCTATGTCATTTAGCTTCTCCACTAAGATGGTTAATTGTTCTATTATTGGCTTGGTTTCCTCTGGAGCAAATAGACTAAATGCATCAATAAAAAAGTGTTTGATATCAATCAAAGCTTGCTTCTACCTATGCTTCTTTTTTAGGAATTCTTGATTCTTCTTCTTTGCTAGAGCTTCCTAGAGTATGCCCATCTACTCAATAATAATAGTTGCATAATAAAACTTGGGCAACTCTATTACTTCATCCATATTTACATCAACAAATGATGTAACTTTAGCTTCCTTGGATGTGCTTGGACTTGGGCTTGAGGATTGTAATGGTGTAGCTTCTATGCTCAATCTCTGAAGAGCTTAACTAGGAGGAGCGGCAGATTCTGGTAATGTTACTAGTGTTTGTATTGCTAATTTCTCCTTTGGCTTTGTTGTCAAAATTGACTCTTCAGATATGTCCTTCTCTTTCTTTGTATTATTAGTAACACCTTGATTTTGTGTTATAGGTGCAGGAATGTCTACCTGACCTATTTGAACTTGAGTTCCTTCATTCTTCTCTATCTCATCTTTTTGCTCTCCAACTATCTCACCCTTGGCATGTACACTTTCTTCTCTAGCGACTGAAACTAAAGTACTTTGTGCCAATGTACTGATGGTAGAAGTAGTTGACTCCTTCCTCTAATATACCACAAGGGGTAATGTTGCTTGTATCATTGTGAATTGAGGAGGGGATGAAGGTGTAATTTGTTTCTTTATTTCCTCCCCTATAGATACCTTATTTTCCTTCTCAATCTCATCTACACTCATCAATATAGAATTCTCATAAAGTTTGTGCGGGGTGGTGGATTCTGCCAGTATCTTCTTCAAGTCACCCTCTATGAGGGGATTGATGTTCTGAGTGATGAAACATCCTTTATCTTTACAATATCATCTTTTGTGTTCACCTCATGTGGAGGACTAGCACTCAGCACTAGTGTATCTGGTACACTTTTTTATATTTGTTGCTCATCCTCAGCTAGTGCCTATATGTTTATGTTCATATTAGTGCCTCCCTCAACTATATCTTGTTCAGTGCCTTCTTCTTTTTCTCCTTGTTTTTCCTCACCTACCTCAATAGGTGCTTGTAATATTGCTTGGGATATTTTCAAACCATATAGTGATTTCCACATCAAAATAATCTTTTGTACAACATCCTCAATTTTATTTTGCAATATACTTAATGCCCTATATTTTGGTGCAAATTCTCCAATATGTTTCTTAATGGCTTTTGTCATTGCACCCTTACCTAGTTTTGGAATTACCTATGCAAGTGTTATTTCTCTTATTTGTTTTTCAATATCTAGGCAATAGTGTTACTTCTACTCAACTCTCTCATACAAACTCTTGGGTATGGAACTTGCAAGTTTAAGAGTAGTCTTTTTGTCATGCCCAAAATATAAGGGCAAAACACACACACAATTTTTTTTTAATTAGAACAATGATTAAATAAGATAACATGGTCGTAAGAGATTTTAAATGTTTAACTATAATGGAACTAATTTGTTTGAGAAATTTTTGGATGAACTGAATGTCATCTATCGCTAAATTACATAACTTTTTTATCATAAATTTAACTATGATCCAAAATATCACTAACCTTAAAATGAATTAATTAACTAGTCCTTTTGTTTACTTAATAACTTGATCAACATAACAATTAAAATCATTTATCATTAAGAGAATTCAAAACTCTAGAAGGTCAATTTGAATCTAACAAATCCACGCATGCTAACTACATTTTTAAACTTTAATCAAAAGTCGGATCTAACCTTTAAAATACATCCCATAGAGATAAACATTATTAGCAATTATGTTGTCTACATTTTAATTTAAAATTATCTCCAACATTCTTTTAATCATCTAATTTAAAAAATATCTATCACTTACAATAAGAAATTGCATGCTAGAATTAATTCAAATAGATATACAAGTTAAACTAAACTTTATTCAACTGTTAGACATTTAAGTCCACTATTAAAATGACCATATTAAGATTAATCTAACCAACTCATAATAATATAAAACTAAATAATAATATCGAATAAAATTTAAATATAACAAGAGGTAACTTTAAACAAACAACTTAAAATAATACTATTCTAAGTTAACACTAACATAGAATGCTAACTACTTTTGGAAACTATTTCTAACATCTTTATTAACACCAGAACATTATATTTCTTCCTAATAAATATCAACTAACTACTAATCTAATTTATAGATTTAATGCCACTCTATTTAATATTACACATAAATTTAAGTCCTATCTAACATTTATTGAACTATACATACTAAATAATACTCACAACATAATACTAAACTACTAACATAACATCAAAAGTAACTATTAAACTGACTACTGAATTTATGCTAATCTAGTTTGATCTTAACAATTAAACTAAAACTAACTAAATAAACTATACAATTTTATACTACCCACTACACTTTAATCATCACAAAAAAAAAAACTAAATTACCCCTAACCTAATACCTAACCCTACACCTAATGCCAAGTGGCCTTGGCATGCATGGCCCCCTATGTCCCTGGCAGCGCGCTGCCCAAGGGTCTGCACACGCAAGCCTGTTCTTGCGTGAGGGAAACCCATACATAACCAAGTGCATGGGGTGGGGGAAGGTTTTAACACATACCCTCCTTACTAATGCTATGTGCTTCCCAAGCGCCCAACACTGGGGGGGGGGGGGGGGGGGGGGGTTTCTCTGCCCAAGATCTTCTCACGTGAGTGATGCGTCATTAAGGGAGCTCAACGCATAAGGAGGGAGATATGGGGGGGTCGAAATTATGAAGAGTTAAGTTTTTTTTTAATAGAAACAACCTCCCTTGCTCCCCTCTTTGAAGTGACGGATCGTCAGGTCGAAGTACTCATGCTGACAGGTGGTTGGATGAAGTCCACGCCTAGCCTTTGGAAGGTAATTAAAAAAGTATGAGATGGGTGGGGAGGAGCTTTTAGAAAGTCTTGCCAAGTTTAAATTTCATTCCTCCTCCACTGACATGTCTTAGAAGCACAAGATCCAAGGCAGCTTTAGGTATGATTCGAATTTTTTGTCAATCTTAAATTTTGGCTTGTCAACTTTGCTTCAAGCCCATGTGCTAACTCAGACTCCCTGGTGGTGTGAATTGTAAAAGTTTGTTTGTCAAGGGTAAGCTTTTAATGCGTAAAGTTTTGTTGTTGAGGGTTACAATAAGATGTACATTTAAATGTTTTAATTTTAAATTTATTTAACTTATATTTCTCTTAAAGGATTTAGCAATGATTCTGTGTGAAGTTCAAGGGGGAATAATTCAAAGAATATTCTCTGTGACTAGGGGAATTAAAATTTCCTCCATACATTTTCCAGAGAGGGTTTTTAGACCTGGAGATGCACATTTTTATTTGAAAGCCAATTTTGACTAAGTGTTGGCATGTTTTTCTTTGTTATATGCATATTTATACAATGAGTGATTTTTAACCTAATGAAACATTGATTCCCCCTTTTTAAGCATGCTAAAACATGGATGTGAGAAAGGTTATAATTTCCTTTCTCTCCTATAATTTATGTTTTATAAATCATCACAGCAAGGTATATGTTCCTTTATATTCAGAATTCAAGGTGGAGCCAAAATTTTTAATTAAATTTGATTTTTTCAACTATGAAACTTAACAAGGAGAGATATAACTTTGTGATCACAATGTAGGATTTTTTTTAATCTCTTCTTATTACTTAAACATCAAATTGGAACTTCAACATATCAAATTGCTTTTCATTAACATAATTGGAAACTTGAAAATTCATAATTCAAGACATTATCTATCATTCTATTTTCTCACATACATATGCAAAATTGAAATCACATGAGAGCAATACAAGGAGATTTTCATAATCTTTTTCTTTCTCTATTATTCATCCTAGTTCAAGGCTCCATTGGGAAAGAACCAGTAAGAAAA
Source organism: Cupressus sempervirens (assembly GCA_028749045.1). NCBI lineage: Eukaryota > Viridiplantae > Streptophyta > Pinopsida > Cupressales > Cupressaceae > Cupressus > Cupressus sempervirens. Next base: position 592,442,512 of record CM053787.1, read on the forward strand.
CCTGATGTCTTTGCCAATACATCAAAATTCAAATACATTTTACATAATATTACAATTCAAAAGAAATCTCTTCAAAATCCTTCACAAGTGCTCTCTACCAATACCTTCAAAACTTGAAGGAAACACAAGGAGAACACAAGGGCTGACTCGGGTGAATCATCACAACATCGAGAACAATTCAAGCATGCACCTTAACCCAGTTTTGCACAATAGGTCCAAACATGGAACTTGACTAGGGGGGAGGTGGATTTTCCCAATGGGAGATGTCAATCACCATGCCATAACATAGCCCTTTCAAGGCTAAAACTTCAAGAACTTCCATTCTTCTACAAGGCCCTTTCAAGGCTAATACCACAAGGATTTTCATTCCTTTCCATATTCAAGAATTCACAATATCAAACAAGGCATGTGATGACAAGTAGGGGCCCATACACCCTACCCTCTTTCCCTCCTCTCACCATGAGAGGAGAATCTGCACCATTGAGGTCCAACTAAGGCCCTACCCCCGCACATGGCCACTTCTTTCCTATCCAAGGGTGAGTAATGCCAAAACAATCCCCATGAAATCCCCTCAAAAACAAATCATCAAGACAAGCATAAGAATGCATCAAGAACAAATAAAAATCCCTCCAACTCCATCCCAACACACAAGCAAGCAAAAACAAGAACAACACCATACTTTATGCAAGATTCAAGCATGAAAATCATGAAGAACAAAACCAAAAGAGTGAAGAAATCCTACCTTCACAAAGAGTTATGGTAAAATGGTAAGTTGAGAAGAGCTTTTTCCTTTTCTTCCTTCAATCTTCCACTTTCTCTAAAATTAGAGATTGGGCAACAACCCCAAAACTACTCCAAAATCCTCTAAGTATCATCCCTAACTCAACTAGACTTCAAGCAAACTCAAGATGGAGTTTGAATCACCAACACATGGAGGAGACAATCAATTTCCGCAATCAACCAAAAATAGGGTTTTTGAGTGACCCTAAAAGTCAAACTAGGAGGCTAAGGGGGTGGAAAGTACTCCCCACCCATACCCTTACCCCAGGGCACTTAAATTTTGTGTTTTTAAGCCTTAAAGACTAAATATGAACCAAAAAAAAAGCTAGGAAGATTTTAAGACCAATTAACAACCTTCAAAGAAGACAATGCAAAGATAGCACATATTAACAAAGGGGTTTTAGTTCCGTCTTTCCATTAGGTTTCCCGGCTACATATCCTGCACACTCATTGCACACATCAGTAGGTTCAAGAAACCACATGCATTATGTAATTTACGTATCAGAAAAATCATATAAATTAAAACATCCTCTCTTTTTTTAATGATCAATTATTTATCTAATTCTACTCATATGTTCGACTGTTAAAATTTGCATAATCAAAATGTTAGTTTTGCATTCATTTACTTCATCGTCGCACATGTTCATAAAGCATTAAATGATGAAATCAAATATATGAAAGTAAAGCATCACACATCATAATAGCATAATAATGTTCAGTGCATCAAATAATGTTCTGACATATTGAGTCATGAGTATCAAAATAATAATGTATCATCAATGCTAGGATGGATCAGGGTGAGGCCTCACACTTTTTAAATATTGTCATCATGGCATATACTACCTCTTCAACTTGATTCTTTTCAATCTTCTCGAGATTGTCAAACTTAATGTGAGAGAGTCCAAATAAAATAGCATTACTTCTAATATTCTCACATAGATTATCCAAATCTAAAGAAGAACTATGAATTACTACTTGAAACTAGCTGTTATCATCAAATTCAGTCTTGTCTTCATTAGATTCAACTGAAGCAACATATTTTCTCCTCAGTCTCTTCTGAGATTTTTCACCCTTGGTAGCTTGACTAACTCTCTTCTCCTTTGGCTTGGCTACTTCCTTAGCCTTTTATGTGGTTGCCCTTGTATTAGCCCTTGTTGTAGGTACTATGGGATATATAGGTTTTGCAACTTTCTTTGGTTTGCTTACTACGAGTGCATTAGCTTTTCTTTTCTTCTTTTTAGTAGCCGTAGGTGCTTCACTAGCTTCTTCTGGCTTGACACCTTCTACAATTTTTACTTCCTCTTTTTGTTGGTCCTCTCCTTGACCTTGAGTGATTGCAAGTGGTGCTTGGGCAAGTGTATTCTCTTCTTCTTCTTCACTAACATCTTCTTCTTCTTCTTCTTCTACCCCTTCATCAAATTTCTCTTCCAGTTTCTTTACCATCTTATTCTTCTTTCTAATGATTGAAGTAGTCTTCGAGTCCATTGTGATTTTTGACTTGGCCATATCATAGTTCCCAAAAGCTATACCCTCCCTATCCACTTCTTCTACAAGTAATGACGTTATTTCTATAGAGGCTTCATCAATGTTGATTTCATATCCCAATGGTCTTAACCATATAACTCTAGGAACTATTGCCTAGACATATGTATAGTCAACGTCAACTAGGAAGCAAACATCATCAATATGTTTCTCCACTAGTCAAACTATTGTCCTCAGTCTTTTCTTCATTGTCTACTTGAAGTGTTCAAAGTAGCTTGTCATGACTGACTTGAAATTATCACCTAGTTGCTCAATGAATTCACCTATTTGTGCTGAAATAGATTTGTTTACCTTCCATGCAACTTTACCAAAAGTAGGAAATGTATTCTATACATACAAGAATAGATCCAAATTTTCATTGAGCACTTATGGTCTTCCTTATGGCTCCCAAATTCTTATTCAATTGTTGTAAATGCAACTCAACAAGATGATAAGTATGATCTTTCTTCACTATCTTGTATCCCACATACACTGCAATACATGGAACACTATTAAGCCTACTGGATTGATAGAACTTATGTGCTATAATCCTTACTATAAAAGCAATTAAGGGATCTATGACTATATCTATTGTCATCCCTCATTTATTCCATGCAACCCCTATATTCCATGCAACCCCTATATTCCTTTCAATGACCTCTTTTGCTTCACTTCTCAATGTCTTGGGCCGATCTAGAGCTGGATACCTTGCATCTCTATGCATAATTTTCTTGGTGATTTTCACTGTTCCATTCTCTAACCATATAGAATTATTATGTATCTTGCTCAAAACTATCTTTATCCATTTTGTCTTGAAGATGTTGGGGAAATTCAGGGCATTGATTAACCCTTTCTTCTCAATAATTTTGAATTCCTCCTTCAATGCTCTATTTTCACACAATTTTCCATATGTCTCCCTAATTTCCATGTCTCCTGTGCTTCCAACCTTACCTATATAGCAATATCTAACATCTAGAATCATTAAGATTTGTGGTGGTATCATTAACAATGCACTAGATGGATCTTATTTATAAGCTATGTCTGGAATAGCTCTAGAATTAGGTTGTTTAATCTCATTATTTATAAATTGTACATTCAAAACTTCCTTTCCCTTAGCTGTTAAATAACTAGATGCCATTTCATAAAACTAGGTTTTGTGAAAATTCAAATTGCACAGCTCAACGCTCAATAAATACATTTGTGAATTTGCAGTGATGATGTTGAACGTTTGTTGAATTCATCTACAAAAGCTTAGGACAAATTTTCTAGTTTGTCTTTAGCTCTTTGTGATCTCCTTCAAATTTGAATGAGGTCAAATGAGTAGAATTCGATCATATGTAGACCTCAAAACCTTACGATTAATGCTTGGTGCTTACATGGCTGTAAGCTCAGCTTCAATAAAGATTTTGACTCACTCGGCTTCCATGAAGTTTTTGATCCACTTGGCAACCACAAGTTTGATAGCTCGGCATCAACTAATCATTTCACTCGGAAACCATATTGAAACTTTTCATGCTTGGCAGTAACATGAAAACTAACAAAACTTTTTAAAAAATTATTCTTGATTCTTAACAACACTTTGCATCTTTCTTCATGCATATGTAATCTTTTCAAAACTCAATCCTTGGAACTAAGTAAAGTATTTCCTTTTAGATATTAGTCCTACGTAACTCTTGATTACTTAATTAGAGGAGGTATGATCACTTGACCCATTGGTGAAGTGATCCCTTCTACACTTGATGTGCTGCAATCTTCCTTCATCTTCTATGTCTTGTTCATTTCATCTCTGACATTCTCAACGTCTGCCTTTCCTTTGCCTTTGTTGGACTCACTGTTTGGTGCCTTTGATCTTGTTGGACAGTTTCTACTTATGTGACTAGTCTTCAAAAACTAAAACATGTGGTTTCATTCAACCATCTATTGTAGTCACTTTTGAAATGTGTTCTTATGCAATTTTCAGCAACATGTCCGTACTCTTGATAGTAGTGACAACTATACCTTGAATTATAATCCCAATTATGAGAGTTGCCACTATGCTTTACCTTTGTCTACTTTTTTGATGACCATTTAGGCTTGGATCTACACTCATATGCTCTATGTCCATACTTCTAATAGCTATAGCAGTATCCTTCAAATCTTTGTGAGCTTATGGTCTTGGTTTTGCATTCATGTGCCTAATGTCCTTGTTTATTACATTTATGGCAATGACCCATGAATTTTTGCTTAGGATTCTGATTTGTAGTATTCCTCCTGCAAATATTAGTAGTATGACCTATCTTACCACAATAATGACAAGTAGGTTTGGAGTTCTTACTTTTATTACTTCTTTCTTTGCCACTTTTGGATGACTCTCCTTATTCAGTGCTAGTGTATCCCAATCTAGAAGTATCATTGTCGAATCTATGGGATCTCATCAAATGTTCAAAGTATTTGATGGCTTCACTAGGTTTGTTAAAACTATCAGCAAACTCCTTTTCTCTTTTTAGATCATTTATCAGTTGTTCATTTTGCAACTTTAGTGTTGTGATCTCAATATGTTTCACATTTAATTCATGATTTACAATCATCATTTGACTCAAAGTTTCCAATTGCATCTTAGCAATCCTAGTTACCTCTGATGTTTTCTCTTCCAATCTATTGGTCAAATCCTTTTTTCATCTTCAATCATGACTTTGTCCTCTTGAGCTTTCTTTTTCTGCTTGGTCACCTCACATAGCAATAGTAATTGGACTTCTCATTATTTCTTTAGATTTCTAACCTCTTTAGTTATGGTTCCATTCTTTGCCATCAGATTTGCAACTGTTGCATCACATTTATTAGAGTTTCCATTTGTAAATAATTCAATAGTGTCAATCTCTTGGCCTTGTGTGTCATTCTCATAAATAGAAATTTCCTTCCTTCTTTTCAATGATCTCTTTAACTCACCTCTTGCTTCATTCAGCTGATGCAAGGCAAGTTGTATTTCAATTCGTTCTCAATAGTCTTTCCCAATTTGTAGACTTTGAAGTTGTTATGCTTTTCTTTTAGAGAATTATGCTCTAATACCAATTGTTGGATATACAATAGGAAAGTAGACTCTTGGGGGGGGGGGGGGGGGAGGTGTGGGGGGGTTAAATCAACACTTAAAACTTTCAGCCTCTAAAACTATTCACCACACATCCATCTCACAATCTATACATATAAATTGAAATACCAAATTAAACATATACATCCATAGCATGAAAATAAATATTCAAGACATGTATGACATAAGATATTTGGTTACCCAAAAACCCTCCAAGGAGAAGGTTAAACTAGGGTGGGGATGACACCCACAAATCAAAGTATCCAATGAAGGTTACAATGTTTGACCATGAAACATGATCTACCCTGTGAAAGGTCTTCCCTATTAAAGGCTTACAAGATTGTTAGATCTTACCCTGTTGAAAGATTTAAACACTCTACTAAAAGTGTGCTTGGTAAGAGGACTTTAATTTACAATGAAGTAAGAACCCTGTTAAAGGATTTACAACCGCCTGTTACGACTACTCTATTAAGAGATTTAACTGATTCACTTGTTAAAATATCTTAGTAGTGATCCTTCAATTAGCACTCTGTTGCTTGATGTCAGATCACCTCTATATTGATGTGTACTTGATCCTTTTTTATCAGATGTACCTTTGTTATCCTCTAATTCATTTCCTCTATTCTCCTTCCAACTAATTCTACAATGTAACTCAATTCATAACACCTTAATCAGCATGAATGCTCTATTTACACATGCAAACTCTCTTAAATTCTCCTTAGCATTCTATTTCATTTTATTGAGAGTTTAGGGTTTGTCTTCCTTAAGAAGACCAAATAATTTAGTGTTAGGTATGAATCAACAGTAGTGATTCACCCATATTGTTGCTTAAACCTTCTATTTTTTTGATTGGATGCATGTAATGCATAGGGATTCACAATTAAGATTCATCCTTATCAACAAAGATCATAAAACAATAGTTAAGTTGGCTAAAAAATGATTTACATAGTAGTATGTGCCAATACAAACAACTATGTCAAAATTGTATTACTTGGCATTTGAAGTCCCTAGTGCTCGACACTAACTATACCTTCAATGTCATCACTCGGCATGCACTACTTGCTTGGAACATACTATCTACTAGGCATCTGAGTGACTTGACACTCACTATTTACTCAGCATGCACTATCTTATATGTTATGCTCGACATATCTTACTTGCTCAACATGAACTGAGTAAATGACTTAAGTTTATAGACACTCATTTATCAAAACTAATCAGAAATCAACATAAGAAATTTATACTTTTAGGTCTAATTAATTCATTACTTCAACATGCATTATATTCATAGCAACTCCTCAATCTATCATGCAATTTTAAACCAATTTATTATTTATAAGAAGAGTCAAATAAAAAGGGTCAACTTGAGGAATGGTTTCATTCACATTAGTCCCTAAATAAATAACTATTGTGATCCCATCAACATGATATTTCTTATGAATTTTATTGGTTTCTGATATAATATTTAAAATTTTGTTGCCATACTCAGGAATACTCACTATTTGTAAAAATGGGACATAAACTTTTAGTTGAGACAAAGTGTTAGGAATCAAAGAATTACTTGCTTGCTACTTACCTGATACCTGTTGATCTACATCCAACCTTTCTTGTGAATTATTTTGAGAAGGTTTATTAGATGGAATTCCTTTGAGAAGAGTGGGTTTGTCATCTTTCTTAGTTTTTGGATTAATCATTCTATTCCTCAATCTTTAATTGCTCCTAGCTTGGTCAACTATTGTGATTGTGAGGGCCTTTCTTTATTTTATTCTTGTAATTCTTCTAGTCGGTTCTTCATTTGAGAGAAATTTTTGATCTGGGTGTCTTACTCTTCTTGTAACAACATCCGACACATATTCATCTTCAAAGGAATCTTCACCCCAAAAGGGCTCTGAGGAAAAGAAATTTATTTGTGGTTCATGCCCAAAATGAAGATTATCATCACAAACACTTTTAGCCACTAGGCATTATTTTGGAGAATGTAGCATTCGACATGCTTCACACTATTGGTAAGTCTTCATTTTGCAGATTTCCTTCAAAAAAATTGAGAAGATTTTCCTTAATTTTGGCCTTGAGATCCTTTTAGTTATCAGAAAAAGTCCTAGTTGTGAGCCCTAGGCAGAAGAGAAAAACCCTTGTTATACTTTACCTTAGGTCTCTTCTATTTCTTCATTACCTTTTACCTTGTTGTATGAGTCCCCTTCTACTTCTAAGTTACGCCCCTTCGGTTAGGATCAATCACTTTAAGTCGTGACCCCACATTTTCCTTTGTTTCATTCACCAATTTTCTAGCATTATTCTAAGTGTTTTAATTGGGGCCCCTTTTATGTTTTTAAATGATTGAAGATCTGATGGCTCATGTTGCATCTCATCATTGTTAAATCACCATAGAGAACATGTGTGATGCAAGCAAATAGAGGAAGGCGGGACCAAAGTAGGAAATAATGAGGGCAAAACCAATGGTCCATGTGCGTTCGTTGTTCTAACCCAGCCTCATAGTGAAGAAGTGAGATGGTGATACATGTCACAAAGGGGCCCATTTTTCCAAATAACAATGAAGGAGATCAACGACTTGTGTTCAATTGTATTTCTAACATTTCCCATGGTAATTGTATGTGATGATGGCATGTGGAATCTGACAGAGTCCAATTTTCAGTGGAACCTGGGTGTTGTCAACAAGGACTTGGGATATGATTAGGCCATGTAGTTGCTGATAGATTTTGATGACGTGTTTTTGATTACATGGCAAAATTCAAAGGCTGATTGAACAACTCGTATGATCTTGCATAAGCTCTTGAATTCATAGTGATTAAACAAGATTGTGCCACCTGTCTCATCTCTAGCAAAAATTTCTCACCTTGTTTAAGTAGGGGATTGAGCACATTTGTTAAATCAACAAACTTCATTTAATCATGTTGTCCATCTAAACTGTTAGATGGTATTTTCTTTTAAAAGAGGATCTGCAACCCGTGTTGCTTCGCTTGACTAACATAGAAAGTTTGAGATTGAGTAAGATAATGACACGTGACATTCTTTGGAGGGAAACATTGGTAATGGGACCTAAGCACTAATTGGTCCACATTTGAAAAGTGTCTGAGGGGCCCATAAGTAGAAAGAAGATAAGGGTTCTGGCATAAGATAAATCAATGGTCCATGTTGTCTCACAAGCCTGTGCTTTTCTTTGAGATAAAGCGTGATGTCACTATGTATCCCACTCAATGTTGGAGGTTTTTAAGTGATGGTTTACACACAAGAAAATTTCTATGGCCAAGATTTAATCTGGAACAAATCATAGTTGTCCATTAGCTCATTAGGAGATTAGAAGATCAACGGTCCACATATAATCTCAAGGAAAAGGCAATTGTATGACAATTGAGCAAGATGATGACACGTGTCCTGCTCATCTCAACTTCAAAGAATTTTCAATGATCGCTAGTGTGGCTGATGTTTTCATTCTTATTGGATGGAAGCTGGGCCCAAGGGTAGACATGGAATGTCAACAAAAGTTAAAGAGAAATCGAGATCATTTGATATGTCAGCAGGACTTCATCCACGATTGAAATTCAAAATCAGAGAAATACGAAGGAGAAGCTTGCAAATTCAAATTTTGCAAACATTATATCACAATAATTGGTGGCATAAATATTGTAATAAAGAAGGCCCTTTCTCATAAATTTATAGACTCTTTGATTTTAGACATCAAATGCAAAGATTTCAATTTGCAGAGTGATCAAGTTGCTAAAGTTATCGATTGGGAAGAAATTTGAAGAAGATACTTGCAAAGAAATCACAAGTAAAAATTGATTATGTTGGTTTCCCTTCTTCGTAAAGAAAGAACTAGGTAAAAGCATAGGCAATCCTTTATGAAATTCAGAACCCTAGTTTAAAAAATTGCTAGAAAGAAGAAACCCTAGGTCTTGTGATAAAACAAATTATACAGAAAATGCCTCCCAAAAAATACTCTAGTAAATTTGAGTATGAGGATACGAGATTGCAAGATGAGCATTGTCACTTGAAACCTAATATCTTGAATGGGCATGCAATGAACACCTTGGAAGTCATACAATCCAATACATAATGGTTGACAAAATGAGCCTCCTTTATCGCAACCTTTGATCTCTATCATTGCAATCAAATGTTGTGCATTTATAATAATGCACATGTCACTATACCCAACACTGTGAGCTAAGACAACCAATTCCCATCCCTTTAAAATACTATCTGGAACAACATACCCTACTGCAAACATCTTAAACACATTGTCACGTAGATCATATATAATTGCAACTTCTCAAAAGTTGGCATGTGCATTCATCACCATCCTGCATATATAGTTAATAGAATAGTCAATCAACGTCATATAATTAAAAGCATCACAAAAAAAAAAAAAATCTTATCATTATGTTAAACATAAATATATACGTAAAGATTCATAAACGTTTCTTGCATAGAACAGAATACCTTTGGCAATCTACTGACGTTAGCCTATTCATAGCTAACAAAAAAAATAAAGAATAAAAGATTCTAATTATTTCAGCAATAGCCAAAAATTAACATAAATGTTACAAAATCACAATAATTTCATACTGTTATGTAAATAAATTACTCATTAAATAAATCTTCTCATACCCCATAACTTATATACAAATTATAATTACACGATCTTGTATCTGACACATGAAAATTATCAAAATTAGAAGACATACTAGAGAGTGACACATCTATGTCATATGATATTATAAAAATCCACCACTTGGATACATCTAATGAAACTAAAAAAGAGAATAAACACTATCTCTAATTAAATGTAGTGGATTATGTGCTTTAATAATCTTAAACACACAAAAATATAAAACAAAAAATTACTGCAATACACAACTTGGTGAAGACAATCTACTGTGTGTACACTATTTTGCACTACCACATGGCCAACTTCTCCATTAGTGGTTCTATCATAAGACGATTGATGTCGTTTCTTTGTATGCACATATGTGGGTGTTGGTTGCAAATGAAATACATCACTTGCTCCTTAAGTTTATAGGGTGACAATAAAACATAAAAACATCCAATGCCCTAGACCCTTAACAAAATTTATTGGCCACCATTAAATATTACACATTAAGGAAAAAATTAAGCTTCAAAAAAGGTATACTTTTAGTATTCAACACTTTTAGCCTTAAAATTAAGCATTCGTGTCTAATATTTAAGCAATCCATAACTTTCCCACTAGTTAGGTGCTCACCAACATTAAATGAAGTGGACTTAGGCTAACGGTTGATTTCATCAAAATGAAAGGAGTCATTCTTAGTCTGCCCTCCTATATCACTTTGTAGGAAACATGAATAACTATGAAAAATATCTACAAATCAATTCGTCATGGATAGAGTGATTTGTGCATTATCACCTCCGAAGGATTGGTACCCTGCTAGCACTAATTCATGGACACATCTAAACTGTTCTTGTTGAATGCGGGTTGGTGTTGGCAGTTAGAATGAATTGTAGATATTGTACATGTCATGATCATTCCAAAATCTATTTATACATTTAGAGAATGAATTCTCTTGTTCATGACTCTGTGGCTTTATTTGCACTCCATACTTTAGCAAAGCAATTGGTTTATTCCAAAAAGTCATTATTTGAACAAGGGATTTCATATCTTTTGCCTTTTTAGGGGTGTATGAAGTTAATCTTCCATGGGTATTATTCTCCAAGATAAGTTGGGGTGGTGGGTTGTTTGTCTCTAATATGGTTGAATCATTCTGCATGTGCAGATTGTCGGTCGAATTGCCTACATTTGAATTATAATGTTAGAGGAAATCAATCATTACACACATCCATATATTCTTGCACAAGTTTCACCAAAGGGTATATGACCCAAAAAAATACTTAATAGTAATCACAGGTGAAACTTTAACGTGTGCTTGTAATGTGTTTCCTTATAGGGCCCAAGAATAATCCCACATAATAACTGATCACTGCAGGGTCTCACAAGATTAAAAAAATTGTACGTGCTCTAGATTTTCACAAAATACTATCCTAGTCTAGTATCATTAGGAAAAAAACCATCGTCAGGAATTGCCTTTGCCTTCTCAATGCCTTTTTTGCAAAGATTACACCCAATAGTTCCTGATAAATTAAAATCCTATAACTTCTCCTTTTGCATGTAGAATGGTTCCATCCTATAGATGAGGGTGAAGTGTATATTATCCATCTGACATGTACATTTCTTCTAATAATTGCAAATGTACCACATCTTTAATGCGTAATGATAAGATCCAATGATAACATTTGCATTTTGATTTGCATGTGGGAATAGTCTGTACAATGTGGACCACATTTTTGCATACAATAGAAATGAAGATTTCATTAGAATGCACTCAAAACTAGACAACTATCTCCAACAAACAAACACTTGCAAAAATAGATAGGGATACCTTACCTATAGGCTCATCTTCTAAGAATTGTTGTTGATCAAATAACTTGACCCATAAACCATTCAATAGCCTATAAGTCATATAATCTCTCTCACCCTTTGCATTCATTATAATGTCGAGGTGTTGAAACATTGGTTTGGCTCTATCTTTTGGTGCAAACTTGAGGACATTCTTCAACCATGCCCGAAAAATGTGCCAATTGTATATAATGACACAATAATTAAAAGAATCCCTAGTGGACATGAAGACAATCTTCAATGTTTTTGGTGGTTTTGGGACTCAAAATTGAAACCCTAACTTTGAGTACCATTCTAAAAACCAAGTAAAATTGAGCCCCTATAAGAGCTTTTCTTGCATATATACCCAACTATCATTTTGAGGCATATGAAGTGTTTCATGTTCCTAACACATTTTATTTAGTATGTGCATGCATCCTATGATGATAAGTTGTCATTCTGAGTCATCTTGTAAAGTTTCATTTTCAGCATTGTTCAAATCTACATTTTTGTCGAAGTATTAAACAATGATAGGAAGCCTAGTTTGCAAATGAATATCTTGCACTTAGTTAAGTTTCATGACTCACTACTTTGGGAGTGTTTGATATGCATATCACATAACCTATGTGTTATATTTTAAGTTGTTTCAATATTTTTTGACTAGGTTTTCAATCCCTCAAAGTTGGTTGTTTAATGTTGTCGTGCTGGTGCAAACTGTTCAGAATTTTGGGAAGCCTTGTTTGACTAGTTATAAGTTTGACCCAATTGAGAAAAATGAAAAAAATCTTTTTGCATTACATTATAGGGGTCATAAAATTGTTATATTCTAGGTTTGAGCATATGATGAATCTATTTGACTAGTTTTCAAACATGATTGCAAATGCAATTTATGGAGTTTTACTGGTGTCTAAAAGTACAGATTGATCGGTAGCCTTGTTCGGGATGTCATAACATTGAATTTGTGATAGATGAGACTAAATGGATTATACCACTATGTTCTACTCTAAAAATACATCAAGTATGACAATTTTCAAATCTTGATGAACTTATCTACACACTTTCCCAGGTCCATTCCATTTGTGAAAATTGTTATTCAACTAATGTTTCCAGTTCTGCAAATCCAAGTACCCAACTTTACATGCTTGCCAAATTCACCTAGTTATTTGTCATGAACCCAAATCATATATTCATACTCTCTACATGACAATAAACTAATGCCCTAGTTTTCATGCACCCAAGTGATCGTTTGACATGTTTTCAAAGCCAAAACCAAATGCAATTTATTATTTTCTGACATATTTGTTTGCAAGCATTTTTAAGTGAGTAACTTTGACAGTCAATATATTTTGACCTCGAAGTCCTCATGATGTGAAATCTGACATTGTGAAAAAATATGGACCAGAGAATATATATATTAGATTTCAGGGCCCTATTGTTTGATTTAGTCAAATTTTAAAGCCAGATTCAGAGGTTTCTTGAAAGAAAATCACAATTTACAAAATGAGGTAAAATAAGTTTTTAAATGATGCAACAGTGATTGAATCTCAATGTAATCAATGTTAGATGATTAATTGATCAATTTGAAGGGTCTAGTATTTTAGTTTGAATTTTTTTTTGGGGTCGAACCCACTTTGGGGCCCGATTGATCTCATCAGATTAAAATCCAAGTTATTACATAAATGAAGGTGCAAATAAGGATGAATGCTATTCTAAGTTGATGAATATACCCAAGAGTTTGATTTTAAATTTTTTTCTCTTTGTTGTGCCCCATTTTCTCAAATATGCTCAAAGTATCAATTCAAATCAAAATGGAAACATGAAACAATGTACAAACATTTGAAGCACGAAGGTTGTAGACTCATGAATCTTTGAAATAAATTAGTTTGGGATGATTTGACTTTCATGAAGAAGTGATTGGAAGCACCCTAGGTCAAGTGAATATAGATTTGACTTTACAAATTGTAAGGCTAAAAAATGGTAGGCAAATATACTTTCTTATTTGTCTTTGTTTTGGATTAAAGGGGCACAATTTAGGTTGGAGCACAAGAGAAGAAATGGATTTCTCAATAAATTTCCCATGTCATTTAATTTTTCGGTCCCATGTCACCTTATGAAAATTCCCAATGGATTAGGATGATCATCAAATGTTTGGTACCTTAACCTTAAAATGTAGTAAATTTTTGTGAAAGCACTACTCATATGGATCATGTCAAGAATGGTCAAAAGTGGATTAAAGAGTATTGAAATGGACATGAAAAACAAGGTTTTATGACATGAAATAGAGAGCTTTGTTCCAAGTCAAGAAGCTAAATTAGATGTCAAAAGAGAGAGAACCATAGCTACCCATGCTATATCGATCTCTGTTAAAGAGCCAAAGTGAATTGTGAAGGCACTAATGATTTTAGTGGCACCTTGTTATTTTAATCGAGGACTATGGAGGATTAACTTCTAAAAATCCATGGGGAGTGATGATGAGAAAAAAGGAGACCGAGTGGCTAAGATGGGCATGACTTAGGAAACATTTTTGAAGAAATGGAGGCTAGCCATTTCTCTGCTCCATGAGAATGTAGACCCTTGCAGATGGAGGTTCGGTGTTGAAATGTGAGGAGATGTGGGTCATTAGAATGAGGTAGTGTCTCATCTTAGAGGTATTTTAAAGAAGATAAACAAAGGATGAAATCAAAACAATGATGATTGGTGAATAACACTTTATGTGGTATCGAATGGTTGTTGCATCTCTCAAGTATGCAGTATAGTTAAGGAAGACATATTACCCATCTGTTAATTAAGGGAGGAGGTCAAACATGGATGCAAGGAATTATGCAAGTCACCATCCATTGCTTGAGCTACAATCAAATGTAATTCATCTGATGTCCATTGAATTGGCAAAGAGATTTGATGAGGGAAGAGGAAGACACATATAGACTTTTAATCCCACAATTCATTGTGTTTGGGATCTTTTAATAGTTTTTATATACAAACACACTAAGTGCAAGTGTCTTAAAGACATGTGGCCTTTTGAAAGGTGAACCTCATGTGTGATGGGCCCAAGGTAGATTCAAGTGTTAGAAAGAAATTTTAAACCAAGGTAATGATGTCAGGTCAGCAGTGACATTACGACTAGAGGATAAATGTGAACACTAATGTAGCAGCTAAGCGACCAACTTGAGATAGACAAGTGGCACATTTCTCGAGGCATGACAGGAAAGAAGAAGGTTGAGCATAAGTTTGATGGTTAGAAATGGTGTGGTTATGCTCATACACTAATCACTAATAGTTAAATGTATGATCGAGGTAGTTAGGGAAAATCGCTATGATCTTACGACTAACTGCTAGCAGTTAGTTAGTTAGCAGTTAAACAACATGAAGACCTTCGACGATATGAGATTTAGAAATGTGACACGCAAGTACCATAGGGAGGCGAGGTGGAAAATTTTAGAAAAAATGAAATGGTGCCACTTGAAAATGAGGTGGCAAGTAGCCAGATTCAGTGATCAATCAAGTGGTGACACGTGGAAGGCAATCAACTCAAGGTTTCACCTATATAGGATATAGAAGGAAAATTGAAAATGTCTTAAAAAATTATATTTTAATATTTTCCTTTTTCATTGTGCCTACCATTTTAAATTAAAAAAAGGTCTATTGTATAGTTTGAACTTTGGGAAAATGTTAATTTTTTGCAAATTTAAAATCTTTGTAGGTTAGTCCTGGACATGGAGATTTAAATGGCTGCCCTGGGCATTTAATTTCAAGGTCAACATAGACTTATTATATGTCTTTGGAAAGCTCTCAAAGTCTACTTTTCATATATGCCATCAAATTCTACATAGGTATCAATGGTAAGCAACAATGATCAGTTTAGTCTGAGGTACTCTTTCTCAACTACATTCTGGTGCATGTAGTTCCAATTCAATTTATGGCTAACTAGTGAAGTGGGTATGTGCCAAATTTGGAGAGATTCATTCTAGTAGTAATATTTCCCCTTCAAATTAGTTTGGCAAGGGTTTTGGAAAATTTTTGTCAACAAATTAGACATGTTATTAGAAAGGGGCTTTTCCATCGTTTAGGGAGATATTTTCAGAGTTTGGTATGCAAAATGATGGGATTTGATCTAGTTTTTAGTTATAGAGAGAAGAGAAAGGCTTGGCTTCAACAGATGGAATGATTTCAAGTGGATAAATGGCATCATCAGATCAGATCCGAGATTCTTCTTCTTCTGTATCTTTCTTTCTTCTCTCATTGTATTGGGTTGGTTCCAAGTTTTCATTTCTGTGATACCACCTAGGTTGGTCTTTTTAGTCTGTTGAGCATAGCTCTAATTGTGTTTCTACCATTCTTTCAACATTTTCTCTTGTATGAACAACAATAATGAAGGATAGAGTAGAGTTGATCCATTTTGTGTTTTTATGAATCTTTCATGCATTTTGAATGTACTTATTTCAAAGAAATGAATATAAATAGCAAAAAGTTTACTTAGTTTCATTCTGATTCTCATCTCCTTTCTCTATTGTTTATAGTCTTTTTTGGTTTATAGAAAAAGAACATAGATCCAATTGCATCTCATTTTAGGTTGTATGTTTTGATGTGATTTTCTTTTGATTCAAAGAATCATGTAAATGCTTAACATATTTTGACAAGGTTATAAGTTTCATGAGAAGGATGCTCAATAAGTATGAGTTTCAGATTGAACATAGATGTCTAATGCATAAAGTGATAAGATAGATCTAATATCTTGATGCATGAGGTATGTCATTAATATCTAGGATGTATGTTATGGTTTATGGACCCAATGGATAGGTATTGATAAGCTACAAGATCAATTTAGTTTGTTGTTGCATATGTGGGGTTTTGTTGATTCAAAATCAAATAATGAATCATCCATTTTCCTTTTCTATTTAAGAGATGAAAGGAGACCCTCACTCATCTTGTGGATTTCATAGGTTTTGTAATTTGCTACTGCATACCTTTGTTATTGCATGAGTATAAGAGAAATAAGGGTTTAATCTACTTTGTATAAATTCAGATATATGCTTTGGAATTGGTACTGTATGAATGAATCTAAAGGTCTACCCACCTAGGTTTTGCAGAGCCTGAAGTAGAAGAAGGAGTTTAGCCTTATAGTTGGTCCACTTTCTTGACAAATTGTGTCTGTCATAGGAGATAACTACCCTTAGATGCAATCTCGTCTTGTCTACTTGGTAGTTGAAACCACTATTAAATAGAGAGCCAACAAGTGGTGGAATACTTGAAAAAGATAATGGTCAACAAAGTTCAAATAGGTAGTCAATACAAAAGGTAGAAGCACTTACCTAATGGCCTTTATTTCTGTGTTGACATCTCAATCAAGAATGCATTAATTGTCCACTCATTTCTAGCCTCCTTTCATCATTTATATATGATGGATATCCACCCTTCAATGTCCTCTAGCTTGTTATGTGACGCCACTACCCATGCAACAGGCACCCCTAACTGATGCTTGTCAAACAAAAGAAGAGAATATAGTTGATACTGCAATAGATTAAAAGATTGATAGTGATTGCATAGAATGGTAATGGAAAATAAGAAGTAAAAAATAAATTTTCTAGTCAATGCTATATCTATTATAGGTATCTCACACCATATTTGTCAGTTTCAAAAGTCAAATCTATGGATATTATAGAATTGTGCAAGTGTTGGACCATGGTATCAAGCATCCATGGGGTTTGGATACCCATAATGAAAGGTCCTCATCATTATGTGGTTGTATGATCCACTTCTCTTAATTTTAGAATACTAGTGGTATTATTAACACATTTTTGGGCTCGACCACACTTCACTCTTCTCAATGCATTTATCACATCTTTTCAGGTAAGGAAATTATCTCTCTTATACAACATACCCAAAAAATATGGGTCAATCAAATGTTTGTCCATTACAACATCCATATTGAAATACATTGCCAATAGGCCCTTTATGTAAGCCTTGCATTACAAAGATATGTTAGCAACCATCCAAGCCTGTGACTCTTTGCTTGTAACATTTATCCCATGATAATCAAAACCATCAACATCTTCATGTCACATATCAACGAAACTCAAAATATCCATGTCCGGTCTACCAAACATAACCTTAACATTGAAGTGGCATTGGAAACTACTTTTCTTTATAAATTAATAGGGGTGTTCCTTTGCTAGTGATTTTTTCCTCCAATCTCTTGGCCCATAGTAACACCAATAACTACACATAAACAATACACATTCTCTAAACTAAAAATGTACTTCCATAATTTTAGAATAAACATATAATATTTGATTGTTTATAATCACCTAGAATATATCTTCGTACTGCTTTCTTTGTACTCTTCATACCTATTCTCTCTATGAATCACATAGACAAATGCACATTCCACACCTTCCCTCTTTGACTCCCCTAAGACAAATGTGTCAAGTTTGTGTAGTGGAATTATCGCACACAAGTCCGTTACTTCATCTTCTTTGAAACCCCAATCAAACTCCAATCAATTTCATCATATAAAAAAGGCATCACTCCATCAACTACATCTTGCACTTAAATTTTTGCAATCAAGTGCCATTGCATTTTCCCCCAATTGCATAAAACTACAATTGAAAATTGACATGTGTAGAAACATGACAATGAGACAAATTAGTAATCGCATGTCATTTGGTATTTGGTCTCTCTTGCCTATATTCATAAATAATTGAAGTATTGTCGATATTAGAATCATCTATACATATTCTTACTCATTTAAATTTTATTAACTTAACATGGTATTAGAGAAAAGTCAGGGAGGAATAATTAGATACAAATAAAGAATTGACTATACCAGCCATCTTTGGAGAATTTATCGCTTGAAGAACCCTTAAGTCATAAAACTTATTCACTATTGATGGTGATAGAATTATAACCATTGTATTGCTAGCAGGGATCACAAATTTATTAGTTTATGACATTATTGTTGATCAAGTTTTCTAATGTTCAGATTTGCATCCTTGATGAGTGCATTTGGATTCTTATGTTTGACAATACTAAATGAATGCATATATTGTTAAGCATAAGTTCTATATCAAGACATATGTTGTTGAAGAACCCTTAAGTCTGTATGTAAGATATAACCATTTGAAAGGTTCAAACTCATTTTGTTTACAAGGTATTTGGTTTCTTTATTTGTTGAGAAAACCCTTCGCAAAAGCTATAAAATTTGTTCATTAGCTCCAAAATTTCTAATTGATTTCTGAACAAAAGTAGAAGTATTTGTGTACGTTGGTAAATCCTCTTTGTTTATGGTTAGTTTGTTATGGTTTCTTGCATAGAAGCAGGCACAAAAAATACATATGGGTCTAATATCTCAGAACACAATAAATAGCCATTATTTGAGTCTCATAATATGAATTCATATCATGTTTTGGAGTTTTATGAACAAATTGTGCCGGTTCAACGATGTCCCGTTAGATGAATTGCTTACAAGATGATACAAGTCATTACTATGTAGAATCATGGACATTAAAGGACTGTACATACACAAAACTTGTTATATTTTAGATGATGGGGATATCTCTATAGGAGGAAAACTTAAGGACATATTCCTTATCTTTCAAGGCTTCTGATTTCAAATTCCCAATTTTTCAAGGATGTATAGTAGATCCAAACATGACAAGTACAAAAATTAGTAAGTGCAAGGCATTTCAAATTCAATCTCACTTGCCTATATTCATAAATAATTTAGGTATTATCAGTTGATCAATATCATGATCATCTACACATATTCCTACTCGTATAAACCTAAGTCACTTAATAGTCATCTTGTTCTTTCTCAAATCAAAGATTATGATAACTTTCAAAGTCATCCTAAATCAGATCATCAATGTGCACCATCACGTTAAGCCACCTTGTTTAAAATCATTCTCTGTTAACCAAAATTAATAAATTCAATTACCCTTTACCCAAATATACTAAAAAAAACCATACAACTATTCCCAACGATGCAATGTATTTTTGTCTTTCTTCATTATGGTCGAAACCATACAACTATTCATAATGATGCAATGTGTTTTCATCTTTGTTTGCTATGGTCAAAATCATACAACTATTTTGAATGATGCTATATATTCATCTTTGATCATTGTAGTTGAAGCCATCCTATAACAATGCACATCTCCTTCATATAAACATCAAAGCTAAAATATCATAAATAAACAATAGTCATTGAATAAAGTGATTTAAGAGATAAGTAAAATTAAATTAAATTATTCAAACTGACATAAGAAGGTTGGCATGTGGGACCCATTTAATATTTTGGTTATTTGGTGGTATCGAATGAACAAAAAGAAGATGAACCAAAATTTTAAGTTTGCCAAAATAATTATTTGTACGGGGAGTCCATTTGCAGGTGTAGTTAGGTGAGTTGTCCATTGTTTTCACCCTAACACTAACTCTTATTAGGATTTTCAACATTTCCCTAACTATCAACATCATTGTCTATTCTAAAAATACACTAAAATGGCGAGCGAGAGTGCGAGTGGGAGCAGGGAGAAGTGTTAAGGTGAGAATCTGAATTTGAATTCCTCTTTACTGGGTGAGCGATCTACGTTAGCTAGAGATTTCCCTATTGAATCTGGGGATGTTGATGATGGCAGGCTTTTGGAGGACTTGGGAGGGGGGCCCAAGTAGTTTTAAAAATGGTCTAACTTATTTGGGGTATGCCCAACTGGCAAGTCTGCTCTCCCACAGGTTAGGGATATATCTACAAGGGATAAAGGTATGTACTCAATTGAAATCACTAATTAGATTATTGACAAAAATATTTCCTGTATGGACACGACTCTAGTTGGGTGATTCATTGGGGCCAGACCCAATATTGAAGATGTGCGGGCCTTTGTATGTACTCAATTGAAATCACTAATTAGATTATTGACAAAGATATTTCCTGTATGGACATGACTCTGGTTGGGTGATTCATTGGGGCTAGACCCAATATTGAAGATGTGTGAGCCTTTGTCCATAAAAAATGGATTTTGAAAGGTCAAGTTGACATTTTGGCGATGGCTAAAGGGTGTCTCTCCTTTTGTTTTTCTTGTGAAGAGGATAAGTAGGATATCCTTTGTAGCAGTCTATAGGTTATGGGAAGGCATACCCTGCTATTACAGAAATGGACCCCCAACCTTTACTCTTTAGATGACATTGCTCTTCAAGCCCTTGTTTGGGTTAGACTACCTAGTCTCCCTCTTGAGTTCTGGCTGGAAGATGTGCTCAAGGGCATTGCTAATACTTTTCGGGAGCTCCTTTCTTTAGATCTTGTGATTGTTTCTAGGAGGAGACTGAACTTTGCCAGCTTTTATGTTGGTGTTTCAAGAGGTGTGGATTTGTCCATATCTATCTCTTTAAAATCTAAATTTTGTATTTGGGACCAATGGATTGAGTTTGAGTCTATTCCTTTTGCCTACTTTCATTACAATAAATTTGGTCATTGGGCTAAGAAATGTCCTTCCCTGAAAGGAAAGGCTAAGAAGGTCAAGAAAGTGTGGGTGAAAAAAGATATCTCTAAGGGTGCAAGGGTGGATTTAGATGAGTTTGTCTCCCCAAATGAAGAGTCTAAGTGTTCAAATGGTGGTGTGGTGGGGAGTGTGACTAGGATTGTGGAGGTTCCTACAAAACCTTATGCTAATGGTGCTCCTCCTCAAGATTAGTTAGATAGCTCACACTGTGATGTGGGGGCTCCCCTTCCTAGCTTGGATTCACCTTTGGATATGGAGAGTGGTTTGAATGCCTTTGCCTAGGTCCTTTCAGAGATCCCTAATAGTGATAGCTTGAAGAGGAACCAACAAGATAAGGTGATCATTTCCAAGGAGGAGAAGGATATTGTCAAAGAAGGGACCCAAAAGGATATAGGCATGTCTACAATTCATAGGGTCCAGGAGTTTGTGAAGGTTGGAAACTTTGTTAGAGGTGAAGTTGAGGACCTTCTTACTATCTCTCATGATGAGGAAGCAGTGTGGGAAGAGGACAGTTCTGATGCCAATTGGATTTCAGCTGGTAAACAATCTAAAGGTAAGAAGAAAGGTGGTAAAAAAGATGAGGAGACTGCTCCATTGAAAAATAATAAGAAAGGGTCCAAAGTAGATTCTAAAAATGGGGAGTCTAAAACTTTTAAGGGTAGAAATGGAGGTTCTTCTTCTAACAATGTTGGTTCAACCCTTAAGAATGGTGATGTTCGATCTTCTCCTTCATCTATTGATAGACCATTCAATTTGTAGAAAAATAACAACTAAAGCAAATAGAGGAGTTGCTGATGGTAGTCAGAGAACCATCCTTGAATTTAAAAAAAAATCATAAATTATGAAAATTATAAAAAGGATATCTAAGGGTTAAATAACCCTCATAAACATGACATTTTGATAAATATGATTAGGGACAATAGACTAGACATTTTCGTTATTCAGGAAATCAAGATGTTGAAGGATAAGGTGGAATGCCTTCCTATTTTCAAGGGAGGAAGGATTATTGGTAATGATTCTAAAGGAGCGTTAGGTGGGATGGTGGTTTTTTGGATTAATAGGTGGATACAAGGGGAGCTCATCTCTCAAAATAATAATACGATGAATGTTAGATTCTCTAATTCAAATGTTGATTTTAGCTAGGTCCTTACTAATGTTTATGTCCCCAACTCCAAATGGGGTAGGAAGGCCTTGTGGGAAGAAATTTCAAATAAGAGAAAGCTTTTTGCTAAGGAGAACTAGTTGGTGATGGGGGACTTCAATACCCCTTTAAAAGATTTTGAAAAATGGGGAGGCAGTTAGACCAATTTGGATAATAGATTAGATTTAATGAACTTAATTGATCTTCATCTTCTCTATGATCTTGACTTGCATGGGATTGAGTATACTTGGACTAAAAGACAAATTGGAAAGGATCTTATTCAAGTCAGGTTAGATCGTGCTCTTATTAGTAATGACCGGTTCCTGAATTATAAATGTACACTTAATGCTTAAGTTCATGTGGGATCAGTTCATTACCCTATTTTCCTAGTTGCTAATAAGCTCAACTTTCATAAGAATTTCCCCTTTAGATTTGAGAAAATGTGGACTCTTCATCCAGATTTGGAGAACCTCATTAAGGAGTGGTGGGGTATCAAAGTGGAAGGTACACCAATGTTTAGAGTGACATCCAAATTGAAAAATGTTAAGAAGAATATTAAGAAATGGAGTAAACATACCTTTGGCAACATTTTTGAGAACAAAAAAAAAGATTTTGGAGGAACTTAAAGATATTCAAGATAGGATTCAGACTGATGGTTATGAGGTGGTCTCGAGGGAGGAGGAAAGCAACAAACTGGTTGAACTTCATGACCTTATTACCAAGGAGGAGATGTTCTGGAGACAACATTCTAGAAAGGTTTTTTTTGAAGGAAGGGGATAGAAATACTAAGTTCTTTCATTTGACTACTTTAAAGCATAGGATGGCTAATAGAATTTCCAAACTTAATACAGATGAAGGTTTGACTGATAATGAAGAAATTATCAAAAGGGAGGTTGTGGAGTTCTTTAGCAGATTGCTTCAAGATGACCCTGATGTGAATGTGGATAAGCAAGATATGTTTCCAGAGTGCATTCCAACTTATATTTCCAAGGCCTAGAATCTATCCCTTACTTCCATTCCTTCTTCGGATGAGATTTCCAAGGTTGTTTTCTCTTTCGAGGGTGACAAAGGCCCTAGTCCTGATGGGATTCCTCTTTTGTTCTTTCATAAATATTGGAATATCATTGGTGTTGATATTTGTAATGGTGTGAAGGAATTTTTTGGTACTAGAAACATCCTTAGGGAGTTAAATGGTACCTTTATTGCCCTTATTTTAAAGAAGCTAGGTGCCGATAGATTGGATTAGTTTAGGCCTATTAGCTTGTGTAATTCTTTTTATAAGATTATTTCTAAAGTTCTTACTCTTAAAATTTTATCCCTTCTTCTGGCCATCAGCTCAAGTCAGCAAAATGGGTTTGTTCCTGGAAGAAAGATCTTGGATTCCATTATTTTAGTTCATGAAAATATCTATTCTCTTGCGGTGTCAAAGAAGGAAGTGTTTCTTCTTAAGCTTGATCTCTCAAAGCTTATGACAGAGTGGATTGGAATTTCCTCCTCCATGGTTTGGAAGCGTTTGGCTTTAATAAGAGATTTTGGGGCCTTATCTACATGTTAGTTTCGTTGGCCTCCTTCTAGGTGCTTGTTAATGGTTCCTCTACCTCTTTCTTTAAGGCTTTTAGGGGTCTTAGACAAGGGGACTCGATCTCTCCTATTCTTTTTGTTATTCTAACTGAATACTTGGGGAGATTTGTGAATGATATGGTGGTGAAAGGGGACTTTGTGGGCCTTAACCCCTCATCTTCTGCTTTAGTGTGCTCTCATCAACAATTTTTGAATGATTCTATTATTATGGGGGAGGCTTCGGTGAGAAATGCTAGGAACATTAAGAAGGCTTTGGGTGACTATGGGATGACCACTAGTCAAATCATTAATTGGAGCAAAAGTGTGATCTACTTTATTAATGTTAGTGAGGCAAGACATAACAAGATCAAAAATATTATTTGCTATGAGAACGGTTCTTTTCCTGGAACCTATCTGGGTTTACCTTTGGGTTTAGCCCCTCTTGACAGCTTTTGGAACTCGTTGATTGATAAAATCCACTCAAAACTTGCTGGTTGGAAAGGCTTTCTCCTCAGTCAGGCTGGTAAGGTTATTGTTTTGAAATCTATCCTTCAAAGTGTGTCACTTTATGCTTTGAGTGTTTTCAAAATTCTAAGAAAGTTTGCTCTTGCTATTGAGAAAATTCAGAAAAGTTTCTTGTGGACTGGAATGGAGACTAAAAAAAGACTCCCTTTGATTGCTTGGGAAAATGTTTGTTTACCCTGGGGGAAGGGAGGGCTTGGCTTACAAAGGATTACTACCACAAATGATTTCTTATTGGCTAAATTATTATGGAGATGGCACAAGGAAGAGGGACAATGGAAGAATATTTGGGATGATAAATACAGTAGGGACCACTTTGATTTTCATCTTTTCCTTAATATGGATGTTGAACAAGGGGGTTCTCTAATATGGAAGAATGCTCAAAAATTCAAATATATCTTAAGGAAAGGGGTTAAATGGAAGGTGGGAAATGACAGGAAAGTTCTTTTTTGGGAAGATATTTGGATCTTGGACCACCCTCTCTGTGATGATTCAAGGTGGAATAGGTATATGAAGCAATGCAAGAATCAATTTTGTTCTGTTGTGGGTGATTATTGGAAGGATGATATGTGGGTGAATCTTCATAGTGTGGACCATAACCTGGTTGAGCTTGTCAAGTGTTTAAATGTGTTCTTTTAAAACCATGAAGAGGATGTTTTGATTTGGAAAACTAACTCCAGTGGTATGTACTCTATTGCTTCAGCTTATGCTAACTCTTTTGATGATCATGATGAACCTTGCTGGGCAAAGGCTTGGGTGAAAGGCATGACACCCAGAGTTAATATCTTCTTTTGGATTCTTCTATAGAATAAAATTCTAACTCTTGACAATCTTAAGAAGAGAGGTTTCATTATTGTTAATCGATGTGTTCTTTGCAAGAATGATGGGGAATTCGTGGATCATATTATGTTGCACTATCCCTTTACTAAGAAGCTCAGGGATAAAGTTTGTAGCTTACTGAAAGTGGATTGGGTTTTCCATGCTACCATCCAACTATTCTTTCCAGTTGGATGGCTCCTTGCAAGAATGCTTTGATTCTCAAATTGTGGGACTTCATTCCTCCTTATCTTTGTTGGGGCATTTAGAAGGAGTGCAACGATAGGATCTTTAGAGGAGTGGATTCCAGTCCTGATTAGGTGTTCTATAAAATTAAGGTCCTTATGATTGAAAATATTAAAATTATTGGCTCTGGATAGCAACCTTGTAATGAGTGGGAAGAAAGGGTGCTTAATAGCTGCAATATAAGGAGTTTGGGAATGAATATTAAGGATCTCAATCCAAGGGATAATGCTAGATGGGAGTGCCTCTAGTGAATTGGTTTAAGATAAACTTTGACGGGGCCTTGAAAGGGAACCCAAGTAAAGCAAGATATAGAGTTATTATTAGAAACTCTGATGGTGACTACGTGGGGTGCATGGCTATTCCAATAGGTATTCAAACTGATCATGTTGCAAAAGCCTCTTCTACTCTTCATGATCTTATCTATGCCAAAAGTATGAATTTTAGCAACATATGGGTGGAAGGCGACTCCCTCGACATAATTAATTGTTTAAATAAAGTTACTCAACCATTGTGGACTATCAACAACATTATTTTTAAGGCTATTAATATTATCAATTCTTTTCAATCTTGCATTATAACTCATAATTTTAGAGAAGCCAACCATACTATTGATTGGGTTGCGAATGTGACTTGTTTCAATGATCACAAAATCATTTGGGATTTTTATGAGTCCTTACCTCCAGATGGTCGCTAACTCATTGGGTATGATAAATGGAGATCTAAGCAAAAATATTTTAATTATGACGGTGTCAGTGAATTGTAATTATGAGGTGAACTCATATGGAGTGAGGTGGGCTTTTAGAAAGTAGAGCTTTTCACACAGATTTTGGACAATTTTTGCTATTCCTCTTTTTGTTTGGGGTGTGGCTTTTAGGTGCAAAGTGACTTGAGGTTTTCAGAGAACAAAAACCAATGAAGTTGGAGCAGAGAATATGGGGGGAAAAAGGAAAAGGGTGGAGCCAGCTAGCTGCTCAGAGTGGAGGAACAAGTTGGAGGTGTGGGATATTCTGAGATGAGGCAATTTCACAGGGTATATGGAAAGGCTGAGAGGTAACAATCTAGCTATTATGCACCAATTTATCAAATCTTGGAAGCATGGCTTTGTGATGGTGGGTAACCAGCGAATGGATGTAACTGAAGAAGTAATTGCAAAGGCTACGGTGCTAGTCATGGATGGGATTAATTTCTATCAGGACAAGAAGCTCTTGGATGGGGCCATCGATGATTTTGTGGAAATAGAGTAGGAGAAAAGTCGCTTGGTTAAAATAGGTAACTCATATTATAACCCAACCTCTATTTCTCAACCATGGCAATTTGTGCTTTTTGTGATAATGGAATACCTAACTTTGGATGGGAGATTCACTAAGCTATATGGGTATCATGTCATGTTGGCTAATCACTTTCTGCATGATGTTAGGATCAATTTTCCATTTTATTTATTGAAATCTCTTAGCATTTCCACTTAGGCTATTCAGAAAGACCCTAATGGTGAGCATGTCTACCATGAGGGTCTTATGGTCTTGATTATGAATGTGTTAAAGTCCAATAAGATTGTGAAACCCAGGGGTAGTTTGAAAGGGGCAGATTGTGATATGGAAGGGAGTCTCTTGGATAAGGACTATGGTTTTGATACTCAAGATGAAGCTGAAGGGGGTTTGGGTAGTTTGAAAAAGGGCTTAGGTGGCTGTTCCAAAAAGAAGAAGAAGATTGTTGAGGAAAGTGATTCTGACAGGGAAAGCGACTTCATGGAGGAATTAGTGAGAGACCACTATATTAAGAGGAGTGGAGGTAAATGAAAGAGTAGTAAGGGCCTTCAAGATGATTAAGTCTCTCCTCTTTTTGATGGTGAGCCTTTGGCTCATTGGCTTGAAAGGAATAGAAAATCTTTAAGGCAACAAGAGGATAGGTCACAGACTAGGAAGAATGGGGACTTGGATAATTGGGATGGTGGAGAACAGGGGCATATTCTAGATCTGAATGCAAATATTGAAGGTGGGCTTAGGTCGACCAAGGGTCTTTTTGGTAATCCGAATTCAATTATGAAGGAGATTGGCTCCCTTAACCAACAAATGCAGTTGTTGGGTAAGGAAATGGAGCAAATCAATAAAACTGCTAGAGGTGAGCGTACTTTGGGCCAACATATAGACATACTCTTAGAGGTTATTGGGAATACAAAAGAAGTTAAGAATCTCATGCATAAGTTACCATTGCTCGAGGCCAAACAAAGGGTGATGGATAAAGACATAAGTGGTATACAGGGGAAGATGTAAAAAATGGATAATAAATTAGGCAATTTGGAAAAAAATTTCAAACAGATGGTGAACAATGTGAGTGACCTCTTGAAGAGGAATGAGATTGACAAAGAGCAAGACTCCCCTTTGGTGGCAAAGACTTAGGGACCAAGCAAATGTACTTGTGTTCATTCTAAGAAGAATGAGGATGTTAGTAACAAGGACAAGGTGAAGGCCAGTGCTGATAATATGCATATTCTAGCAGATCAGGCTATGGACCTAATAAAGACTTCTTAGCTGGTCAGTTGCTATTCTTTTATTGTTTTTTTGCTAAGTTTTCCAGCTCTATCTTAAGCGACCTCATGTTTGTTCTTTTTGGAGGTTTGTTTCATATTGTCATGTACTGCTCTTCTCTATTGTTTACATCTCCTATTTATCTCTAGATTTTTGTTTTTTGTAAAGGTTTTGGGTCCTTTAAAACCTGTTTTTACTTAATCAAAACATCATTGTCTGTTCCTATTGATCGTAATTTTTTTATTTTTATTTTTGCATTACAAATAGCTAATATTGAGATATGCTGAAATTAATAAACAAAACCGCTCAAAAATTTAATACGTTGTTCAAACTGTGACCACATTTCGAAACATGAACAAGAATGAAACATTTTTTTAACTAATTATGAATATAACAATTAAATCCACCTTTTATCTCACCAATATATTGTGTTTTGGACCTTCAAACTGTGACCACATTTCGAAACATGAACAAGAATGAAACATTTTTTTACTAATTATGAATATAACAATTAAACCCACCTTTTATCTCACCAATATATTGTGTTTTGGACCTGCCATGCTCAAATTTCACTGCAGTTTCAACACTCCAACTACAAATTAAGGCCACATGTCCATTTATAAAAAAAAAAAAAATGTTAAAACCATGACTACATGTTCAAACATTTGAAACAAAAATGAAACATTTGGAAAATGAATACAAAATGTAAAACCCACCTCTTATCTCATACAAGTGGTGTGATTTTGACCAGTGATACCCAAATTCCAATGTGGTTTTGACATTGTAGCTACAAAACAAAACACAATTTCATTTTTGTGTAAGCACGACTATATGCAATAATATCATATGCAACTAATCAAAATTAAATAAGAGATTTATAACATATACTTTCCAACCTTCCTTTCCCGAACAATTCCAAACGTTTTCAGATAATGAACAATTTTACTGGTACAATATAACCCAATAACATTTTCCTCTTTGCTCACACCATAAAATGAAATGTGTAATATGTTTTTGGTTTAAGAAAGCCACAAAGTGTACTATGTTTTTATCCATTCTTCTCGCCTTATTAGGTATGGGCTTTAAATTTATGCAAAAGTCAAGTGTAGTACTTGATGATATTAACTCACTTACTTTCCCTTCCATTCCACATTAGCTCACCTCCATCATTTGCCCATTCACTAGTTTGTAAACTACTATAAAGTAATAGGTGGTGCCAAACTGCCTGACTACAAGTAGACGTGTATGAGTTGTGAATCATGACTTTTTTCGACAACATTCCCAATAGAACTTCATGCCATACATATATTGCGCATTTGTACTATTGTAATAACTATTAAAATGTTAGAAATCTTTTGTCACTTCGGTCACCATTATGTTAGAAGTGGTTCATGAAGGCATCCAATGGCCATGGCATTTCGATGTATGTATGGTAGCTTTTTTTTGGTATGATTCATGTATGATGCGACAACTTCTCATGAGGATAGTTGCATCCTATTTAAACCTCTCTATTGACATAAGTTTGTATAGTGACAGGAGTAACGAAGTGTTCTTTCCTTTTCTACGTTGATTTTGGCATCAAGAATATATTCAACCCTTCACATAGATGAAGTGTATCGTCATTAATTTGACATGATAGTAAACAATACTTAGTTTTTAATGAACATTTAGAAAAACCTATCCTTTACAAAATGACGAAAAAACATTTGACTCATTTTTTCCTATTATGAAGACAATTATGGGCACATAATGAAAAGTTAAATTAGTTATTTGCTTTCTACTATTTGCACATTTCATATAATATTATTTCCACATTGATTAATATTTAATTTATTACTTTTATTTGTCAAACTTTTCAAATTTTATTTACTTAACTTTTCAAATCAGTAAAAATGAGCAAACCTTTTTAGTGTGACCTGTTTTATACCATTAATTGCACTTTCACTCACTATATACAATTTTAATCACCTTTAGGTAACTAGTGATTAAATATTTAATTTCAACCAATATTAATAATGATTTTTTAAAATTATTTTAAAAAAAGATTTTTACATAGTATACATATCGTATTGTTACTTTGAAAAGTATCAAACTTCTAGTTGAAACATTGAGGGTGTTTTTTCAAATGCACTTGTATTTTTAAATTTAAATTTTATAAATACTCCTTTGGTTATGTTATGGAAATAATTTTCAAGCATATTACAATCATAACTTGATTCATGAGCTCTATAGCCTAAATATTATAAAAAAAATTAAAAGTTCAAATTTTATTTTTTCGAATAAGGTGTTAAAGTATTTTCTTGTTTTTAAATTTATTGCTAATCTTTATTTTATGAATATTTAATTTTAAATTGTAACTTCTCTTCTTAAACACTCCAAAATTAATAAAACTAGCTTTTGCACCAAAAAGGAGGTGCAATGGTTACACAAATAAAGAGATATACAATTGACATTTGAACCATAGAGAAATAATAAAATAAGCATGAAGAAGATATAATTTTTTTTTTTTCATAGTGTAAAATGCATAGTAACATGTACATTGAGGGGATAACTGTCTTGAATTTGCAGTCTTTGATTTGTCACACAAAAAGTTTTGGCAAATCTTCTTCTTTCTTCCTTGAGATTGCATATGATTTGTTCTTCATTTTTTAGTATCTCTTGAAGGAAATCATTGATTGAATGTTGGGTTGTTTAGCAAGTTGACCCTTACCATGGTTGTAAATGTCAAGGCTTGATTCTCCATCTTGCCAATGTCGATTGTGCTTTTTGCAGTGTCAACCCTTGTATTTCTTTATGGTTATAGCTCACATCATTGTGATCAATATTTGCCATCAACTACCTAGAAACATAGGAACAATTAGTAACTTTTGCGTGATAATTTTTAATTCTTGTTGAAATATACATTTGAACATCAGGTGGGATGGAACCATAACTATAAACAATTTTAAGCACCATTTACAAGTGATGCTTTTATCTATGTATTTAGGACCTATTTTTGAATTTGTTCATTTCTCACTACATTCTTTGTTGTGCTATTCATACTTATTACAATGCTTATTACTACTGAATAATTCAACAATTTTAACATCCTTCTATTGTGTTGCTTGGCTACATCATCCGTAGAAGATAGGTGCACTGAGTTGTCAATATCTCCATTTTCATCTAATGTTATTTGTTTATCTATGAGTGTCATCAAAAGCTTCCAATCTTCTTCCCTTGGTTTTGTTTCTCACATGTTTTCTAAAATTAACAAAACTGCTTGTCTTATACTTTCACCTTTCTATCAAAACATTATCAGTAAGGTGACTATTGTTTGGAACTATTTCTATAATATTCTAGCAATCAAGAGTGATGTGTACATAGGCTTATCCAACATAGGTGATAATTGCATAAGGTCGTTGACAAGGATTATCGCTAGTATAATTTTGGCAAATAAATGACCATGTGACTAAAACATTTAGTCAAAATTTTAATCACATGATCGAAAGTGATCAAATTCTAGTAAAATTTATAATTTATAAGTGACTAAATAAATGACCATGAATTTTTTTTAAAATTATGTTTTCACTCATAGCTATCTAATTTCTCTTGTCTATTTGAAATTTATCGTCCCATCGAATATTATAACATATCATATTTATTAGTACTTGTCAATAGGCTAAGTACTATTATGACACTTTTTGAATTTTATACTTTAACTAGCGATTAAAAAGATTTTTAACTTTACAATTTTTAGAAAATATTTTTCTACAATTTGATTGGATGAACTCATTTACCTGTTATATTGGTCGGATGGATTTTAAAACTAATACTTTTAAGATTAGTTTTTTATTAAGCTAATGTGATTCATATTTGTTTAGTATTTTTTTGAATGTAAGTACGTTGTTTTAGGTCTTTAGATTTTAATATTGTATTTTCTTATAATATAATTTTTTACTAAAAAAAAATATTATTTATATTATATAATTATTTAAGAAATACTATTTTATATTATTATTATGAAAATATTACTATTTTCATATTATAATTTATTTATAATATATCAATAATTATTTTTTTTAAATTATTTTTTTCACATACTATAATAAATTTGTTAAATTAAAATTAGATTTATATAAAAACTAAAGGCAAGTACTAAGCCACTATGTGACACTTGTTTAATGTGATGTGTTTGCTATAATGCAACTAGATTTTTTCTCTTCTTCAACAACTTTTCTCTTACATTTTTATCAACACCTATTTAAATAGTATTATATCTATGAACTTTCATTCTTACTTTTTTATGATTCTTTAATTGTTAATAATAAATAATTGTAATTTTTAAATACTTAAAAATAATCTTAAAAGATTTATCCCACCAACTTAAATTTTCAACCATTAAAAAGTTAAATTTCCGACTTTAACCCTATTCTCTTACAACAATACCTTCTTTGGTTAAATGAATAGCCCCATAATAGGAATTTTATACTTCTTATTTGACTTCATGTTTTTATTATCGTATAGAAAAAGTCATTTATAATATCTCTAATAAAAATATTCTAATTATCTCAAATATATGATTCAAATACTTCTTTTAGCAAAAACAACAATTCATTTACATCAAATATAAAATGATCATTAAGACATATTTACAAGAAAAAAGAAGAAGCTTTAATTTTCTTTTTCTAAATTTTTTAATTCACATATTACATCTTTTCACTATTCTATAATTCTCATACATTACATTACAAAAAAAATACAACAATCATATTTAAAAATGTATGTATTTTAATAACAAAATTTTATCAAATAAATTAAATGAAATGATAAATTCATCATCGAAAAACTAAATATATCTAGATATTTTTAGATTTTTTTTCTCTTTAAACTACTAATTAAAATTCTTCTATTTTCTTTCTTGTTTAATAAAAAATATTTTAATTAATTTTCCCTTCTATTTTCTATTTTAAGAATATATATTAAATCAAAAAAATTCAAAATGCAAGTGTAAAAAAATGTGGTGATGCAGACGACGATTCAAAAGCATATAGGTGTTGGACAATGGTTGGAGAGCTCTTAATGCTCTTGGTGTGGGAGATTCTCTTCGTTGTAATCACACGTAATTATAGAGGTATTTTGATTAGAAAATTGAAATTAAAAACCTGCTGCACACAAATATTATTAATTTCATTCATGAAATTGTCATTAAGCCGAGAGGCTTTCTACAATGGCAGCAATCTTCAATGTAAACATTTTCCATTTAAAATTTTTTTGATGTTCATTTACATGTCAGAAAACCAAATTAGATATAGACTAAATATTTATAATTAAAATCATGAAAATTACAAAGAGGAAATAAAAATAAAAATGAGGTAGATCAAGAGTCCCAAATCATTTTCTCACGCCTCTTAGACTCACATAAATATGCGATGATGAAAACCTCAAGAAGGATATCTCTCGGCTTATTTTATATATATATATATATATATATATATATATATATATATATATATATATATATATATATATATATATATATATATATATATATATATATATATATATATATATATATATATATATATATATATATATATATATATATATATATATATATATATATATATATATATATATATATATAAGCTAGTTATTTTCATCTGTGTCTCTAAGAAGAATTGACACACTATCCACAACTAGTGGCCTCACCAAGAGCACCACATACAATCGTTGTATTATGTTAGAGGGGAATGCGCAGTGCCTTGTTGTGTTGCTATATTTTATTTATTTATTGGTTTTTGAGCCTTTGCCTATTCTAGACCAAAGCATATTTTCTAATTAATTTTGTTACAGGTGAGGTCTTTGTAGATTTTTGACTGACATGTAGGAAAACGCTATATTCATTTTGAAATCTTGAGTTGTTTGTGTAAATGATGGTTATCCAAACCCTTTTTGGTCTTTTGGTTTTACTAATCATTCTCCATGGGTGTGAGGTGTGGGCTAGTAGTGCTTCCATTTCCTAATGGAAGCAAATCAAGGGTATTAAAAAGTTTAATCACTAGCAAGATCAAAATCAAGTGCATGGTCCGTATGATATCATTCTTAGTGAAACATATGCTTCTCTTGTTGAGGCTATCATTATGATTTGTCTCATTTATTATTTGAAAAGAATCCAACAAATGAAAAATAATAGATAGCCTATGATTAATTTAATGATGTTGTGTGCAAGAGAAAGAAGACATGGTTGGTGCAAAACATCAAGTGGTTGGGTAGATGGAACATTCATTTCAACATGTGGCTTGCTAGAAGCGAGGAAATTAAGGCCTTCATTTTGCATAAATTTCATAAGAGGATGTGGGGTAAAGAAATAGGCAAGAAGAAACAATACTATATTAGTGAGTTTAATCCCACATATGACAAACTTCAAAAGCCTTGCATTGGGGCCAATATTACTTAGAAAGCTAAACTTCTTATTGTTCGATTGAGGACTAACACGCATCAGCTTCGCAGTGAGACCGAACATTGGAAAAGGCCTAAAGAGATGTGGAAAGAGAGGGTTTGTACCTTTTGCAAGTTTGGAAATGTGGGAATTGAATGCCATTTTTTATTGACTGTGCTACCTTTAAGGACAACAGGGACAGATTCACGGATTGGCCGTCATCACTATTTTGCATAAGGTTTTATCTATTGAAAGTAACAGGTTGTCCCATAGGCTATGTTTAGTCCCGTGGACGTTAAAATTTTGTTTCTTTCCATTCCATGAAGATTTGTGGTGTGTTGGTAACTAGGACCGATGGGGGAATGGTTCCATGTCTCTGTAGATTTTTCTTCAACTTCATTGCCATTGTTTTGTCTACCTCCTCCATGGTTGTCAATATTTCCAGTATTATCATTATTAGTATTATCATTGTTGCCACAACTCTCCTAATTGCTTTGATTTCTGTAACTCATGCTTTGCATCACTTGATTTGTTAAGTAAAGCAACTACTGTTGCCTCCAGCCAAATCATTTATCATCTATGTGTAGTACTTGGGTTTTTCTAGTAATTTCCATCCCCCATACCTCCTCCTCCTGTGCACAATAGAGGGAAAAACTACAATAGTCTCCCCCATGTTACAAGAAGAAACAAGAACAAAAGGGGCACAACACTAGCTAATCCTAGTAGAACACCCACAACCAACATGTCATCGAGCACACAAGTAAACCTAGAAACCCTAGGATCGAAGTTGATTGTTGTAAACAAAGTCGATGTAGAGGCAAGAGTAACTGCTATGACCATTTTGAATATATGTCAGGATTTAAATTTTATAATGTCAAGTGTGCCATTTTCAAGGTGGGAAAAATATGTACAAAAAATGAGGTCTACGAGGTCAATGCATAAATGGAGGATGATAGAATTTGACAAATGTGTAGTTATGTGAAATATATATTAGTTTGTGTATGAGGCGAGATTAAAAGATTTGCTTTCTAAATGTAGGATTTCTATCTTTGAGATTTTTGGATATTGTATATTTATGAATTTGGGTATACAATTCTAGATTTGATGGTATAAATGAAAAGCACTCAAGAAGTCGAGGGTTTAGGATAAATCAAGCTAAATAAAATATTTAAATTGGACAAGTTTTTTGTGATACTTTTTAGAAAAATATTGGTATTTTGATGTCTACAACAAATCTATTTAATAACTCTATTGAGAGAATGCCAAACATTTATGAACAATAATAAGATTAATTTGAAAAATGATTGGTAATGGACCATTAGATTAGGGTTAGTATTATTATGATTATAATCTTAATTTTATAAATTTTAGTTACTACTCCCATTTGTCCCTCTTATATATTACTATCAGCCTAACTATTGCATCTTCTTTTGATGCAAACGCTAGTTATTGCATCTTCTATTGCACTTTGTTTTGCATTTCTTGCTCTTCATTCTAATGATGGATCACGTAGTGCGATTCAAAACCTTGATGATAAAAATCTTAACACAATCAAATCCAGAAATATATCATTGCAATAGAGTTTTTATTTAGATTATTGTCATGATCAAGATTAGAAATGACTTAAATTTGTTAGAATTATGATTTGGATTTATGTCACATCAAAATCAAAGTTATACAAATGTCATTAACTAAATATATATTGTCTAAGAGACTTACTAGTCCAAAAACCATATGAAGAAAATAAAAAACATTTTTCCACTAAAAGACCATCAATCTTTTTTTGCAAACCCATATTGCACACTAGATTGCTAGTTATAGAAACACAAAAAGATTTGCCAAAGTACTATTTGAGAAATTTCTTCGCTTGGGTAAATTGTATTGGTGGTGCTGTTGTTTTCAGATTATTTGACGGTTTGGATTAGTGTTAATTATCTCATGTTCTGTGCTTCTGTACTGGTGATTAGAGCTGACATTAAATTTTGAAAGGGTTCCCATTGTGTAGCGGCAAGCACTGCACAATTGGTGAGAGGTTGTATATCTGCCGCAAGTAATTTGGCTATGGTAACCGGCGATTGTGTGAATTATCAGTTTCAACCATTTGCTTGCAATGTTTGGGTAGTATAGATTTTTTCAGCTCATGTGTTGGTTTCTCTGCAAATCGACACAGAACAAGTGATTCTACGTCTGCATTCTTTATTACTGTTCATGTTTGGTGGTTCAATCTTATCTTGAGTTATTTCAAGGTAACTGCAAATCAAAGAGTATTAAGATCACAAGGGTTTGAGTATCTTGAAAGAAGTTGGGAAAGCATAGTTGTTGTGTGTAAAAGGTTGGCATCATAAGCTGTACGGAATTATATTCGATTGCTGCATGCTTCCAACAATGAGTTTATACATCTCAAATTACTAGGGGGACTGTTAATCTTATTTTTGGGCTGCAAAGAGGTTAGAAAAACCTCTACTTCTCTGCATATGAATCTGAAGTGTGTAATGACTGGATGGATTATCTAAATTTCAAATCTGCTATTAAAATATTGCGCTGCTCTGGAGAATCAAGTTGTATTGATATTGTGTTTGAGGAAGATATCTGTATACTCAGTTTTGCATTATGTTGGCTTTGAAAATTCATGAGCAACTAATCAAAACAGACCATCAAATATCAGAAAATTAGTAAACAAAGCTTGCATGCAAAATGTTTGACAAAATGTCAAACCTTTAAAATCAAACCATAATGTCAGTTCGACAAGGGTTTCCTTACGCAAAGCTTTGCCTTTAACTAATGCATTTATAATAAATAATGAATTACCTTCTAACTGGAGTTTCGCAACCAACATTTTTTTGACCATGTAAACCGTCTGTAATGCTGCCTGTGCTTCCGTTTCATTATTGGTCCGTCATGAATTTTTTGTCACTTAAAGCAACAATACTTCCCGAGCTCTTCCTTTCCACATAAACAGTGCTAGATAGCATGAATTGCCTTTCGTCGAAGTTCACTTTGATTCACCCCTTGTCTGGTTTGACCCAATCCACTGACTTGTTATGAAGAGAAATTGGATAAGCCCAGCAAGGTGGATTAACAGGCTGATGTAATGGCGAAATTTGTATAACTTTTTAATTCATATTTAGTTTTGTGTTTATTTGAAGGGAATGTTTTGATACATGTATATTTCATATAGTTTAATAAGTGACAAGATTTTGTGCAAATTAGACCTTAATTTTGTATCCTCTAGCCCTCTTGTCCACTCTTTTGTTTTATGCACATATCGGATTGAACTCTTTAACATATTAGCATGCACATAGTTTTCTATTGACATAACCCTTGCACCTCTTTTGGGTGCAAGTGTCAGTTAAATTAGCTGTAGAGTCTGAGCCCCAAAAGCAAGCCTCGTAATTTCATTTGAGCTCTTGCATTGGAAGTGTGCAACGAAATACACTTTTGCAAGTTGACATTCTTATTGGGCAACTAATGTGCAAGATACCTTTTTGTTATCTTCTGATCTTTATTTATTTCTTCTAGTCAAGAACAGGTTGTAATGTTACTGAAACTTTTCTTTGGTTTAGTGTATGTGAAATGACAATAGCAGGAAATGATGCTGAATGGAAGGCAGAACAAGTGATTGCAGGAAATCACAGAGCACTGCAAGCTTTGAGGGAGCTTTTGTTATGGCCTACTCTATTTTCAAAGGAAGCCAATATTCTGGGACTCAGGGTAAATAATTATTTTAGTAATCTTTGTATATGTCATTAGTACGTTGTTTTCTCTTTATATTTATGTTTCATGCGAAGATATCAGTATACTTGAGCAAATCTCATAATCGACGTCAAATGTTCTTCCTACACAGTGGCCAAAGGGTTTGCTTTTGTATGGACCTCCAGGAACTGGCAAGGTATAAACCCGTCCCAAACTTAATTCATACCTGTAATTTATAATTGAATTATTCTTAATTTGATATTGCAGTGTGAATTTGTTTCAGACAAGTTTGGTTCATGCAATTGTACGAGAATGCCATGCTCATCTGGCTCTGATAAGGTATGTTCATTATATATGAAAAATTGACCATATCTTTTCCTTTCTGCATCTTTGATAAGCCTATCTTGCAGGTTATTTATAAACTGGTTTGCTTTTCAAAATTGTTTTTGGTGGTGGTTGTTGCTTAAGGGCTGGACCATTCATCATGTCTCCAACAATTCCTTGAAACCAACTCTCTAACGAAATTGCATTAAAGTTTTGTAAACATGCTTATGATACTACTGGCCAATAATGGAGTGAACAAGTGTTAAAGATAAAAATATTTGCATGAAAATTCAAAATAAGAATTACCAGTTGCAGAAAATGCATTTAATGAACTTTTTGTAAAAATAATAATATATGGCTAAGGCCTCAGAACATTTCAAGGCAGTAGGAGCAGGATGTGGTTAACTCCAGTGGGTGAATACATAGAAGAGTAAATAATCATGCACGGCTAGTTAGAGAAGCCCTTGGTGCACATGATTGGGAAGTGGCCCTACAAAATCCAAAGAGAATTGTAATGTGGAAAGAAAACTAAGAAATATCCAAGTTCTTCAAACACACTAAAATTAGCAATTATTTTTTGGAGCATTAAAAGACAAATTATTGACAGAAAGGTACCATAATGTTGAATTATAACCAAAATGATCAGGGGATTAAACACTAGACCCGTGATGAACTTTGGAAGCCTTGAAACAGTGCTGGTAATATAGGAAAAACAAGTAGCAATACCTCTAGGGCTGCTGATTATTTCTATAGCATCCTATGCTGCTAA
This sequence comes from Cupressus sempervirens, assembly GCA_028749045.1. Classification (NCBI taxonomy): domain Eukaryota; kingdom Viridiplantae; phylum Streptophyta; class Pinopsida; order Cupressales; family Cupressaceae; genus Cupressus; species Cupressus sempervirens. The sequence goes on from CM053787.1 coordinate 592,481,809, forward strand.
ACATGATAAAGACAATGTTAAAAAGAATATGCTGGTGTGTGTTTTATGACCCACCGACAGTAGACCAAAATATTGAGATTTCTTATCCTCTCTTGATCAAAACCGTTTGTATGCTAAGATTGTGAAAGATCAATCAACAGATTCCAAGGTTCCTTTCATGTTGGTTGTTGACTGTGGAAAAGCTCAATGGTAAATGTGATTGTCATGTCCCCATTTTTGGAGGCAGTTCGATTTAATTAATTTGATTAACTTGGTTGTCCGAAATAATGAATATTTTATGAGGACGACTAATTAATCATTTTAATTAAATAAATAAGTAATATTAAGTTAATTATTTATAAAGTTATCAAATAAATAAATATTAAAAGATGACTTTATATTTAATTAATTTAATAAAGTGACTTGGATTATAAAATATTTAATAAAGTCACTTAAGAGATAAAATCAGAAATGTTCTAGAAGTCTCTGGAGAAGTGGAGAGAAAAGAATAAATAGGCGCCCCGGGGCTCCATTCGAATTAGGGCAGTTGTTTATTTCTCTCTTGTTATCAGATTGTGATTCAATCACATGTGCATTGTGGAACCTAGGGTTTCTGCAATTGTCACAACTGGCCATTGAGAACGAAAACTCTCAATTGGTACGCAATTTTGAGGATGTGAAATATCATCTGAATTATTGCAGATTGGAGGTGATATTCAGTCATTTCATCAAGGCAATTATCTGCGGCTTAAGGCCAATTTGTAGTTCTTGTATCACTATTCATTGAAAGATTTGATTCAGATCATCGGTTCAGGGGCAGAATTGAGGATTTGTTGCAAAGATCATCTATGGGTGAAGCAATTATGAGCAGTGACTAATCTAGGGACATTCGCTGCATAACTATATCAGGGAACGGCATATTATTCTGTTTTGAAGATATTGTTCGATTGCTCAGGATTTTTAGCAGACATTCATGTGATCTTTATGTGTTCTATGCTATGGTGTATGGCAAATTTGTATTTTCCAAGCCAGGCGTCTTCCTTTCATGCATTTCTGTCACTGTTCGAATATTAGTAAATATCGCAGGACTGGGGAAGTTTGCGGGTGTATTGAAGGAAGTATGATAACCGCCAGCGTCGACTTTAAAGACTGGTGCGACTCCAGGCTATCGCTCCAGTAGTGGGAATCCATCAGCGATACAAACCCATTAACTTCGGTTGCGGGCGGCTTCTGTTTGCACAAAAGAAGAAACAAGGTCGAAATTACATGGGACGAGGGCTGTATTGAGTAACGACTATTAACAACTTGTGTAAATTTTTCCCAAGGTTTTAGCGGGAACAACAGGTCCCTGTTACATCGCTTGGTCTTCTTTAATCAAGCCAGGAGGACACAGTTATAGACAGCGAAATAAATTAGGGATCATTTCAATCCAGTTTCAAGGAAGGTAATTCGGGCAAACAAATAAATTTCAAGTTGTTCTAGATTGTAAATGTGCGCAGGCAGCAAACTGTAAGTTGAACACCGTCCTCAGCATCGGCATCTCTATCGGCAAGTTATATAATTTGATTGTTCATTTTCATGTTTGCAAACATAGGCGTCCAGTTTCTTGCTGTCTAAATTAGTGTTATGGGAATGTATGCAATTGGGGAAAGTTAGGAGCATTTATATTAGAACTTGCAACAGATCCGTCCTAAATAGCTAATGATAATAAGATCTTCTCTTTCTGAATATTATTGATGTTCATTGCATTCATTCATCTTAATTGGTGAATTGTCTAAAATCTTATATTTGCCGTTTCATGACAAGTATTAGACGAATCGCCATAATTCAATACTGGTTCTTTAAGTGACTTAATAGTAAGGGTCATCTCAGAAGTATCAGAGCTTGCTTGCAAAGTGTTTGACGAAATGTCAAACCATTGAAGTGTAAAGAGTTTTTGGTGTTGGAAGAAGTAACAACCAATTGGGGTTATTTCAGTGGTATCAGAGCTATTGACCTGCCATCCTGTTGGGTAGGAAATATTTTATGCAACCATATTCAGAAATTATTTCGTAGGGGAACAACACTAAGGGCAGAGCTATGGGTGAAAGACAGTCACAGAGTTCTCCGAGGTTCTCCAGAGTTGATGCAACCAGAGAATTTTACAGAAGCATGACTACCGGACAACAGGGAATAGCTCAGTCACTACAAGCTTTGACTACCTTAATGGAGAGAGTTGTTCGAAGTAGAGGTACACCGGATCATAATAATAGAAGTATGGCAGGCTCACAGGGGGCTACTAGGCGCAGATCATGGACAGCGAATAGGCCTACTCGTCCCACTTCCCTAAGGGAAGAGGTTCAGGAGAGAGGAGAAGATGATTTGCCTGATGACCTTAGAGCTGCTACTGCAGAATGGCAGACATTACCCCCGCATGTGCGTAAAATATTGAACTTTGATCGCTATCTAAATCGAAGGAGAGAACATATGAGGAACAGCCGCCAGAACAAAGAAAAAAAAGAACAAGGGATCTCTACAAGTGAGGTATCTAGAAACCTCTACAAGGAGTTTGCAGCAGTTGGTGACCAGCATATAGCCGAATCTAGGGAGAACAAAAATCAAACTAGCTTGGAGGAAGATGTTGGGCACACAATACTTCAGGAGGTGGTGGGAATGGATATTACACCATTGGATAGTAACTGTCAACTTGATACTCAAGTTGAGACAGTTGTATACAGGTTTCCCAAGGGTGATGTCTCGGATACTCAGGATGGTTTGGTTGCAATAGGCAATGATTACATTGAAGTGAGTTCAGATGATGATAAGGATGTTGATGGTGAGATACCAGGTCGAGATGAGCAAACACTGGGTATTCATGATTTAGCTGAGAGAGAGTACCAGGCTCAGTTAGATGCTTCATCACATGAGGTTGAGACTGGCAGTATTTCACATGATTTGTCCAGCCAGCTGAAGGTAAGCGAAGATAGTATTGTGACTTCATTATCTCATCATGACAAGATGCGGGACATGTTAGAAGATCACATCCAGATGATTCAGTTACGGGATAGACATAGGGGAGTTCAGGCAAAGTCTTCTTGCTTTGACTTACAGGCAATTAGAGAAGGAATGGGAACGATGAAGTTGAGCTATTTACATCTTCTATCAGATCGTGACCATCTTCTTAGACTTGTCAGAGACTACTCATATGCCTTGAGAAGGAATGAGGAAATTGACAAGGTTTCTTGCAAGCTTGAAGACACTCAAGTTTCTTGGGTAAATATTCCCTTGGCATTACAGGACTGGGAGAGACATGGGAATGAGCATGGCATGGAGCTAAGCTTAGTTTCATCTTGCATGCCTGACACTCAGCTTTCTACATTTGATGGATCATATGTGGTTACTGATAATGCAAGGACGATATCAGACAGTTATATGAAGTTAGCTGGTATTGGTCACATTACTCAGGTAAGTAGTTTGCTTGAGTTACCAACTGTTCCTTGTATATGGATTCGGGAATGTTTCAGCAGCATTTGGGATTCAGTCAACCGGAGATCTTTAGCACTTTATGGTAGCCATGATTGTTTGAGTACTATCATGGATTTGATTAGCAGAATATACGGTGTTGTTTTTCCTTGTGCTTGCAGCTCATCCGATATTGGTATTAGTTTTTATACACCGTTGTTGGGTTTGGTTCATATATCCAGACGACCATTCTTGCTGAAGGGTGTTGAAGATTTTTCATATTTGGCAGTGTGTACAGATGAGTCCCAAGATCGTTTTGGCCTTGATGACATCCAGGAGGATGAAGTGGACAATTTTGAAGATTCAGCGTCCTTGACAAATTCTTTGGGTACAGGGGAGTTAGACAGTAGTACTATAGATTGTGACACTCTGGATGTGGATATGAGTTTTGAAGATGATTCGCGAGATATGGATGATAATATTCTAGAAACCAGTAACCTTGAAGATACTCCTTTAGACAGAGCACCAGAAGAGGCTTGTAGGAGACAGTTCAGCTAGAGCCATCATGTGACTAACCAGTTGAAAGTTAGTGAGCGAGACATTGCTATCGCTTGTGAGCACTTTGATACTGCTCGTCAGTTATTGGCTGTTACTGGTTGGGGTACTTCTATGACAGATGAGTCCAGCGGTGGTTACTTTTCTTTGGCAGAGATTCATGCCTTGTGTGAAGCTATTCGGATTTTGAAGCAGGATTACTTACGATTGGTAGCCGACCGTGATCACCTGGTTGAGTGGGGAAGTACGGCATATGAGGCACTCTTGGATCGTGAAGAGGAGGTGAGTGAGCTTTCCCAGGAGCTCATAGCAACTACTGAGGTTTTAGAGGACACACAGCGAGATCTACAGGAGTCGCAGTTTCAGTTAAAAGAGATGACTGTGGAGTTGGAGCAATTGCAGTCGAAACCAGCCCCAGACCCAGTTCACCTGATCGTTGAGGTGGATGGTGGTGAGTACACTCCTGCGGTTGCTATTGAGGAGCATATTGTTGTTGGGACTGACACACATGTTCAGGATTTGGAAGAAGTTGGTCTTAATGAGTTTAGGATACCGGTAGAGTCGAGTCTCCAGATTTATTCTTCTCAGATAGATGACAGTGTGGTACAGTTGGGTATGCCACCTTCACAGGAGGATCAGTTGTGGTGTACAGGGAAGTATATTGATGCTTGCTCGTATAATTTTTACTGCACTGAACTGTTCATGGAGTATTTGCTGGATAGTACATGTGTTCATTTGGACTCGCATAAAGTAACAGAAGGTGTTCTCATCCAAGATACTAGTATTATTTGCAGATTGGTTGAGAAGATTATAATGGTCCTCTCTACTGTGCTACTTCACGGGGATCTCGAGGTAGGGTTCGTTGAGCAAAATGCACGGGATCCTATCCAGCCTATAGTCACTCGGAATCGGAGATTGGAGCCATCTGTAGATTTCCAGTTCAGCGATGATGAGCCAGCAGTAGAGTTTGGAGGTTCTTATTGGCATTATACGGTGGGGTATGCTCATCATTTTCCTTTTGACCTAGAGATAGAAGATTTGATTTCACGCAGGTATAGGTCAGCTCCAGTTTCTTACCATCCATTATGGGATGGTTTGGCACCATCTTTTGAAAATAGAATTGGTAGTTGCAAGTTACACAACTTGCAATATCAACACATTCAGAACAGTTTATCGGGAATGGATTTCGTTGGCAGTGACTCAGGTATTTATGGTTGTGCAGTTGGGTGCAAGAGTCAATTAGACAGGGACTTGAGTTTTGGTAGAGTTGATGTTTCAGTTGGCTTGAGTTCTACAAAATGGTTCTCTCTATCAGCATCTACAGTTGGTCTTCAGATGATTTCATCAGAGTTGTCAGTTGTTTGGGTATTGAGTACAGTTTCTCAGCTGATTGTATTGATGAGTTCTTCACGGGAGTTTGCTGAGGATTGGGATGATACACAGATTTTCATTTGGGATCCAGGCAGACTGATTGGTTATGTTTCAGCCATTGCTTGGGGACAAGCAATTTCAGGAAGGGCGGACTGTCATGTCCCCATTTTTGGAGGCAATTCGATTTAATTAATTTGATTAACTTGGTTGTCCGAAATAATGAATATTTTATGAGGACGACTAATTAATCATTTTAATTAAATAAATAAGTAATATTAAGTTAATTATTTATAAAGTTATCAAATAAATAAATATTAAAAGATGACTTTATATTTAATTAATTTAATAAAGTGACTTGGATTATAAAATATTTAATAAAGTCACTTAAGAGATAAAATCAGAAATGTTCTAGAAGTCTCTGGAGAAGTGGAGAGAAAAGAATAAATAGGCGCCCCGGGGCTCCATTCGAATTAGGGCAGTTGTTTATTTCTCTCTTGTTATCAGATTGTGATTCAATCACATGTGCATTGTGGAACCTAGGGTTTCTGCAATTGTCACAACTGGCCATTGAGAACGAAAACTCTCAATTGGTACGCAATTTTGAGGATGTGAAATATCATCTGAATTATTGCAGATTGGAGGTGATATTCAGTCATTTCATCAAGGCAATTATCTGCGGCTTAAGGCCAATTTGTAGTTCTTGTATCACTATTCATTGAAAGATTTGATTCAGATCATCGGTTCAGGGGCAGAATTGAGGATTTGTTGCAAAGATCATCTATGGGTGAAGCAATTATGAGCAGTGACTGATCTAGGGACATTCGCTGCATAACTATATCAGGGAACGGCGTATTATTCTGTTTTAAAGATATTGTTCGATTGCTCAGGATTTTTAGCAGACATTCATGTGATCTTTATTTGTTCTATGCTATGGTGTATGGCAAATCTATATTTTCCAAGCCAGGCGTCTTCCTTTCATGCATTTCTGTCACTGTTCGAATATTAGTAAATATCGCAGGACTAGGGAAGTTTGCGGGTGTATTGAAGGAAGTATGATAACCGCCAGCGTCGGCTTTAAAGACTGGTGCGATTCCAGGCTACCGCTCCAGTAGTGGGAATCCATCAGCGATACAAACCCATTAACTTCGGCTGCGGGCGGCTTCTGTTTACACAAAAGAAGAAACAAGGTCGAAATTACATGGGACGAGGGCTGTATTGAGTAACGACTATTAACAACTTGTGTAAATTTTTCCCAAGGTTTTAGCGGGAACAATAGGTCCCTGTTACATCGCTTGGTCTTCTTTAATCAAGCCAGGAGGACACAGTTATAGACAGCGAAATAAATTAGGGATCATTTCGATCCAGTTTCAAGGAAGGTAATTCGGGCAAACAAATAAATTTCAAGTTGTTCTAGATTGTAAATGTGCGCAGGCAACAAACTGTAAGCTGAACACCGTCCTCAGCATCGGCATCTCTATCGGCAAGTTATATAATTTGATTGTTCATTTTCATGTTTGCAAACATAGGCGTCCAGTTTCTTGCTGTCTGAATTAGTGTTATGGGAATGTATGCAATTGGGGAAAGTTAGGAGCATTTATATTAGAACTTGCAACAGATCCGTCCTAAATAGCTAATGATAATAAGATCTTCTCTTTCTGAATATTATTGATGTTCATTGCATTCATTCATCTTAATTGGTGAATTATCTAAAATCTTATATTTGCCGTTTCATGACAAGTATTAGACAAATCGCCATAATTCAGTACTGGTTCTTTAAGTGACTTAATAGTAAGGGTCATCTCAGAAGTATCAGAGCTTGCTTGCAAAGTGTTTGACGAAATGTCAAACCATTGAATTGTAAAGAGTTTTTGGTGTTGGAAGAAGTAACAACCAATTGGGGTTATTTCAGTGATATGCTGTTTATCATGACTGGCCTTATGTTTATATTGCTCAAGTTTATTTCAGATGGTACTGAATGTGGTAGTTGTCAAAAGATATTGCAATAGACTACTTTTTTTGTATTTTCACAAATATGCTGAAAACAAATGGGAATAAGTTTCAGGAAATCTCTCTACTCCTAAGGGCAATGATACCAATGGATATTGCTTTGATGGACAGATTCCAAAACAACCAAGGTCTGCTTCACTAAGATAAGCTACAACTATGCAAAAATTGGTGCAATCTTGAGTGGGTTAGACAAATGATTTTCATACCACAACAAACACCATCAAAACAAGCAATGCACATTGAATGATAGAATTTAAGCATCCATAAAAGTAATGGTTCAATCTAACTTTACACAATTACTTACGCTTAGCAAACCATCAAAAATATGAACTGTGGAATTAATCCAAACATCATTGCATTCTCCATTGAAATCAAAACACTTTATCTAAGAAACTTAATCTAAATAAGGGAATGAGAGAACAAGCAAGCACTAAGACACATCAATTGATCACCAAACTTCAATGATAACTCTATTATCTCAGTAGCTCATAGCAACTATTTAAAAATTCCCTCCTTTACAAATGAGAAACAAGGCCTTTATATAGGTCCTTGATTACAGTGAATGGCCCAAATTAAAATAAAACCGATGGCCCAGATTGTTTGACCTAAGCTCTAATTAGATGAGGACAAGAAGAAAGAATCTACAATAAATGAGGGTGTCCACACAAATCAATTAGGAGGAAACCACCATCTGTAGTGGGAAATAAATGCCAACTACACATGCTCATTTTGTAGGAGAGTGGGGCAACATGAATGCCCACTATGCATTAAATGCAAATCTGTCCAGAATAGCCTATGTCTGACCTTGCCGTTCAAATGCGTGGAATCTCCCCGATATGGTCTCCAACTCATCCATACAGACACTTGCTGCTGATTCCAATCTGAATTCTAGGATTGCCATTTCTCGTTCAGATTTGCTCAAGTTGTTCTCCCAGTCTGACAACAAGTCCTGGGTTGTTTGCATATGATGTTTGAGAAAATGGAGAAGTTCTCAAAGTTGTTCTTCGTGAAGTAATTCATTTGAAACAACTCTCTGAGTCTGCCTTCTAGATTTTCCACCATTATTTCATTCTTGACCAAGCTCTCCAATAACAATGATGCAACTGTGTTGGATATCTCTTGCAAAATATTGTCTGACTACCTTCTCCAATCAAGTAGACTCCTTGCTGAAATGTTCAAACATTTGCTTTTCCATAATCACTGCGCTATACCACTATGCAAAGTCATATGCTTCTCCTTCATTGACTACACTACCATCAGCTACTATCTATCTAATAGTCTCAATCAAATTCTCCAAGTGTGCATTATCTCATCTAAGTTAATACATTCATCCTCCCATGACTCATCCGTGCAGGGTATCTTGGAAAGGATGGATCGTGCCCTGTCATGAATTTGCACCAAGTCTTTAGCATGCATATTTGCCTCATTCTAGATGCCTTCTACCCAAGCCTCTGCATTCTGAGAAATTCGTCTGATCCTTTCTATACCTTCCATTGACTCGACTGGAAGAGCTGTAGGGGAACAAAGGCTGGGTCTCACTGGATGGGGTAGGTTGTTTATATATTCGCACAAGGCCTTGTTCTCGCCTTTCAGTTTCTGTTTTTTCCCTTCTAGTTTCCTCATCTTACCTTTTCATTGCCGGTGTAGAATACTAGAATCCTTAAATTGTTGAATAAGTTGTTCTCAGGAGGTATAGACCAGATCAAACTTTGTTATGTTGTACTCATCCACAATAATCTGGTCCTTAATCTTGTCAACAGCAGAAACTATAAACTATAGAATTTTAGATCCAGACTCTACTCTCTTGACTTTGACAAGTTTCTTGGCCTTGCCTTTCTCCTTTGTTTGGTTGACTCAGTTCAGGATTTCCTATAACTTGAATGTCGGTCAACCTCTTTCTCTTGACTTCTTTGCAACCTCTGCCTTGACTACTCTAGAACATCATCATTTTGGTCATTTCAAATTTCCAGTTGCTCGTCTTTGTACTGCCCTTGTATCTCTTCCTCGACTATAGGACTTTCTGTCATTGCCTCAGTTCAAATTTCTGCCTCTACTGCAGGTATTTTTGCTTCTATTGGTAGAACTTCCGTGTCCATCATTTGTCACTCAAGGATACCGCTGAGACTTTCCTTAGTAGCAATATCTTCCTTTCTATTTCTTCCTTGCTCGAACTCCTGATAGACATTGATGCTCTCTTTGTCTTGTACCAATTTGGCCATGTGATCTTCTTGCTCTATTCTTCCCTGGTGAAAGGACCTATCTCCAGCAAAGACGAAGTCTAACTAGGTGATGATGGAGTATTCTTGGATCACTACCTTTTCTGCTAGGGTTCGTCAATATGAAGATCATGACTACTTCTTGGTTGAATTTCCTGAGAAACACTCTTTCCTTTTCGTAACCCAATGCTCCCTGATGAGATCTCCCCTTTTTAAATTCTCTCTCCTTAGTGCTGCTTTGGTCTCTCATCCCTCAACAACTGATGGCCGGTCAGTTTATATGTAAAGCTATCACTTAGTACCTTGAGCCCGCCGATCAACCCATTTTGTGAATTCCAGAATAGGTTCAGATAATCTATCAATATTTGAATTTCCTTGTTTGACCAATTGTACAAATGGATGGTATTTTGATAGGGCATTCGAAAGATCTTGCATGCGCTGATCATATTCAGTGACAACCTGGAATACATCCTCTTTTTGATCTCATTTTCATCTGTGACATTGGCCCACAAATCTTTACCCCCCACTATAATTTTGTTGTAAGGATCATAATCTGTCCTCACCTGAACAAGTGGTAGAAGGCAAAAATGCAGCTCCTCTGATGACCTTTCTACTGCCTACAAATAGGACACATCTCGACTGCTTCTTTTCTAATAGAAATTGGGAATTCAATTCCCGACTTCCTCTTCTACTAAATTTTGTCATAAGTTGTTAATTGCCCAGTGATCTGCAATAGGGCTGTCTTATCAGTGGGATATCTTTGGAGCTTATACGACTGTGAAGCAAATCTCTGCAATCGGATGTAGGAGAATGTAGGGAATTGGATGAACCATGTTTGATACTCAACAGATTCCTTCTCCATGACTAATAATCTTATGCACAATCTCTTTTGTAGAGTCCTGACAATGCGCATTGTGAGCATCATTTACTCTAACATAATCAATTTTGACATATGCAATTGAGGTTACCATTTATGCCCCTTTAAGCGTTGGGCATCACTTCTAGTTGTTCCTTTGCATCTCAATCCATTATATTTTGTTGTGTGAGCCAACATGTAGATGACATAAGAGCTCATATAAAATTTTCCTGATTGCTCCAATTCACCAGTTGCTCATTCAGGTTGACACTAATCATTCCAGCCCAATCCATGTTGTTGAATCCTTTAACCACCTATTTAGTGAAATAGCACATCCATGCCTCAAGCTCATAGGATTGAGGAATCCTGAATATTCTCTTGAGCATCATGATTAAATCACTGTATTCACATTGGAGATCAAGCCAGACTAGCTGCTTAGGCAGTTTGGAATGGTGAGCTTTATGCATCTACAACCACTTCTTATTATTCTTGCTTTTCTAATGCTCAATTTCAGTGGTGAATGCTCAATGGGCTTGCTCGTTTGACATCAACACCATTTTGTGGCATGTCGAAATTCCATTTGCTTTTGAAATTGTTAGTGGAGAGAGATCTGCTATAACTTCTCCATCTGGATCCTTGACTATTTTGTGTCATCTAGATTGTAATTTGAGCATTCCGTGATCAATATTATATGTTGGAAAGTTGGAAGAAAATTACCTACAACCACAATGACTATTTACAATCGGAGTAGTCATGTGTGTTGGTTCCTGATTTATGTATCTAAACATTCTCCTATTGGACTTGTTCATGTCTATGCATCCAAGATTTGTGTTACCAACCTCTACCCACTTTGATATAATCTTGGATTCATGATAGAATCCCCTTTGCTCATTCTTTATCAATTGCTTTCTAGTCAAAATTGTTCTTGGTTCCATCGTTACCTCTTCTTGCAAAATCGAAGTCAAACATACAAAGAGCATGTAGGAAATGGAAAACGCAACCCACATTTCTTTTCGCAAATAAAGCTTCCCTTGGAGTAGAAATTTTTAGAGCGTATTTAAAAAAATCAACTTTCTCTTTAGAATGAGATTCTCTCTCTCCTCCAGAAATCCATGTTTTCTCTCAAATTTTGAAACTTACTCCAAAGAATCTTCTCTTTGAAATTCACAACTATTTATGACCATTAACAACTCATTACACGACTTTGCCTTTTTCTAAAACAATTTTCTCTCTCCATGGAAAAATATCAAACAACTTCAATTTCTTTTTTAGCAAATTCTCCAAATTTTTCAAAACCTCATTCTCAGCTTGTTCTTCAATTCTTGAATGTGAGAATGATATAAGGATGACTTTCGTATATAGGCATTTTGTTGAAGTTTTGGTAGTTGCTATTGTGCAAATAATTGCGTAATAGGTAAATTCTTTGATGTATTATAATGAGAAAAGACACTCAATAAATAAGTTTACAATATTTACAAAATAAGCAAGTTTATAAAAATAAATTTTAGATAAGATCAAGACGATCTTATCATCTAAAATAATAATAAAGTATATTATTGAGCATTAAATAAATAATAAAATATTATTTTAATACCTTCCCTTAATGCTCAATCTATCAACAACTCGAATAGATTTCTGAACTTCACAAACTTATCTGGATTGAGGAACTTGGTGAGGATATTTGCCGACTAATTTGTTGTTGGAACATACAACAATTGAATGGATCCGTCTTTGACAAGTTGTCAAATGAAGTCACAATGAGTTTCCACATGCTTGGTTCTTTCATGGAAGACTGGACTCTTGTCCAGTTTGAGAACTTCTTGATCATCACAAAACAAAGGAATCCTACCTGCTTGAGATAAATGCATATCTGCAAGCATTTGTTGAAGCCAAACTATCTCACAAGCTTCTTTAACAGCTCTACGGTACTTTGCTTTTGTTGAGGAGAGAGCCACAACCTCCTACTTCTTACTAGTCCATCTGACTACACCAGATCTCAAGTTGAACATATACCCAGATGTTGATTTTTTGTCACCAATTGAATTTGCCCAATCTAAATTTGTGTAACCAAGAAGTTTAGAATCTTGACTCCGAATGTACAAGAGTCCAAAGTCCGAAGTGCCCTTTACATAATGTAGCACACGCTTCGCTACTACCCAATGATCAACTTTGGGTGATGTCATGAAGCATGAAATTTAGCTCACTGCAAAACTGAGGTCAGGTCTAGTGGCAGTGAGATAGATGAGACTACCTACTAGTTTCTTGAGCAACAATTCATCCACCACATGTGAATCGAACTTAGTTGACACCTTTAGCCCTTTTTCCATGGGTGTAGAGGCAGGTTCGCAATCCTACATTCGAAACTTATCCAGAAGACTTCGAGCATACTTGGACTAGGAGATGAAGATATTGCTCTCTATCTGCCAAACCATAACAACTAAACAAAAAAAGAAGTCCCAAATCTGTCATGTCAAATGAGTTGTACAATCTTTGTTTGAGCTCACCAATCAATTGTTATGAGTTGCCAGTGATGATCATGTCATTGACATAGACTACAACTAGGAGGATCTCATTACCAACCTATTTGACATACAAATTAGGGTCAGATTGATGTCTGATAACCATCATTTGTGAGGTACCTATCAATCTTGATGTACCAAGCTCGAAGGAGCCTGTTTAGGCCATATAGTGCTTTTACTAGTTTGCACACCTCGTGTTCTTGACTGACAACCTTGAACCCTTGAGTCTGAGTCATATAGACTTCTTCAACTCACCATTAAGGAAAGCACTCTTAACATTCATTAGATGAACTTTCCAACCAAATTGGGCTGCTAAGGCAAGGACAAGCCGAATGGTGTTCATCTTGGCTGTAGGAGCAAAAGTCAATGCCTTCCTTTTATGAGAACCCCCTGGCAATGAGACGAGCTTTGTACTTGTCAGGGTTTCCATCAGCTCTATATTTCACCTTATACACCCATTTGCAGCTAATGGGCTTCTTCTGTGGAGGAAAATCAGAAAGGACCCCAAGTGTGATTCTTCTAAAGACTCTGAAATTTGGCTTCCATAGCCTTTTCCCACTTAGGTACCCCTTCAGCACATGAATATATTTGAGGCTCATAAACACTGTGTATGTTGGCCATGAGAGAAAAATTAACTGTATGTTGCAATTTCCTCTTGTTTCTGGATGATCTACCCGGAGTGAGCTCATCATGCTGATTACCAATAGTCTTAGTCCACCATTTAGGTTGGAGAGGAGAACCAACATTAGAGGTAGGAGGTACAACTGGTACTAGAGTTGGAACAGGTTCAACAAGTGGAAGATTACTATCGTCCAGAGGAAACTCAGGTAGAGCATCATCAAACTCAAAATCTGCATTATCCCTCCCATCAGGTAGACCTAGTGGAAGACGAACACTTGAATCGGAAGCCTTCAAAGGATGATCCTCAGGATTCTGCACAAATGAGGATGGGTGAAATGGTCCACATGTTTAATCAAAGATAACATCCCTGCTGAAGACAAGACGATCAATGTCTGCATCTATCAAGTGACAAGCCTTATGGTTGTCACTGTACCTTGTGAACATAAGCTTTTGACTTTTGGAATCCAACTTGGAGCTCTTGGCATTTGGAATCCATACATAAGCTAAAGAGCCAAAGATTTTGGGATGATTGGTCCTAGGTTTGTGACTAATCCAAACTTCTTTAGGAGTCTTTCCCTTAACAACTTTTGTAGGAGACCTATTAAGGAGATAGAACACTGTAAAAACTGCTTCTGCCCAAAACCTATTAGGTATACCCCTGTGTTGTAACATGGAACATGCCATCTCAACAATAGTATGGTTGCGCCGCTCTACAACATCATTCTGCTGAGGATTGTGGGGTGCGGTTAACTGATGTTTTATACCATCTATATCACATAAGTTGGAGAATGCAGTAGAACAAAATTCCCCTCTGTTAGCTGACCTAAGAGTGATTATACAACCACTAAACTCTTTTTGTACCAAGGCCTTAATTTAATGAAATACAATTTAAGCATCTGATTTATGTCTAAAAATGTACACCCACATTTATTAATTAAAATCACCAACAAAAGCAAGAAATAGCTGCAACCAGTAACAAAAGGTGTATTCATTACCCACAAAGATCGGCATGAACCAATTGAAGTACCTTGGAAGCTCGCCATGAGTCACTATCTGTGAATGGTGTTCTGTGCTTCTTCCCAGCCTGACAAGCTCCATAAACACCATGATGCTGAGCATGAATCTCAGGTAAACCAACTACAAGTCCTTGAACCAACTGAGAGAGGTAGTACACATTTAAGTGCCCATTCTGCTGATGCCAAAGACTATTGATGGAGGAACTTCTAGCTGCCATGGTTAACTTTAGAGAATCACTAGTATCCACAAGTCGGGAAAGAGCATGATCCTCAATGCTAATAGCTACAGTAGTGCAAGTCTTCCGATCAACAATCGAACAGTTCTGTGAACTGAATACAACATCCAGCTAGGGAGAATTCTATTACGCTAATAGATAAGCTTCTATTATTAGTTAATGGTTATCCCTTTGTAATCTATTGTAGATATTAACCAAATTAAAAAGTCGGAAAGGTTCCCTAAACCATCATGTCCCTTCATAAAATAATTAATCCTATGTCAAATTTACTAATACTATTTTATTAAGGTAGAAAATAATCTGCGGTTATGCTTCAATTCCTTACTCTATAAACCATGAAGACATTAGTGATTTGGTGTTTTCATATCTGCATAGGCTAGTCTTTATTCTCATCGAATATCTTCTTAGACCTACAGCAAATACGGTGCATCTGTAGATGATTATTCTCGAATTGGGAGGCCAGGTGGGCATTGTTTAAAATGATTGTATATCTTCTAAACCTTCTGGCTTCTCCAATTTGCGGCACATATGCAAATCAAATTCCTTAAGCGAAATTAACTTAAGACTTGGAAAGCCGCATAAATTCTGGACTCTCATATATATGGAATGCCTCCAGTGATATTGTATTTTCAAATCCTTCTACTTTCTTCACCTTGCTGCCTGTCATGCTACCTATCAGTACAAAGGTTCGTAGAGACACTAACTATGCAAAACATGGAAGGCACTCTAACTCTCCAGATCCATATAATCACAGATGCTGAAGCTTCCTCAGGCCACGGACACCTCTTATGTCATTGAGGACATCACAGCTTTCAACTTTTATTGTCTTTAATATCGCCGGCAGGGTTTCGAACTCTTTTAATACATAGTGTCTCAAAGAACAAAAGTCTTAAGAAAAGGACAACAATTTCCACAAATTGATATCTTGGAAATGTTCGTGTGCTCTACTTGTATCTCCTCGACCATGGACCTAGGCTCAAAACTAAGCTCCATGATTGGCATCCAAAATATTATCAGCCTTTTAAGATGGATTAATGTTTTCAAAAAGTACTTCAGTGCCGACCTCGCTATCCATAAATCTGTTAAGAACTTAAGCTGCTCCATGGAATATGGTACATTTTCCTTTAACCAATGAACAAACAGGCTGCATCCAAGAACATCTCCTTCTCTTGTTTTGTTCTGTACTGATGTGCAAATAGTTCGCGGTGTTTGGATTCAAATCATTTGCATATACAATGTAACCTGTCTATGCTGCATGGATAGCAAAGGGCCCTATACCAGCAAACATGTTGCAGATGATCTGCCTTGGCTGGAATTGTGTTAACAACCTCTTGTGTTGATGTTCTAATCTTGAGTTCCAGATGACTGCCATGGTTGTAGATGGAGTATTGAATACTTTCATGGCTCAAATTCCTTGCTTCCTCACTGGTGCAACTCGCTCAGAGATCATAACTATGGATGTTTGGCTTCCATTTCTCCATATGGCAGTTAACCTTACCTCTGCCGTTAATAACTATTGGCCTCACAAAAATCATCAGGTACATTCAAAGATTTGAAGTTCAAATGAATGCGTTCACCTTTCTTCAGGGACAAATCAAGAAGTTAAAGATTTACATTAATATTTGATTATGACAAATATACCCCATGTGTGACCTGGAGAATCAAATTACTGGTTATCGACAATGGTATTGTATTCATGCTGCTTAATAATGTCTCTGGTAATCACTGCTCATAATGATATTTGCTCTTCATCAAAATCTGGAAACCATGCTTAGCACTGCAAGGTAGTATCGATACTTCTGTCCTGATGACCTTTATAACATCAGGTAAGATCTGATGCCATAACTTTTTATGTAAACATTAGTGCCTTGCTTTGTATTCCCGTATTTCTAATATTATATGACCAACATTTACATTTGATTTCCATATCTGAATAACAGACTTCAGGAACTTCAACAATTAATTGCCAGAAGAATCTTAAACAAGGCCCACTTGTTGCTCTACTCACTTGCACTATCTCTGACTGGTATTTACATCATTATTACCTTCATATCGACTGGTAGCAAAAGTCAGAAAGTATTACTGTTGATGCTCAAGATATACAGCTATCCAAATTTAGATATGCTTCAAATCTTTCTCTCAGTAAACTTCTGTCTCTGGTCGCCATTTAAAATGTATCCGTATGACATTATAGAGTGGATTCATGATCTAAGTAAGTCCTTCAATCCTGATTTTGCACAATATATGCTGAAATTTCCTTTGACTAATGAACAGGCTGGCTGCATCAGATTAACATTAGCACTTACCTTTTTGACTTCAATATCTGATCAAAGAGCTCTCCATCTTTACATAACTGCATCAGTTTGTGAACACGATCGTCATCATCTTCAGATGCATTGCAGAAATGCATTTTAATCATGGAGGCTGATACTCATAAAATATGCCCAAATGGATGCCTAAAAATTTTGAATTTTAAGGCTTCATCAGGTAGGATGGTCTATAATTCACTCTGTAGATGCTTTAGTTGTTTTTCTTCTTATTCATGCCCAACTGCCTTGTTATACATGGTTGTATGGTTCTTCGGAACAATTTTCTCTCATGTGTTATCTTACCTTCTTAATTGATGTGTAAGTTATCATGGCATCACACGTCTTTTATTGGCATCGTGATGTGGCTCATCTTCATGGTTGTTGGGATTCCGTCTGACTGGCAGCAGTTCCCATATTTATTTCATACATATTTGTATTCATTCGTAACTTTTATATACATGATGACATTACATCGTAGTCTCTTTGTATTGCTATTGTCCGTTCCTTATTGTGGAGGTGCTATCAGGTTGTATCGTTCATTCTACATTAATCATTGATGTTATGTAACAATGGTCTCTTGAACTTTCATGAGCGATACTTTGGTCATATCATGGTGTTGTTTGGATGGAAAAAGATAAACAATTCTTTTGGGCATCAGTGATGTTCTTGTTGATTATTGGGTTTGTTGTATGAGAATTGTCAGCTTAAGATTTTGGTTGTTGTGCAGATTTGGCATTCTAGTCTCTTTTAATATGCTTGAACAAACCTTCATTCTATGAGTGTAATAGTATTATTATGCATTTCCGCAGATTGTATTGGCTGTAGAGATTACTGTTGTGTGCATGATCTATGTATGTTCAACATCCTTACTCATTAAAGTCTTTAATAGATTTATCGTATCTGTGAGACTTTAGTATACATTGTGAGTTCCATTTTATATAGTCAAAGTGATCTATCTCGAGAGAGAAATAAGGCCTTTGGTTGAATGATTAAAATTCTCAATCATAAGCAAGAACTTACTGTAATTGTTTTGAGAACTCAATAA
Source organism: Cupressus sempervirens (assembly GCA_028749045.1). NCBI lineage: Eukaryota > Viridiplantae > Streptophyta > Pinopsida > Cupressales > Cupressaceae > Cupressus > Cupressus sempervirens. The sequence continues at coordinate 592,499,980 of CM053787.1, forward strand.
AGATATCAATTTTGTGGGCCGGGTTCTTCACCATCAAGAGGAAGGTTTACCTAGGATAAGTCTCCTGTGTTCTTTGTTTTTTGTGTTCTCTATTTCAGTTCATTGCAATTGTTATATTCTGGTTCAAAAATTAAAAATGTTATCAGAGTGGGTCCAAGGAATGATTTAGGACCAGAATCTTTAAGTTGTATATTACTGTTTACTCTACTTTTAGTTTATTTGTTTCAGTTCTATACAATGGTGAATGGATGAAAAGTTGAAGTTAGGTTGGATGGAGCCTCCAACTACATCTCTTGGAAATTCAAGGTCCTGATTGTGTTTGAAGAAAATGATCTTCTTGACCATGTGAAGTTAGATGTAGCTGTGTTTACTGATGAAACTGAGAAAGTGCAATGGAGAAAGAACAACGTCATGGAAAGAAAGATCTTGATTTATTCTGTTAAGGATCATTTGGTACCTGTCATTTCCATGTTTAATTCAGTTAAGGAAAAATTTGTCTCTTCAAAGTCTATGAATTCAACAATACTAGTAGAGCTCTGGCTTTGAGAAGACAACTATTACATATTAAGATGGCTGGAGGTGAATCATGTCTTTCTTTATGAAGATTTCAGGATTAAAGGATCAACTCAATGCAATTGGAGATTCCATTGAGGACAAAGATCTTCTTATGTTGGCTATGAATGACCTTCCGCACCCATGGGAATCCTTCATGTAGGGTATCAGTGGAAGAGCTGAACTTTCCAAGGTTGATCGATTGAGAGCTGATTGCATTCAGGAGGAATGCAGATTAGAGGCTAGAGGTAATGGACGTTAAACTCACCATAAAGATGATCATGTAGTTGCTGCCCATACTTCTAAAAGGAAAGGGAAGAAAGGTTTTCTTTTGTCGGGAAGAAGGGTTTACAAAGATCTCCTTATGTTGGCTATGAATGACCTTCCGCACCCATGGGAATCCTTCATGTAGGGTATCGGTGGAAGAGCTGAACTTTCCAAGGTTGATCGATTGAGAGCTGATTGCATTCAGGAGGAATGCAGATTAGAGGCTCGAGGTAATGGATGTTAAACTCACCATAAAGATGATCATGTAGTTGCTGCCCATACTTCTAAAAGGAAAGGGAAGAAAGGTTTTCTTTTGTCGGGAAGAAGGGTTTACAAAGATCTTCTTATGTTGGCTATGAATGACCTTCCGCACCCATGGGAATCCTTCATGTAGGGTATCAGTGGAAGAGCTGAACTTTCCAAGGTTGATCGATTGAGAGCTGATTACATTCAGGAGGAATGCAGATTAGAGGCTAGAGGTAATGGACGTTAAACTCACCATAAAGATGATCATGTAGTTGCTGCCCATACTTCTAAAAGGAAAGGGAAGAAAGGTTTTCTTTTGTTGGGAAGAAGGGTTTGCTTTTTTATGGATATCCAAGAATGTCCCCTCTATTAAGGTTAGCTTGGGACAAGAAATACATGCAAAATAAATGTCAGCATTTAAACAAGTCTAGCTATGCTATTCTACCCTCTATCTTAACCCCAACTTTAAAGACGTCTCCAAATTAGGATCCCTAACCTTCTTAAGGATCTCCAAAGTTCCCAATGATGTAACACCAGTTTTGGAACTGTCCTCGATTATTTCACTATCTTCTCTAGAGTGCACCCCCTAAGGTTCTTCTTGGACGGGTTTCCTCTATCTAAGGCCAATCACATATGCATATGCTGACATCATCAAAATATTCCGGCAATTAGATCATTCTCATGTAGTCATTCATATGGGGTTGTACTAATCTCTTGCATTGACACGATAGCCATTTCGACCAGGTTGTACTAACCTCCTACATTGACACTATGAGGTTCCATTATCACTTATCTAGCCATTCATATAGGGTTGATAATAATATCTTACACTAGCATGATAGCCATTCATATGAGGTGTTGCTAAGCTCCTACTCTAGCACTATGTGGTTCCATTTATCACTCATTAAGCCATTCATATGAGATTATACTAAACTCTCACACTAACATGATAACCATTCATATGAGGTTGTACTAACCTCCCATACTAGCACTATGCGATTTTTAATTTATTACTTCTTATATTCAATTAATACATATAATGTTAAATAATTAAATATCATGTGAATTTTTATTACCTAAATCTTGAAATATCATTTTCAGTTAATACACACACACAGACACAGACACACGCGCACACACACACACATGCACACACACAGACACACGCATGCACACACAGACACACACACACATAGCCGTAAATAATTTATAGTGAGGTTATTTCTGAATTCAATTGTATAAACTTGATTTCCAATTTAGATTATAGTTTCATATTAATCTGATTGTAATCCATAAATCCTCTGATATATTAGCAAAGCTCTTACCAATTATTACTCCATTTGAAGAAACAATGCCATTTCCAATCCATTCATAGAACTAAACTTTAAGTCATTTCTCATGAAATACTGCCAAGAGGTGAGTGAGTTGTTCTCCATAGAATGAGAACTCAATTCTTTGAAAAGTCTTACTTACATGAAAGTACCTATAGTTAAAGGAACTCTTATTGCTCTTCCTTTTTAAGTACAGGGAGTTAGTGCGCCTTTCAAGTACAGGGAGTTTTGTACTCATCTTTCCCTACAGGAACCTATGGTTAATACTACTATAGTAATCTGGGTAATTATTATTACCCAGACTCCTAAACTATGGTTAATACACACACACACACACATGCACACACGCACACGCACAGACACACAGACACACACAGAACACACACAGACACAGACACACACACGCACACAGATACACACATAGACACACACAGACACACACAGACAGACACACGCATACACACACACACACAGAGACACACATAGACACACACAGACACACACACACACACGTACACACATGTACAGACAGACACACACACAGAGACACACACACACACACATAGACACAGACACACAGATAGACGCACACAGACACACACAAACACACATAGACACACACACACGACACACACAGACACACACACACACGTACACACACATGTACAGACAGACACACACATAGAAACGCACACACACACACATAGACACAGACACACAGATAGACGCACACAGACACACACAGACACACACAGACACACGCACACAGACACACACAGACACGCGCACACAGACACACACAGACACACACCGACACATAGACACACAAACACACAGACAGAGACACACATAGACACACACACAGACACAGAGCTGTCATATTCTCATTATCATAGAATAATGTGAAGAATAGAAAACTTAAAATAATATACCTCATACTTTATAATGTTGTGTCCATACCTTTTAATCCTCATGTTTTGTGTATGCCAAATGTTATACTAATATAAGCCCTTTGCTATTTAACAGTGTAACACGGGGACGCATCCCCCCCCAAAATCTGGGCCGTCTCGGAGACAGGGACGTCCCTGGGACAGGGGGACGGCGTCTCGGCGTTTCGGGCGGCGCCACTCAAAGCACCACCGCCGCCGGAGACGGCAAGACGTCTCCGAGACGGGGAGACGTCTCCGAGATAGGGAGACATCTCCGAGACGGGTGCGGGGGGACGGCAAGGAGTCTCCTTCGTTGTGGGGGGACGCCTGGACGTCTCCCGCGGCAAGCAAAAAAGACACATAAAAAAACAAAAAGTTGAACGCATTTTTAAAATGTTTTAATGTTTTTTATTTATTGTATTGGATTGTGGGGCCCATCCATTCCTCCTCCTTTGTTTAAAACCCTTCTATTCTTCATTTTGATTCACATTTGCATTTCTCATTGTTTGCAACAGCAAGAAGAAGAAGAGTGAAGAGCTGAGATAAGGGTTTGTGCAAGAGTGAAGAGAGTGTTTGCAAGTGAAAAAGGAGAGCTTAGGAGCAAGAAGAAGAAGAGGAGGGTGGTTCTAGGTTCCGGTTCACCGAATCTTGTTGAAGTTTTTAAAGCAAAAGGTAGGGTTTCTAACTTTCTAACGAATTTGTATGATTTTGAAATGCATGTTTATGAATGTTTTTGTTTGTTTAGACGACCTCTGTTATCATTGGACTCTTTGAAATATCTATTTCCGATTGTTTAAATCGACGACTTCCACTCTGTTCGAACTATATTAAAAGAAAATTAACAAAAAGAATAAAAAAAAGAAAAAAAAAAAGAGTATAAAACGAAAATTGACTTCCAATGGTTCCGTAGGATTTGGGCTTTTCTGAGCCGATTTCAATATGTAAGAATTAACAAAAAAGGTTAAAATTTACGGAACCATTGGAAGTCAATTTTCGTTTTAAATTTTTTTTCAAAAAAAAAATATTTTTTTAATAATTTTTTTCCAATATAGTTCTAAGAGAGTGGAAGTCGTCAGTTATGATTATCATTTATAAATTATAAATTTCAATAATTTAGCTTTATTAATTTTTGTTTTTTCATTTTGTGAAATGCAGTGTCACAATGAATACTCATAGTGATGATGAGATGGAATTTCATTCAAATAGTGGCAGTGAATCAGAATATGAGCCTGAGCCTGAGGTTGGGGTTGAGGATGATGATAACACTGTTGAGAGGGGTGACCATGAGAGTGACATTGCGATTCCGGTTGGGCCAAATCAGCAAGGGGCCCAAACTAGTTCCACTTCCATGGGTACTGGTTTTATACTATCTGGTACTCCATCTACTGATTGCCCCTCCCCAACTTTGGCACAGTGGGCTAGGGGTAAGTTTGATCCAAAATCTCCTTTAAAACAATTTGCCACTAGAATAACAAGCGGACAAGGAACAGGTGGCATAAGAAAGTGGAGATGCAATATTTGTGGTGAAGATTGGTATGGTAGCATCACTAAAGTGAATGCACATTTCCTCTTTTGGACAGGTAAAGGTGTCCACCCATGTAAGTTTTTGGGTGAATCCACAAACTTGAAGATTAGAATTGAATTCAACAAGCTTTGGGAAGTTCCAAAGGACTTGGGCCTTCCAGTGCCTACTACTTTGGCTGGTAGGCAACAGATTTAGACTATACAGGAGGTGCATGAGCAACAAATACAGGGGCAACAACACCGACACATGTCTTCTTCTAGACCACAACATAGAGCTTCATCTACTTCATTGCTAGGGGCAACCTCCGTACCTTCCTCTACTTATAGCTCTATAGGTGTAGCAGCAGCTGAGACGAGCAAGAGGAAACGCAGGGCATAGTCTAGTGACAACAACCCTATAGCAGAATTGTTTGCAGCCCAGACGAGAGAGAAGTTAGATGCATACATTGGGAGAATGTTATTTGCCAATGGCGTTCCACTTCACATTGCTCGGTCTCCTTATTTTAAGGAGGCATTTCAGAAAGTAGCGAAGGCGGGATTACCATCATATGTGCCACCAGGTGAGCACAAATTGAGGACTAAAATCTTGGATGATGAGTATGCCAAGATTGGTGAGTCCATGGAGACCATGAGGGCTGTTTGGGAGGAATCGGGGTGTAGCATTGTCATGGATGGGTGGACGGACATTAGACACCGTCCACTCATCAATGTCATAGTCACATGTACAGAGGGCCCATTCTTTCTTAGGGCAGTTGATTGTTCGGGGCATCGAAAAGATGCTGATTTTCAGTTTCAGATTCTTCGGGAAGCCATTGAGGAGATTGGGCCACAAAATGTGGTCCAAGTAGTGACAGATGCAGCTCATGTGTGCAGAGCTGCAGGGAGGCTTATTGAGGCCACATATCGGCATATTTGGTGGACTCCTTGTTGTGTGCATGCTATGAACAATGCTCTAAAGGACATGGGGAAGATTAGTTGGATAAAGGGAGTGGTGAGTGATGCTAGAGATGTGCAGATGTATATTTGCAACCACCACACCTCACATGCACTATTTAGGAGCTTCGCCAACAAGGAGTTCTTAAAGCCAGTTGAGACACGATATGCATCCTATTTCATTCTCTTGGAGAGAATGCTTGATTTGCAGGAGCCACTGCAACTAATGGTTATGACAAATGAATGGAATAGGTGGGATGGTTCAAGGTCAGAGCAGGGGATAAGGGTGAAGGATATAGTTAAGAGTGATGTATTTTGGAGCGATGCAAAATACATTGTTTCTATTATTAGGCCAGTCTTTGAGGTGATCAGGTATGGAGATGGGGATGCACCCACACTTGGAGAGGTGTATGAGTGCATTGATTCTATGCTTGGGCAAATGAGTGTAGTTGTGTGAGAGAAGGACCCCACATTAGCCTTCTACAATGATCACATTCGGCCTATTATTTAGCGTAGATGGGACAAACTTAACACACCCTTACACATGGCTGCATATGCATTGAATCCGAGGTGGTACATGACTAGGCCTGGTAGAGTTACACCACTTCACGATGATGAGGTGATTTATATAATTATTATTATATAACACTTTAAGACTTAGATTCTTATCATTTTATAAATTAAAATCATTTACATTACTAGTATCTTGATTCTTGTATTTGCTAATAATTTGTACTTTTTAAATTTTTTCAGGTGAAGGAAGGGTTCTTCAAGTGCATAGACAGGATGTATGACCCTGAGACAGCAGCTAAGGTTCGCATTGAGTGGACCAAATTTGCTACTCTTAGGGGTTACAGACAAGCGGCAAAGGCGGATATCAAGACTATGGCACAAGAGGATCCCATTTTGTGGTGGTCAGCTTATGGACCGAAATCTACAACCACCACACTAGCTATTCGTTTGCTGTCCCAGGTACTTAGTTCCTCAACTTTTAACTTTTCATTGTTTATTGTTCAATGATCATTGTTCAACTTCTAATTCCCGAGTCTTACATTAGCCAATTATTTTTCATCTCAGGTTTCTAGTTCCTCAGCTTCTGAGAAGAATTGGCCTACATATAGCTTCATCCACTCTCTTAAGAGGAATAGACGTACCTCTCAAAGAGCAGAGAAGCTAGTGGCTGTACACAGTGTGTTGCGTATCAATGACCGCACCACAAGTGTGTACAAGGAAAGCCCAACATTACGATGGGATGTAGAGCCTGAGGAGCCATCGCAGATTGATGAGGAGGATGCTTTAGATCCAACCATAGGGCTAGTTGGTGTTCCCTTTTCAGCTCTTGATCTTGGAGAGACTGATAGTTCCAGTGGTGATGAGTTTAAACCTCCAGGGGATGATCATTGATCATTGATCATTGATTTGGCATTTTGATTTGGACTCTTGGAGACTTGTAGTTTTTGTTTGCATTATATACTTATTTTGATATCATGGTTCATGATACATGATACTGAATTGTAATCATCTTTATGTCATGAGTTATGACTCATATGATCATTGATTACTATTAGATAGTAGAATCTAGATACTCATACTATTGATCTGAAGACTGATATATAGACTAATATTTATTATTTCGAATATTTTTTGACGTTCAATGTTCAATGTTCAATGTTCATTGTTTGTTTGTTATAACTTATTTGATCATGAATCATGACGTTCTAGTTGAAAACTTCAGTGCAATGTTCAATTTTTTTTACATCTAGTACATCTTTTCATAACTAGCATTTTAAGTATCATATGTATAGTACATACACCCCTGCTCCCTTGGCCACCCCCCCGTCTCCCGCCGCCGTCCCCAAATCAAGGTCCCTCTGTCCCCCCGTCTCGGAAACCTGTCCCCCTGTCCCCCCGTCTCCTAGGGTGGTGTAACTATGCTATTTAATAGAATTCCTCCCTTTGTCAATCTTAAAAACTTATGCTCTTCCTTTATTGTTGGATAATATTTATTTGTCTTACCATTTTGGTCCTTTTATGCTTTTCCCTTGGTTGTATAGAATTCCAAATGTATTTTGTCACGTCCCCAAATTTTAATGTAATAATTAAATTAAATTAATTAATTAATTGGTCTCAAAATTTAAATAATAATAAAAAGACCTTTAATTAGTTACTTTAATTAATTAATATGGGGCCCAAGTTGATAATATTTTGACTTGTGGTTCTGATTGATTTAGTATATTTGGGACCTATTTTTATTTATTTGTTTCTCTAGGTGTTGCCGTTGGCTATCTTTGTGAACCCTTGGGAATTCCTCCAAAGGGTATTTAAGCACGACGTTTAGGTAGTAGTTGGATACGATTGGGATTATATATTCTTATATTGTGAATTCCAGTCGGGATTCTCTGTTGTTCACCATTTTGGAAGTGAAAGATCTTCCCTACTTGGCTATTCCAGTTTCGGTGGGATTCAACCCTCACCCTATTCCATTTTTGTATTACTTGATCGGATCTAGCAAATTTGTACACCATCTTTGTTTGCATATACATATATCTATATATCTAGAATTAGTTTGCAATACTTGTTCTGGCATTAATAAGTATTTTTGGCGAATATATTTACATTGTTTTGGCATTGCAGATCGTAGCTCAATCCCTGGCGAAGCATCCGTCAATCATTCCCCTCCCTACCTTGTATTCTGTATGGTCCCCAACACACCTGTTCCACACGCCCATAACATCCTACCATCGTACGGTCTTATTACACCACCTTCACTGCCATACAGACATCTCTCTTAGGCTGTACGACTTGTTTCCCCCTGCAACGTACAAACACCTCACCCATACCGTACGCACAAATCCACTACTCTAACCGTACGTCCATCCCATTCCATATTCCATATGAACATCAAATCTTCCCTACGGTGCATAGTGTGTCACCAACCGACATACCTTCGCCTCCACTGTGCAACTAGTATGAACATCGTATGGTTAGTTACATCCACCATACACCAATTTGATGCCATACTATCGATGATTGAATTGCCACAGATACCATTGAGAATTGCACACATGTAGATTGAAGTTGTTTCCTACGTCCAATCCAAGTACGAAACATTACAATGGTATCAGAGCAATTGCCTTTGTATCAAGATCCCCTTTGGATTGAGATTGCCTCCGGACAAAGATTCCCTTCTGGCTGAGATGTTCAGGCTGAGATTGCTTTTCGGCTGAGTTTGCCTTTGGGACATTACATATTTGCTTTACATATCATCTTTTATACTTTTTATCCTATGTTACATGTGTGATTGCCTCAGTTCATACTTCCATATTTTGTTTCTTGCTTTCCGCTTGTGCAATACTCTTGTTTTATTTATATTATGAAATAGTTGGAAAACATTTTCTTGTTATTAACAGTAAGCAAGAGATCAATTTATACAAGAGATTGAACAATGTTTCCTTAAGAAACAATCGTAAAGAATAAAAACATTCTAGAAACAAAGAACTAAATATTAGAAACATTCTAATATTCACAAAAGATTACAATAGATAACCATTAGATACTAAACAAAGATAATAGAAACTATCTATTATTGTAATACCCTCCCTTTATGGTTAATCTATCCAGAGCACTAAGTTGTCTAAAAGTGCAAAAGACAGATTTTGTCTGCTCAAGGTGCTCAACATTGTTCGCTGTGGGCTGTGAACCAAATTGCTTAGATAGGGCAGCTAAGCGCTTTTGACATTCAACCTTCATGTGCTTACACTTGTGGCTATAATTGCATTGAATGTTTTCTTCCAAGAGCCTTTTGAATCTGGAGCAGAGGATGTCTATTGAGAAGACTGCTGATGGTACTTTGGATAACGCTCCAAAACTTTGCAGAGGAGCATAATGCTCCAAAATAGATCGCAAAATACCATGATTTTTAGGAGAAAATTGAAAGAACCAAACACAATTTTTGGGGTGAAAAATCAATTAAAACCCAACATAATTTTTGAGGTGAAAAATCAATCAAAATCCAATATAGTTTTTGAGGTGAAAAAACAATTAAAACCCAACATGCTTTATGAGGTGAAAAATCAATCAAAACCTGACATGATTTTTGAGGAGAAAAAACAATCAAAACTTGATAATACAAAGCTTCATTTTTTAGGAAAAATGGTAAAACCTAATAGATAATTTAAGGAAAAAATTACAAACCCACAAAGGAATGCCACACAACGTTGCGAATTACAGAATCAGAACTTTTTAAGGGAAAATTTATAGAAACCCATAAAATTTTTTTTTTAGGGAAAAAATATGAAAACCCATCAATTTTTTTTTTTTTTTTTTCACGATTTCTTTTTTGAAAATCCACTAAATTTTTTAAGGGATGCAAAACATGAGACTTTGCATGGTAAAGCAATACATGCAAACAACATGCAAGTACATGCAACCCTCAAAAAGTAGAGAACCAAAAAAATTGAAGGGTGACCCAAAAGAGAGCTTGGAAAACCCAAGAAGAATATGTTGTCAGTTTTTGGATTGATTGGCCCGAAAATCAAGGCACACAAAAAAATTTGACAACCTAATTGAGCTCTCAAAAAACCCACCAAGAATTTACAATCAAAAAAATTTTCCGAACTTGAAAATGAGGGTTTTGAACAAAAATTGCTTTGCTGCAAAAAAATCACAAAAAATGATAGAATTGTGTAGAAAATACAGAAGGATCTAGATAGAAATGGATTGCAAAACTGAGTTAGAAGTCAACGGATTCATATCTCTCAGAACGGAAACCCTAGTCGGATTATAGAGAGTTGGAAGCAAATATGCATGTAAATAATTTCAAAAATAAAAGACGGATAATTTCAACCAAGAAATTATAATTATTTTCGAATTTTTTTAGTATTGGCTCTGATACCATATTACAAAGTAATTGGAAAATATTTGCTTGTTATTAACAGTAATCAAGAGATCAATTTATATAAGAGATTGAACTATGTTTCTTTAAGAAACAATCATAAAAAATAGAAATATTCTATTCTAGAAATACATAAATAAATATTAGAAACATTCTAATATTTCCAGAAGATTACAATAGATAACCATTGGATACTAAACAGAGATAATAGAAACTATCTATTATCGTAATAATTTAGTCTTATTATATCTTCCTTAATCTTTGCATATGTTTTTTCCTGATTGTTTATTGTAAGGACGAATCTTTGCTAAGTTGACTAAGTTTGAGATATGTTATCTTCCCGATAATCATGCCACCTCCCAGATAATATTTTCTTCCTTTCTTCTTCTCTTTCCCATCCACTTTGCATGACCTCCTTAAATACTTGGTAGATTGCCCATCGCAACCCTTAGAAGGGTCCTGCTGGTATCTAATTAATTGTATTTATTTAGTTAATGATTCATTGCCCTTTTTCAATGATTCATAGATTGCAGTTAGTATTAATTAATATTTAATTTTCAACTTGGTTAATATTTAGTTATTAATTATTTAAGTTATATTTATTAATTAATAACATGTAGAATTAGTTATATGATTAGTTGATATAAATATTATTTATTTAATTGCTTGATTAATTTCACACACACACACACACACACACACACATGTTATTAGTAATAATCTAATAACCAGTTAACCATTTCCTTTATATGTTTTAATTAATTACTTAATTATTAGTTCCTGCCATAGGCAGGAATACTATTGCATCCATTAGATGCAATTAAAAACTGTAAAATATATTAGTTTAACCAATAAGATTCAAGTATTTTTTGTGTTCTAAGATTTTTATAAAGTTTGAACATTTTTATTATTTTTTGAAATGGCAAAAAGCTATTTAACTAAAATCTTATTGGTTCTCACTAATAATAATAAGGGAGAAAATTAATTTTTGAAACCAAAAAATAAATAAAAATTTAAAGCTCTAACTTTTAGCATTAATTGTGCAATTAATATGATTGAAAATATCATAAAAGATGATGGGACACTACATTTATCAAGAATTTCAAAATTTAAATTCTTTAGTATGATTGAAAATATCATAAAAGATGATGTGACACAACATTTACAGTTTGAACATTTTTATTTTATTTTTTGAAAAACAAGAATAGTATTTAATTGAAATCTTATTGGATCTTACTAATTAGTAATGGATAAATTTATTTTTTAAAACAAAAAATCAATGAAAAAGTAAAATCATAACTTTTTGTATTTATTGTGCATTTAATATAGTTATTATAAAAGATATGTCACGCCACACTTTACTTTACCATTAGTCAAATTAATAATAATAGAATGTACTAACTCATAAAATTTTGATTCATTTTGTCCTTAAAGCATTATCTTTTAAAAGAATTAAAAGTTATAAAAACTAAATAATGTAACAAAGAAGTTTAAAAACTAAAAACTGAATAATATTATAAAGAATTTTAAAATGGTAGTTATTGTAAATCTAATTATGTTTATTGATTATATATTTAAAATTTAAAATATCTTATATCATTTTTGGGTGTGAAGAAGTTGATTAAATATTTTTTTATAAATTGGAAATAGTGTATAAAGATGACAATTAATTGTAGTTTTAAAAAAAAAAAAAATAATTATTTGATGTTGAATATTTCTAAAAAAATTATTTTTGTTTGGTAATATTCAATTTCTCTAGTTTTTTAATCATATAATTCTTTCTTTTAGGATAACAATTGGTTTCTAATTTCTTACATTGCAAACATGCTAAAAATAAAATAAAATTTATTGTATTGTAGACTCAAGACACAAAGAATAAGCAATTTAAATTGTGGATATCTTTTCTATATGTAGAATTTAGTTATAACATGCTTATGCTTTTGTTAGGGTTTTGGTTGGTATTGTTTAACCTTGCACAAGATCTCAATGATCCATTTGTTCACAACACATTACAAGACATTTATGAGAACTTTATAATTGCATTCAGACTAATATTGTAGAAATTTTATTTATTATCTCAAAACTTCTCATGGAAAAACCAACAATGCAAAAAATGTGTTGCCTTGTAATATATGCGTGATTTTTTTAGTGAAATTGAACAACATTTCTCAAGGGCTTATGAAGATGCTTTCTAGTCTCAAAACTCTTGCAGTTAAAGAATTCCATTTTGTTCTGAAATTCTTATACACTTTTAAGTTTTCCAATTTAGAGCTTGTTGTAACGTTTTTTGTAAAAGAGTTGATGTTAAAATTCTAATGACGCAAAGAAGTAATTTTGCACTTGGTAAGAGCTATAACTTATCTACTAGCATTCGACTACAAACATTAATGAAAAATGTAATTGTCTATGTTTCTCCACTGTCTTTAGTTCTTAAGTTCTATGTACAATTACAATTAATTCTAATATGGTTTAAAGATGATTCAACCTCTAAAAGATCAAAGGATATAAAGAATGTTGTTCTAATACATTTAGCATTCTTTCAAATTAAAAAGTTTATTCCTCCATCTCAAACCTTTATTGCCACACTCTACAATACTATAATCATGACACATATGGCAGGAACTACGATGCTTTGTGTCTCTTGTTTTTAAATGCTTATTACAATCAGGGCTATCACAGTCTCTTTATTAATTGGGTAGTTACAAATAAGGTCTCTTAGGACTTCTACTATATGATATCCATGAATAGATTGACGAGGTGTTTTATATATTTATATTTCAACTATTATGATCTAATATTAAATTTCATTATAAGAGGGGATATTACATTTTCTCTATAATCTTTTCTTGGGTCTTCATGCTTGTGTTTAGTCTTGGTTGAAAATTTCTTAGATCTTTCTTATGAAGAATTTGATTCAACCTTCCTTGCTTTTTTGATGGCTTCCTCCAAGTTTTGGAGTTCAAATGGTTTTACAAAGTTTGTGGTAAAATCTTTGAGTCCCTCTATAAACATATAAGCAAGCCTCTTCTTGGAAAGATTGGGGACTATAACGGATAACCCTTGGAATTTGTGGGCAAATTCTCCCATGGTTCCATTTATTTTGAGCTGGGTGTAATGTCTCATTTACGGGACATTGCGAAGAAGTACGACCAAACATATGTAACATTAAATTTGGTTTTTGAGAACTTAATGTAGTTTTAAAAGGGCCAATTTAATAGTATTAAAGTGAGCTATAAAAGGTGACAAAGGGGAATGAGACGAAAAGATAGGAGAAGGGAGTTGAAAAGTCACAGTCTTCAGGAGTAAAAGGAGAAAGCTTCATTCATTTGAGCATGCTTACCTATGGATATTGTTTTTAATGTTCCCAGAAAGTGGAAGCTTGGCTTTCAGTTTTGTGATCTTGAGGATGAACACCTTCAAGCACTTCTTGTGAATTAGATGCAAACCCAATTCAGCTTTGCGGTAGATTTGAGACGGAATTCACACTACACATTTAGGTTCCTTTTTGGTATTTCCAGTCTAGCTGTAATATTGTTTTTAAGATTGGATTTCACACATGTTGTATTGCTGGTTTATAAGACAATAACAAATCTCAAGTGGTATTAAATCTGAGTATTTTAATGAGCATATTGGTTGATTAGCCAGTCTATATTTGGGAGAATATGCGTTCGGAATATTAAACTAGGTTAGTTCTTGGAAATAACATTTGGGGTCTCTTTCATGAAATCTTCTAATAAGCTTTTTGGAAAATTCCCTATACGAGTTTATATTTTGGTGACTTAGGAAAATAAGCTCATGATGCCAGCATTCATGTGCTGATCCTAACGAATGGAGTATTACAAATTGGAGCATGTCTTCTTATGTCATGGGGCTCAAGGTGAAGAAGTTATTCAATTTCTGCAACCATGCGTGAGTTGTGATTTTCCGTGATCTATCAAAATTCTGAAGTGTTTATTTTGTGTTTAAGATATTTGTTTATGTGCCTCCTAGGTACCTCTCGAAATTTGTCTTCACAAAATTTTCTAAATGATAATACGAGGCTGGAGGATTGCATAAGCCCTTGCAATATCCTCAGTGATACTCATTCATTGTTCTATTCGTATAAGCTCTTGCAATGTCCTCAGTGACACTCATTCATTGTATTATTCGTTCCTCTCTTCTTGGTATCTCTTCTCTAGGCAAGAATGGAGGTTGGGGTACCCTAGAAGTTGATGACACAACATTGTTCTCTGAGTGATTTGAACTAGTGTCTCTTCCATGGTTGGGTTGGCTTTTCAAATTATTGATTGAATTTCCCATATTTTGCAAGGCTCGAAGGAGAGCCTAATTTGATTTTTCCATTTGACTTGTCAGAGTTTGGTTTGTTTGTTTCATATAGGATCTCATCTCATTGGCTAACTCATCCATAGTGGTCTTTTTTGTTCTTCTCTTGCAGGTTTGCAAAAGCTTTTATTTACAAGATGGCAGGATTATGCTCTGATACCACTATAATGTTCCATGTTAGGTTGTAGAGGGTTTGGGACTGATTTTATCACCAAAGACTTCTTTTCATACAACTTGCACTCAAGTCTTTTAATATTGATTATTGAATACTTGACTGCCTATTCTCCTGAGTATAAATTTATAGGAGGCTTTTGTTAAGTGAACCAATAAGACTAACAATTTGGTACTTAAAATTGGTGATACCCACTACTATTTGAATACTGACAATTTTAATATATTGTGGCTTTTATATGAGGAATGTATAGATGTGACTACATCTATCTACTATGCCATGAAACAGATAACAATCTTTGAATTTTTAATATGGTAAATCAATGTGCAAGTACAAAGGTGTTGATATTGATCTGCAAATGAATGGGTAATGACTTGTAGAAATGTTATTTCATGGTGGTTGTTTCAGATTCTACCCACACAAGATTAATGCTACTCTGGCAGGGATCACAAATAGATATATTTATTATGCCGGGAATGATGATAAGAGATTGTTTTAATGGTTCTGAAATTATACACTTGGATGAGAGAATCTTCACGATATCTTTAGATGATCATCATATTCTGACTTTGTATTGTTTTTTCTGTGACTTGTATTGTTTATCTATATTTTTTTTTTGTGTCCTTACCATATAACTCCTTTTTAATCGATGCCGATAAGTCTCCCCTTGTTTTGATATATTTATTATCTTCCCCGATCTGAATATCTATTCAATAAGAGTTAATATCATGCCCCCACTCCATGTTTGGAGTGCCTCCTTATATCTTAATCTTGGAGTGATGCCTTAAATTGCGCAAAGACACTTCTTATTATAGTTACAAGACTTGGACTTGCCTTGGACTCACAATCTAGTCTTGGGCTCAGACTCGACAAGCTAGTTTCAGCCCCTGACTCAGACTTGGTGTTTGGACTCGGCAAATTGAAAAGACCCAAAATTTCAAATATTTTAAGTATTTAAAACTTTTTGCATGCATCATTTAGTCAATTAACATCAAAGACATATTAAATTGAGATAAATAGAAGCTACTTTGCACACATGCACAAGTTTACATTGATTTATGAAGGAATTAAGTTAAACTGGAATTATAGAAGGTATAGGTAATTTATTATCATCATTTTGAGTATTGTGTTCATGTTGAAGATTGTTGGTGGCATCTCCCTTGAAGTGGACTCTGAGGTTGCTCCCTCAAAGTGGCATATTATTATCAAGTGTTTACATAGTTTTTCTTATTATATTCTTATACCGTGCAAGTTATTTCTTAAGTGCTTCCCTTAAATATTTTGTTCTCATTAGATTAGAAAGATCATTATGACTTTTTGGAATGATGTCAAGTATATAATATTTCATCATCTTTTAACTTTGTCAAATGACCAGTTTAACAAACATTTGTTTTTTCAATCTTTCACAAACCTTAAAATTGTTGTTTTATTGTTCTAGAGATGTCCAATTCTTTACAAGGAAAGCATTTTATTTTTTGTAATGCTTTTGAATTTGATAGTGCTGTTTTAAAATTTTAATAGCTAATTCCAGGACTTTGTGATTACAGTCTGTGATATGACACTGCTTTTTTGGCAATTTTTAGTGAAATCCCATTCTTAATCAGCTTTACAAACAAATTGTTATGTTTTATACCTACTACATGTAAGAGATTTTTTACTACTCCATATTGATTTCGTTATTGGGAATCACCATTAGAAATATTTGGAACTTGATATTGCAATATGATCATATAAGCCCAAAAAATCATTAAAAAATTAAAAAATGTTTACTTTTTAATTTATGTCTCAATTGACCGTGGCAAACTCCTGGACTTTGCCCTGATTTGGCTAAGTCAAAGTCTAGAGGCCAAAAAACTTTGGAGCTCTAACTCGGCTTGGGACTTCATAGAATCTTCTTTTGTAACACTTCTTTGCATCATTTCATAAAAGGTCTCTAGTGAAGATCGGTTCCATTAATTAATTATTATATATCTAGATCAATTTTGCCAAGAAGAATCGTTGCATCTTTCCATTCTTGATTAGTATGACACATCAATGAGTCATTACCAACTGTTCTTGGATTTAATTTCTTTAAGCATAACCAATCTTAGAATTTTCTAGTCCTCTCTATTGAGTATTATATAATAAATAATATTATTGTCTATCATAAACAAATGTAGGTGCTTCGCTATTAACGTGAGCAATTCCTTATTTTCATTACTACCATATTATCACTGGTCGTTTGAGATGCTAGGGGTGTTTCACATGTCTTAGATCACTTGTAGATTTGCACCCACGTTTCTGTTCTAAAATATATGACTACATAGTTTCTTGGTAGACAGAGTATTATTTGTATTATTAGGAATATTCTGAGTTGCCAGATTCTCTCCAACAATCCTTAAAGTTTGGTTTGATTCTGTACAAAGTTTGGTCCTTGTCAAATTTGCATAGTAGATATTTCAAATTGTACCAAGCTCTATACCATTCCAAACGCATAAAAATATTTCAAACTGTAGATGGCCACTGTATGACCTGCTATAAGAGTGTTTGTAGTGCCAACTCCTTCGAGTGATGTAAACCTATAGGTGCCTGATAGTTTAGACGAATTCTGCGATTTGCCTCCCGTAATTGCTTGCATACAAACTTCAAGTGACTAACCAGCAAGGTCACAAGCTCCTAGTGCCAATCAAGATTGAAGCTCGATAACTTTGTAATCCTCAACAACTCTATGGCTGTAAGTTTTGATTCTAATGGTTCTATGCTTATTTCTAGAACATCCAACAACATTTATAGTTGAACTTGAGATTTTTGGGCTCCACATTGGCAATTAGCAAGTGAGAATTGCTGTCCCATTGAAATTCTATTTTACAACATTTGAAATGTTTCCAATTTTTTAGAAACTATTGTTTCTGCTAATGATCACGATAGTTAAGTTCTTTGCAGGCTAAGAATATGGGCTTCAAAATATTAGGAAATCCCATCACTACTTGTTTATTGTATAGGGTAAACGGATGTTTATCGCATTAAGATATTAGAATGTAACGCAAAACAATAGAGACTTTATTTATATAAGCAAATATGCAACTCTAATTACTATGATGATCTAATAGTCCATTTAGATGATGTACATATACTTCTCAAAAGGGTTACTCAACCATCACATGACCTTTTGGATACCAACTCTACCCGTCAGTTACAATATGGATTTTACTGACAACATCATCCCCCCCAAAAAGTAAAGTCATCTTCGGATGACAAAATAGAGACAACTAATACATCAAAACTCAAAAAATATGATTCAACAACTAATCCACTAATTACATCAAAGTTCACAACTAAGAAGGACACGTCCATGGTGTAGTAGACGTCTGCGCTCTAAGCTTGTTCAATTCTGCTTGTAGCTCGCACTTGCCTAGTTCGTGTCTCCAAATCTGCTTCAACCTCCATTTGAATTTCCAGGGCTGATTACATCATCGTGGCAATCTCTCCAAGCTCTACCTCCTTTGATGCTGACTCTTGCTATAGCTGACTCTTCTCCCACCTAGCCTCATCTAGCTGAGCCATGAATGCTATCCTCTCGAACTCCCAAGCTGCTCGTTCTGACTCCCTAG
The DNA here is from genome assembly GCA_028749045.1 of Cupressus sempervirens. Lineage (NCBI taxonomy): Eukaryota > Viridiplantae > Streptophyta > Pinopsida > Cupressales > Cupressaceae > Cupressus > Cupressus sempervirens. Next base: position 592,518,741 of record CM053787.1, read on the forward strand.
CTTCTCTTTCTGCAGTTAGGTTTGCCTTTATTGCTGCTAACCTGGTAGCTAACTCCTCCTGAGCCTTCTCTGTTGCTACTTGGTCTGCGTGGCTCCTTCGAAGAGCATAATACGCATCACGATGAATCTGGACTATCTCACGAGTTAGTCTCTATGCGGCTCTCCAAATTTGGCTCTCTAGTGGTAGCCCAATCTTGGTGCATCTCTGAAGTCTCTACTCTAGGCCATCCGCGCTCCTCAAAGAAGACTGAAAAAGTAGTCGAGCAGCCTACTCTCATGAAGGATATAACGAGCTCCAGCTCTTGTACTACTGAATCGAAAGCCTGTTTTGTGTAGAGACCACCACTTGGCGAGCTTGAGTCACTACGTCAGCCAGGAATGTCTCAACATCCTCTCCAATTGCTGTCTCCGGCCCTACTTTAGGCTACTGAGTACCCATAGTTGTCTTCACTGCCTCTATCATTCTCTCTGCAGTACTATTTGTCATGGAGTGTGGTATCTCATCAATTTGTGTCGGGTGACCCTCCACCTATGTCTATGTCTGTTTGGCAGTAGAGTCTCTTTTCGGGGCTACTTCTCGTGTAGGTGTGTGAATGCCTGACGCCTGTGGGGCTGGTGCGCGATTAAACCTCGTACTCAAGTACGTGCTCAACTTTTGAGATTGACTTGCTCTGCTCTGCTTGCCTTGTTCCTCTGTGATTGAAATTGCTAACAACGCTGCATCTATTATGACCACTGCATCCGAGCCCACTACATCTAGGTGAACACAGGGTGTCCTCAAACCCTCACTTGTTTCTACCTGCATAGGTACCTCCATGTCTTCCTCCTATGTAGGTACCTCCATCACTTCCTCCTTTGTCTCTACCACATCATCGGGTATAATTGTGTGTGTCTCAACGCGTAACTCTGGTAGGACTCTAGTTGTATGTGGCAAAGCCTCTTGATTGGACAGAAGAGGTTGCAGCAGGAGGTAGAGAGCTCGGAGCACAAGAACACTAATAGTGGGAGGGAAGACACATCCTCCATGGACACTGATGACTCAGAGGAGGAAGTGGAGGATGAGGATGATGATGATGAGGACGTCGAGGTTATCATAGCACTGCCACTTCTATTTCCAAGGTCTCTCACAGCTACCTCTCACTCGCACTTAGTCCTTGCAGGCATTTACATTCTTGGGTTTGGACAGTTTAGGCAGCCTATGGTTATGACTCTGGTCACCTTAACAGCCAGATCAACAACACAACCATCACTCCAGTCATCGGGCCGGCCAGCAGCATTAGCACCTTCAGGGGGTACCAAATGTTTACCGTATAGGGTAAATGGATGTTTATCACATTAAGATATTAGAATGTAATGCAAAACAACAAACTTTATTTATATAAGCAAATATGCAACTGCAATTACAATGATGATCCAGTAGTCCATATGGACAATTTACATATACTTCCCAAAGGGGTGACTCAACCGTCATGCGACCTTTCGGATACCAACTCTACCTATTGGCTACAATGTGGATTTTACTGACAACACCACTCTCGTGCTTGCAGAAAAATCACAGCTTATGCTATAGCCTCTGGTCAAATTATTTTTCTACCGATTTCCCTACTATTGCTTCCATGAATAAAATTAACTCGTTTCTTCAATTTTTTTATTTTTTAGGTTCTGTAAAATATAATTTTTTGGTATAGAACGTGCCGTCTATACTCACAATAATATTTTTCCAGGCAATGGAGTGTGGTGTATGAAGAGACCTGATATTTAAGTCTGTTCCAAAGAAACGCTATAACATTACCACCGGATATTGAACATTATGAACCTGGCCATATCGCTGATAACATTGGACTGTATTAATTGTATAAGTGCCACATGAGCGCCTAGACCTTGAAACACCTGAAGCAAAATAATATCTGACAATATAAACTATTTGCACTAATCTTGGAAATGATGTAGGTTGTGAATTCTAATGTTTTGAATGACTGTGGAGAAATATAATACTTCAGAACTCTTAAAGACAACTCTCTGCGACCAAACATGACGGTGGAATGAGGCCCAAAATATTGTTCTAAAAAATAATTGAGAATAGTAGAAGTTCACTTGGTGCTGAATATCTGCAACTATATTTGGATGAAACTCTTGACTATATCCAACTTAATGGCAGGATAAATTGCTCTGATACCACTGTACTATCCCGAATGGATATTTGCCCGGTTTTATCTCAACAATAATGCAGAATGCAAGCAGGTAGCTCATCCAATAAACTTTCAGATTAAAAATGACAAATGCTCATATAGAAGACCTCAAAAATTACTACTGTATTATGATATTCAGTAATACAATATCACAATCACCAAATCCATACAAATTCCTCAGAAAGATGTTATTGCATTATACATCAGCAATGCAAGTAACCAACATCAATTCCAATCTTAAAAATAGAAATACAGACAGATTGAAAGTAAACAGTAAAATGTACCCGTAGTCTCAAATGTGAATTCTGATTTGAATCCGCCACGAATGATGAATTGGGTCTATGTCCAGTCCACCTAGAGAATGGCCTGAAGGTTAGTGTCCTCAGGTCTGAAACAAGAGAAGCTAGCAGCTTCCTAATGTCCTCCAAAGAGAAACCGGCAAATTAATCTCAAATCCAAGCATACCGATAATGAACTCCTCATCCTTCTTTTGATGTTCCATGGTGATTCCTCAGATTCCCATTTTGTCTTTTGTCTCATCTCCCTTGTCACTTATTCCCCTTTAATAAAACGAGACCTTTTTAATAGTTTTAATTGAACTCCAAAGTCACTTTCAGTTGTTTTATAACTTGGACACGTAATTTTCTAGTGTCCCCAAAAAAGGGACATTACAGTTTATGAGGATGTGCAAAATGAGGTGTTTATCATTACCTACCTTTTTGAAGAGTCGTTTGATATCCATCCTAGCCTCAGTTCTTTTTTGTTCATATGACAGGGTTGACAAACAATCACTGTTGTAGCATTCAAGAGACTCTCCTAGAGTGAAAAACAAATATCATCATGACATGTTTCGAGTTTATTGTTTGTGAAAAGGTCAAGTTCTCATTGCTACTAAACAATGGGATATTTAAATGTCAACCAACCCAACAAAGTTTATGCTGTTAGTTAGAATAAACAGTGTTCATTCGTGGAAAGAATGTTAAATCTTGTTGGTTTAGAAAAGAATGGGGTGCATATATTTTTTCTTAAAATATATTGTGGGTGCAAATTGTTAGTTTGTTAAGGAATTTTTTTATTTTAATTTTTGATAATGCTAGAGAAAAGCACGATGGTTGAATTTTGTGGCTTAGCAGAATATTTGCACACTAACCTTTTTGCTTATGAAACTTGTAATCAGCTGCCCTACGTTTTGGTCCATTCAAATTTTATATCTGCCATACTGTCATTGGATGTCTGTCCATTATATATTCATTCAAATGCATTTCTTTTATTACGAGAGGAGTTTTACTGATTGAGTTAGCAATTGCATTTACAGTGCAGGTCTCATTCACAGGGCATATGCTGGAGAAAGTGAAAGGATTTTGCGGGATGCGTTTTCTGAAGCATCATCTCAAGTGGCAGCAGGTAGACCAGCCATTATATTTATTGATGAGATTGATGCCCTTTGTCCTCATCGCAATTCCAGGTATGGATAACCTTTGATTTCAGACATGTATGAAGTAGGTAGGCTGGTTCAATCTAGTCTTTTAAGAAATAAATTGATTTGTCACAGACTTTTGAGTTTGATTTTGAACTAAAGTTGATGGCTTCTCTGTGCAACTTATAACTGAATATTACAGACGAGAACAAGAGTCCCGCATAGTTGCCCAACTTCTTACTCTCATGGATGGCTCCAAAAGTTCAGCAGGGTCTTTGGAGAGAGTGGTTGTAGTTGCATCAACAAATAGGTTGGTTGTTGCGTTATTGTTTTCCTTATTTTGAAAGTTCTGGTAATTTAGTTATTACTGTTATTGTAAATAAACAGACAGCGACTTCTGTAAGCAACTCAGAATTGCTTGTAACTAACAAAATAGGTGATAAGACTGATCTTCCACACATCCTTTGGCACTTAATTGCTTGGTTTACCTAAAGAGTTCCTGAAACACATGGCAATAGTAATGGAAGAAAGGTTGTAAGGGGATGGTTGATTATGAAGCTAAGTCCTATAGAAAGGACAATAGTGGATGAGCCAGTGTTGTCAGTTACTTGATATTGTCTAATCTGAATATTTATAAACATTATGCTTTTGTTAATAGAAAAATGACGTGCTATATAGTATGAGTCTCAAGCCAAATTCTTTTCAAAATTTCAGTAAAATAATTATTTCAAAGATTCCCATGCCAGGAATTTCTTTTTGAAGTCCAATCATGTAAACTAACCTTTTAGTTGTAATTTGCTTTATTCATAAAAATATTTAAAAATCTTTCAATCTAGATCCTGCAGTAAAAATTGGTGCTATATGAGGATTTTCTTTGTTAGTTTCTATAATGTCCCTAAACTAGGACTTTACTTGTTTTACCCTAAAATTCCCAATTAGGGTTTGGATTTCACTTGGAACTGGCAATTTACTTAGTGTCTGTAATGTTTTGTATTAGTAGGCTGCCAATTCCCAATGATTGACCTACACCACTATGCATTTAAATTGTATTAAAATAATTAGTGATTCATAATACATTTGGCAGTTAACCTACTTAAGCTCAGTTTTTTACTTCACTCCAACCTCAACCCTAAGGAGAACATGTACTACTTTTTATAGGAGGCTTGAATACTAATCTACAAGTGGATTCCCTCAAGGTTCCAGAACGCATTCATACCCATCTTGAAACTAAGCCCTTATGGTTTTCCAAAATATATGCCTTAGCTTCTCTTGGGATTCACCCACCTTGTGAGGAATTACTCCAGGATTTCCTTACAACCTACTGTCCTCAAAAGGGACTAGAGCAAGAGATTAAAGAACAAGTTATCTCATGTATTAGGTGTGTGTGTCTCTCTCTATATATAACTGACATAATTTTGATTTCACTATTATTGATGTATATAATCACTACAGTATACATATACCTGTACATCTGCATATACATATACATAGCCTACTTGTGTGTGTGTGTGTATCTATCTATCTATTTATCTATATATAAACCTGCATGTATATCTATATAAGAAACCATATATCAGTATTATAACTTTGCAATGCACACCAAATGCAAATAGACAATAGTCATTCAAAACACTTATCATACAATAAATATCGAGTGACAGTCATATCAAGGAATCACTGATTTGAGTTATTCTGTTTTTTCTTATTATTAGCATTCTTCTCTGTCTTATTGTGAATGTCTGATATGTTTTACAATGTCATTCTTCGATGCCCACCTTCCTGGTTGGGTCCATCTCCATATATGTCTTGCAAGCTAAAGGATCACACCTCTTTGCTAATCATTTTATTAACAAATTTTAACAAACAGTCTTCTTACTAATTGTTACCTCCAAAATGTAATCACCCCTTAAATAACCATTCGTTTTTACCAATATTATTGTCTCTTGACATATTCTAATCTCTGTAACTCAAATATGGAACTCTTATCAATTGTTTCTCTTTTCTCGACTTAATGTTGATTGTTGTTTATCGAGAGTCTTTCTGATAGCCACTATTGCTGATGACTTAATAACATACTTTATTGCTGGCTCTTGTGTCAACATTGAATTATTGTCAACACAATACTTGCTGGATTGGATTCATTAACGGATCATCCACAATGGCTAAACACACTGCATAGCATATGTGAACACCCCAGCTTGGTAATTGATGATGGGTTATTTCTCTATATCTTTGATGATGCATATTAATCTTATTTTTGTCATGTTTCAATATTCATGTTATTTATGTCTCAATCACTGCCCCTTGTCTTAGTCTCACTTGCTGTCTTTGTCACAATCCTTGTTTCCTTTTCCACTCAGCACCTTAACACCAAAATTTCTATACCATCTTTTATCTTCTATGTGTAAGGTACAAAATGATTTTGGTAACAATACAAAATTCGCTAAATTTTTTTGTTTGTGTTCTTACCCATTATTACTATAGCTTCAATATCTCCTAAATCATTCATTTGATTATCACTTGTTACAATTTTTGTCTCAGAGACTTAACAAAATTTTTGATTTGTGGTTGGTGGGAATATTTCAGTTAGGGTTTCAAATACTGGACATGGGAAAAGAGCTTTTAGCTGGGGGTCTGCTGAGACTATTTAAAAATTCTATTAGAGAATTGGCATGAACACAAGCGTGGTACAAGCTCGCTTAGAATACACACACTAGAAAAATATATGCCGAGTACTCTCCTCACTATTGCTACATAGAAAGCACATTGAAGGTCCTGGAAATCTCCCTTTTTGTAGATTTTCCCAAGTGAGACATCTATATTGTACCACCAACCACACAAAGCATTATACTTGGACCAGGCAAATTGATTTCAAACCTATGTTCACTAAGGAACAACCACCTTTCCATAAGTCAATCCATCCAACTCCATGCATCTTGAGGCCATCGAAGATGTTGCCTATGAGTTTGGCCCCAAGCAATGACATCTTGTCCCTTGAGGGAGTTGCAAATTCATCATGCTAAATTCCTAGCAAGTTCTTGTCAAGCATGCACTGATCCTCGAGGACATTAACGTGATTTTTTCCATCTAACTACTTTGCCTTGCCCTAAGCTATGGATAACTTTGCGATCCTCAACTCTACTCCATCCAACTTTAATAAAGCTATCACATAGAAATTGCAGCTGCAGAAATTACAAGAGATAGGAGGGAATTCATTCCAAGATTCATGCTAGAATAGGGCTTCAGCTCCTCTTTTACAAATCTAGAAGAGTCCTTGCTTTACGATCGATTCTCCTCATCCCGTGTATTCCATACCATAGAACCTTTGCTTGTCATATTCCACCAAGGAACATCCTTGCTATCCACTCTCCACAAATATTTTATATTGAGGATTCTGGCTCAACCTGGATCGTGGCAAGCGCTCCAACTCCAGAAAAACTAACTAGCCTTGACACAACCGTCCATATCTAATTGACGCAAACCAAGGATGCTATCTTGTAACAGCCTGCAAACACAATCCCATTTGACCACACTCTTCAAAGAGAGGAAATTACCAGTCCACAAAAGTTACCTAGAAAGGGTATCAAATTCTTTAATAAAACTTATTTTACTTTTAGTCCCATGGAGGAGGAGGATGCGTTTGGATTGTTACATTGTATTTAGCAGGTGTTGCTTATGGTGGCATATTTGGCTTCTTGCACAAGGACATATCCTTGATAAACCATTTGATGATTCTAGTCAATGGATCCTAGAATACTTTTAGGGGAAGGGTAATGATGAGTACCTTAGAGGGCTTGTTTGTAGAAAACAAAAACACGTTGTGGAATCCTATTTTGCTGAATTGTTACCAAGTTGCAGTGATGGTTGTTGACATTTCTAAAAAACAATCACTTTTTGATTTGTTGAAAGTTTGTATGAACCTTCAGAAGGCATTGTTGAGGCTTTTGCATCCATATTTTTACAAGAAGCAGCCAAAGGAGGTTTAACGCTTTAGTCATTTGTGCTTAAGAGAAATTTTCTATCTTAATCCAAGACACTCACCTTTGTGTAGCATGAAGGAAATTTTCAAAAAGGGAAATTTTAAAGACATAATGTTTCCACAGTCCATGATTATGTGATTAGAGCTTCTGGTTTTGATTGTGTGTTCGTTTTTACATCAATGTTTTGAATCATACTCTATGATTCATCATCAGGATTCAGAGCAAGAGAAGCAAATATTCATAGAAGATCACACCTCCACCATTATATAGAAGCAATATCAGATTATAGCATATCTTGAAGAACGATAGACACAATCTACTATAAAGGAACATGCATCTAAGACTTTCGACAGTGAAACAACAGACAATGACACACTTCCAACTCTTTTAGGTGTGGTCAAATATCACCCATTGAAGTTTTGAGGAGTGCGTCTGGTATAGAGAATAGCAATGCCTATTGATAGAGAATAGCAATGCCTATTGATAGTGGGGTCACCCTCAATTTCATGAATGGAAATTTGAAGATCAAGGGAGGGTTAAAGATGAAAATTTTAAAGGATTCAATGTCATTATTGCTGATGGATTCACAATCTTATGAACTAAAATGATTTCACAAAAGGTATGCGATGGTTTCTTTGTTGTGGGTTTAGAAGAGATTGAAGTGGTTTTTGGTATACAATGGTGTAACAAATGAATTTTCTTAATTAAAAAAATAGTTCTATATTCTGAATTAAAACAGATATGCAAACAATACTTCAAATCCAAATTACCGAATTGAACATCCTTAATTCTATTTCATGTGAAATTAATTGAATTAACATCCAACTGACACAACAACCAACTGAAATAACTGATTTCTATCATAATTAAAAGAACTTAAATCATTACCATTAATTCTATGATATTCAATAATTACAAGAGAAAGTAAATGCATAGTAAAGAATGGTAGAAGAACATACAAATCTAATTGGAGAGTCTCCTAATTGTTGTGCAAGCCTCGGCTTTTGGATAAAAGGAGAATCATTAGCTTAGGCTTAACCTCCCAACCATAGACCATATCAATCCCCACACAATCTTTTGCCAAGAAAGACCCTCCCTACCTTGGGGCTAGGCTTAGGGCACTATTAGTCCAGCCATTTGAGCTATATTAGTGTTTCTAATATTCGATCACCACCGCTCAACTTGACAATAGGGTAAGTAGATTAGACATGCATGAACTTATTGGATAGTTTTTAAAGTTATCATATCAAATCTGATTCCTGTTCCTTGTTTTTGCAGAACTTCCTTTCTACCTCTTCACTCTCTTTCTTGGCCATCCAGTCCGGGTAAGTCCTTGGTGTCTATTCATTAATGAAATTAGTTCATTTGCTGAAACTCAGTTGATCGAAAGATAATAATTTAGTATTGGCATGAAGCCATCCTTCTGATTCAAGGACTTCTCTCAAAAGAATCCGAGAATTATATTTCAGAATTGAAGGACAAGCTGATTTAAGAATGAAAACATAAACATTGCATATTCATTCAGTTTCAGATTCAAACATGGTCAGATTACTTGGTAAGCTTGATTGAATGAACTATTCATTATTCGTCTTTTACTTCATAGTCATGCATTAAGGAAATAACATTGGCAGTCCTTAAAACCTACTTGCATCTAGATTTCGGGTGCAATAAATATACCACATAAAAGAATAGAAGTTATCCACATAACCTGATCAATGATGGAATGAACTTGATTAATCCTGACTAGTCGGCTCTCAATGATTCAGGTTGCCAAAAAGGATATCAGATATAGAGTCCCTCGTCAAGGAAACAACAAGCTCGGAATTCACTTTCAATATTGGGCCATATGGAAGAGGTAAGAACACGAGAAGGAAAGAAGAAGTGAAGAGAGTAGTATCAATGATCTCTGAAAGAAATGCAGTCGAGCTTACATGTTTAAACAAAAGAGAAAGCTTCAATTGAAGCCGCAGCTCAAGATGACAATCGCAAACAAGATTATCGGCTTCTTGGTTCACCGATTCAAAAGAAAGAATATCGCCAAGTGTACTCATCGTCCCTCTCAGAGACTTATAATTTTAAAAACTGAATTCAAAGGACTCCTTATTAAAAGAATAATCTATATATATATATAAAATTTTCGAATGATATCATCATAGTATCATTGTATCCAAGGTCTTACCTATTAGGATACGCATATCTACATACGTGCATAATTTGGAGAATTTATTTCATCTTCATATCATCCCAATGTATATGCATATATATGTATGCATAGATATATAAATAGAGACGAGTTTGGATAATTTAATACCATGGTGGCATCATACCTTTATAGATATGTGCATATATATATATATATATATATCTATATATATATATATATATATATATATATAATGAAATGATGAGGATGCCAACATAAATCATTAAAGGTACGAATTTGATTATGTTAAAATATTCAAATGTTTTAAATGATGTCCAAGTAGCACATGCATTTCCAATGTATGTACCCTGTTATACAGTAGCTAGGTCCTTACCAAGGTAGTTAGAGGTCATACTTGTCTATTGGATAAATGGACTAAGGTAGTGCCCCATTCCATAGATCTCGTTAAGCAATGCTTTCTCCCCATTATTTGCTCTTGCAACCACCTGTGCAACATTTCCACAATAATAACAAGTTTTCCATGAAAAATCAACATCAATTTATAATATAGTTGTGAAAAAAATAGTTAACTACCATTATCCAGTAAACAAGCAACTGCTAACTACCATCATTAGACATATGATAAGTATTGGTTAACTACCATCATCACTAAGCAATTATACATAATAATTGTTAACAACCAACTTCATATGAAATAAAAATGGTTAAATATAACTACCCTTTTCACATGAACAAGGAATCAATAGTTTTAACTAATCATCACAACTGCTATAATATATTTTTAAATAGGTCAAAATTTTGGGATGTAACAAATGGTTGCACTCACTTGGTGAGTTTTTGTAGAATCATTAATCCATGGAACTCATGTTTAAATCTCAAAGGAAGATGCAATGCTTAAGGGAATTTCCAATGAGTGCTAGAGGTGGTAACAAGTTAACAACTAAAAGGATAGAAAAGACATTGTACAAATGACAAGTTGCATGGGCAGCAAGCTGTTTGATCATGTGTACAAGTTTATCATGGGTGAGTACTGCATTTTTCATGTTGATTTCAAAAATATTTTGAACAAGCATCATATGGCATTTAGTAATATTATTCGAAGATCACCACTTGATAGAGGATTTTAGTATATTATAGTGCATAAACTATGCTCTAAGTGTATCATGGCCACTCCTTATCAGCACAGAATCTACAAAGAAGCAATAGAAAATCTCATCAAAGAGATCTTGGAGATGGGTAATGTCGTCGGTAGAAATTGTGTAGTCGACGGGTTGATATCGTTGGTAAAGATTGTGTAGCCGATGGACCCCTTCGGGAAGGTTCGGCAGGAAGTATATATACCCTATTTGGGATCATTGCAAATCATCACCATAAGCTTTATGTAATCTCTTGGTATATGCGAATAATAAAAGGAGTACTACTGTTGCTGTTCTTGTTTGTTGTCTGTGTGCATTAATCTATTTATCCCATGCGGTAAACATTTGGTACCGTTACCTGATGGACCTAGAACAAAGGTAGAGGAATGTAGACTAATGTTAAATCAACTTAACAAGGATAGAAATAAGCTAAAGGGCAAAGATGGAATATGCACCGCACAAGAAAATTTAATTTTAGCACAACAGGCTGAATGCAGACGGAGATTTCAGCAACTCGCCGACGGATACCAAAGCACTGAGGAATTGTTGGAGGAGACTCGACAACAGGTGGAATTGGTGGAGGAAGCAAAGGAGGAATTTTTGAACTTGTATTTGCTGAGGGAAGAGAATCCAGATGGAAGGGAATTAACTCGCACGGCTCGGAGTGCCAAGGAAGCACGAGCGTGGAGTGAACTCTTTGTCCGCGATACACTTCTAGAAGGGACAACTTCAGAAGATCCTTCTTCACCAAAGTTTGCGGCTGTTGCAAATAAGACATTTGTACAAAACAGCGACGGTGTGGGAGCACAAAGTGCCGGTGTGGGAGTGCAAAGCCACGGTGTGGGACTGCAGAGAGCTGGTGTGGGAGTGCAAAGCGTCAGTGTGAGAGTGCAAAACATCGCCACTATTGTAGGACCGAACGACGCTTGTGCACAAAATCAAGTAGTGATGGTGGGACCAAAGGAAAAGTTGCCTAAGTTTGATGGTGATGGTACGACCAATCCAATCCGATACTGTAAAACATGCAAAGCGATTTGGAGGGTGAATAGCATAATAGATACAAACGAATGGGTCTGACAATTCTCAGCAACTCTACGGGGTGTCGCAATTGATTGGTTTGCCGATATGGACCCCCAAAAATTAACCAACTGGGACAACATTAAAAAGAAGTTTATCAACGAATTTCAACTGTTGTGCGATGACAATGAGATCATAGCGGAGATATACAACACAAAGCAAGGGAAAAATGAAACTGTTCGAGTATATGCCAGGAAATTAAAGGACTTAATAAATAAAATGGAGAAAAAGTCGGTGGATGGGCTGCAAGAAAGATGGTTCATTAAAAGTCTACGACCAAAGTTGCGAAAGAAGATGAAGATTGTGCCGCCATCGTAATACACTGAAGCATACAGTCGGGCGATGAACTTGGAAAGTGAGCAAAAAACAAAGAAGAAGAGTGAGCTCATCCAAGTTAGATGACGATGCGTTTTCGGAAGAAGAGAGTAGCGATGACAAAAAGGGCAGCAAGAAGGTCTGCGCTCTCTAGAAAGATATGATCTGAATGATGAAAGAATTTAAGAACATGCAGAAAGAGACAAAGGGAAACGACCTCTGGTGCATGGAATGTAAGACAGAAGGACACACGAAAGGATCCTGTCCGAAGAACTAGTTTTGTGAGATTTGCCAAATTATGGGACATTCCTTAAAATAATGCCCTTTCAACATGAAAACAAGAGGCCCTCAGCAAGTACTTCTCACACAGGAGGCTTCCGCGTTAGGAGATAGTGGAAACACCAATAATGCAGGTGCCACGTCTGGAGGGTACAAAAATAATAGACGAGGGCAAAACAACAACAATATGAACAATAATAATGGTAGCCGAAGTCGAATTCAGTACGATGCGAATGACCGACCAGTGGTTTAATGCTGAGCATGTAATTTGTGGGGCCACTTTGCCCGAGACTGTACAACGGCAAACACACTAAAATTATTATGCAGATGGTGCGAACTCGGCGATCATGAAGATGCCAAGTGCCCAAAATTAGGTTTAAATTTGATCACCATCAGGATGGAAAGAGAGGAGGTTCCGACAATTACACGGAGGCAAGCAAAACTATACCTCGACCAGGCGGAAGAAAAGAAGAGGCTAGAGGAAGTACAAAAGGAAATTGAGAAAGTGACACAGGCAGAGAGTGCACACTTGAGGGACACCATAGGTACCTCAACAAGGAACTGCGTGGAATAGAATATTGTACGACAGATACTACAAACGGAGGTACCCATGAAAATAAACGATCTGTTGATCACAATGCCTTAGCTTCGATCGACACTCACAAATATCGCTCCAAATGCTAAATTACCAGGAGAACATGGGAAGGAGAAAGAAAGTAGAGCAAATACAGAGGGCCCAATGCTGTTAGCCCTTACATCCGGATGACATTTGACCGTCGTTGATATGGGAATTCTGGGAATGGTTCTGACGGACACAATTGTGGACAGAGGATCTAGCGTGAATGTGCTACTGGAGGATACGTGGAAGAGGTTGGGACAACCAACATTGTGGCCACCTACATTCCAGTTGCTCACAGCGGACCAACACGACATTAAACCTCTTGGCGTCCTGATGGCACAACTAGTGACAATTGGAACACAACCATTCCTCCTTGACTTTGTCGTCATCCCGTTGAAAAGGAGAGGGTACGACGCTATTTTGGGCCGTGGATGGCTCATACAAGCAAAAGTTAAACATGATTGGAAGAAGAATATATTATCACTAGAAAGCAAAGGACGAAAATTCATGATTGATCTGCACACGCAAATGGTGGGCGAAGAAGCTCTGTCATCAGATTCCGAGAAAGAGGATGAAGGGAAGCAGCGGATGGAATCGGATTAGGAAGGAGTCCCATGGTTGGAAGGAGGATCAACGGACAATGATTTGGACTCAGTAAACGACTTTTTCCATTGGTAGATGGAGGATTACGAGCTCTTATTGAGCTGTAATATGTTAAGGGTCGCCAAAGGTGAGAAAGAAGATGAAAATGAATGTCCAAAAGAGTACAGAGAAGCGGAAGAAGGAAAGACAGTTATGACTGCAGCTGAAGGGAAGAACATACAGTACGAACTTAGAGAAAGGAAAGATTCCACCGTACGGAACACTGTGAATGGACCGCGTGGAAAGAAAATATTATGTTGAACCATGGATATAGTAGAAAGGTGCTGGCAACAAGGAAAACACATCATACGGTTTGCAGAGGAAGAGTTTAATAAACGCTTTAGTAGTACGGAGTGAAGGTTCTAAAATTAAGAATACAATTGTTGACGGCAAGGAGTGCTAGCCGACAAAATTCATGGTACCGAGTGTCGAGAACAGACTGGGTGACATGAAAAACCTGAGGGAGAGATTGTATAACTTAAATAAACTTCGACGATTGTAGGCACAAAAGGCCACGGAGGTGACATAGAATAGGCGAAAAGCATGGCATGATAAGTTCCAACTGGGACAATTGGTATTGAAGCATGATGGACAAAATGAAATCAAACCAGGCAAGTTTAAAGTCAAATGGGTCGGGCCATACCAGATCCGGGAGGTAGGTGATAATGGAGCAATAAAGTTTTGGACATTAGATGGACAAGCAATACTAGAGGCAATCAACGGTTCAAAGCTAAAGATGTACCATGCCAGAATGATTCCCTTGTCATCAAAAAAGGACGAACTTAGAGGGAGAATTAGATGTACATGTTAATTTTTTTTTAAAAAAAGAAAAGAAAAAGAAAGTATGTTAGTGTGTGGGTGTTTCGCGGACATCTGTCCCGCAAACGGGGTGTCCCACAGACACTTGTTCTGCAGACACTAAGTGTCCCGCGGGCATGTGTCCGTGGACACCTTTACCTGCAGTGAGCTTTCTGCGGTCTGAGCTTTGGATCTCCTTGGGTTATACTTTATGTTTCCGTAGACAGTGTTTGATATCCCTGAGGATGTCAATGTGAATATGGCATGTAAATTTTCGCGGCTTGTGTTATAATCTCTTGCGGATGGAACAAATGGCAGCTTTGTGATTCAACACATTGATAAAGACTAGAACATCCATGTGCAAGAGGACGAAACGACCGTCACGTACGCAATTCATTTTGAGGAAGAGGAATGATCAAGGATTTAAAGATCTTGATCTTGGATGTGGCTCTTAGTACCCCTGGTTCGTAGTTTATTGAATTTGTTGTATTGATACGTGCAGTTTGAGCATTCCAGATCATAGTTTGATCAACATTTTGTGGGGTTTTCTTATGCTGTTGGATTCTGTTGGGGTCTGAGTGAAAAGGAGTGGGGTTCAGAGGTTAGGTTTTTGATTTGGGATGTATGGGAAAGAGAAGTCGAGGCAACTTTGGACAGACAAAATATCATAGAATGTTTTCATTGATTGGGTTCAGGATGGGCAAAGGATGGAGCAGGAAAAAAAAAAACTAACGACAACTCAGAAATGTTTAGAATGAATATTGTATGACGCTGAGGGGAAGGGAAATACATAGACAAGGAGGAAACATGAGCAGTTGCCAAAAAGAGTGTGGGATTGGAAGAAAATCCCAAAAATAGTGTGTTCCATGTAGTTTTGTGTGGGTTTCAGAGTGCTAATTTGGGCCCCTACCCCAAGACCCCGCTAGGGGCTATTCCCTCTAGACCCCCAGTCGGTGCGGTTATTAGTCGTGGGAAGTGTGATCGGTTGATGAGACCTGGAGCTGCTGCAGGCATAGTGTGCTAGAGGTGGAGAGAACATTGGAGCAAGCATTTCGAGAGGGATGTTATGCTTTGAGGCACTTGGAGTAGGTGTTGGACGTGAAGCTGTCTTGGTGGATGCATAGAGAGCTTGGGAGGAGCTGATCATCCAGTTGAAGGCAGTAGAGTGACACTTGGCTCAGGGTACCTAGGAGTTGGAAGCAGAGAAAGTAACACAGGTAGCTATTAAGGTCAGCTTGATTAAGGGGACAATATTGTGTTAGCAGAGGCTACAGATGCAATGTGGGTTGGAGACCAGTTTGGTGCAAGCGTGGGATGAATGTGAAAGTAATGTGACAAAAACAGATCTATCTTGTTGTAGTTAGTCAATTAATGTATTTTGCTTGTTAATTTGTCTCGAATATTTTGTAATTGTCGTCTGGAGACGACTTTTTCTTTTGGGGGGGATGATGTTGTCGGTAGAACTTGTGTTGCCGACGGGTTGATGTCGTCGGTAAAGATTGTGTAGTTGACAGGTAGATTAGCATTGTCATATAGCCGACGGACCCCTTCGGGAAGGTTCGGCGAGAAATATATATACCCCATCTGGGATCATTGCAAATCATCATCATAAGCTTTATGTAATCTCTTGGCATATGCTAATAATAAAAGGAGTACTGCTGTTGCTGTTCTTGTTTGTTGTCTGTGTGCATTAATCTATTTACCCCATGCGGTAAACAGGTAACATCAGGTCCATTTGCCTCATCCATGTTTCTTTCAAAGGAAAAGAATCACGCCTTGCAGATGTGTATTGATTAAGAGCCTTTTAACAAGAGGCCAATAAAAAGTATGTTGTTGCATTTTGTTGTTATGTCCATAAAAGAATCACATCATGCAGATGTTACATTCTGTGGGCTATCTAGGGTGCTGAAACATTCATGTGGTCTCACTAGTGGAATTTACACAAGACTATTGGGATTTGAACTATGATTGTTTGGGTAGCAAGTGTTGTAGTTGACATGAAGACATAGCTTGGAGATATATTATACCAAAGACCTGACATCCATTGGAGTTTGTTTTTAACTTTGAGCTCCTTATATGTTTGCTTTATTTCCAACAATGGTCATATAGCTTCCATATCCTCTCTTAGGAAAATCCTTGATTAAGCATTGAGTATGCATTTATATTTTGGGAATATTGGTG
Organism: Cupressus sempervirens; assembly: GCA_028749045.1. Lineage (NCBI taxonomy): Eukaryota > Viridiplantae > Streptophyta > Pinopsida > Cupressales > Cupressaceae > Cupressus > Cupressus sempervirens. The sequence goes on from CM053787.1 coordinate 592,535,538, forward strand.
GTCTCGTGCCCAAGGTTCTTTGCATTTGAAACACAACACTTCTCTTGATAATTCATCCCTCTTTCCAATCTCTTCTTTTCCTTGACATCAATCTCCTGGATTCCATTGCTCTTTACAAAAGTAACATGTTTTTTTTCCTTATTTTCTTGTTTTGATCCTTCATACTTGTTTTGACTTTTAGGAGGGTAAGTCTTGAATCTTTCCTTTGATACATTTGATTCCACCTTCTTGGCCTTTTGAATGGCTTATTCCACTACTTGAGGTTCTAAAGGGTTAACCATGTTTTTAATGGATCTTTTAGGCCTTCAACAAATAGGTATGTAAGCCTTCTTTGGGATAAGTCATGAACCATGACTAAAAGTTTTTGCAACTCATTTGCAAATTCTTTGACTGTTCCATGCTGTTTTAAATGGGCTAGCTCTTTGAAGTACCATTCAGGCTCCACTTGATCAAACCGTTTTATAAGCTTTTGAGAGAATTCTTGGTAAGAAGTCACATTTTGATGGCCCAGGGATAGCAGCCCATTGTGCCCATTCATGAGCTGTTCCTTCTAAGTGAAGTATGGAAAATTGAAGGGCATCTTCTGTAGTCATTGGGCTAAGTGTATTAGTTTTTGCAGCCATGCATGGGCTGTCATTTTTCTTGATCCATCAAAATTGGGTAGTATCACTTTGTTCACTTTGTGTTTCAAATCTTTGTTTATATGCCTTCTTATCCTTTTAGGGGCCTCATGTTTTTGACCCTCACAAAATTTTGGAAATGTTATGAGTTCCCAAATTTCAGGTTCAAGGCTTGCATAGGCTCTTGCTTTATCTACAATGCTATTGGTGGGTTGGTCTATTCCCTCCTCTTCTCTCTATATCTCTTCTCTTGGTAGGAAAGGGGGTCTTGGGAATCTAGATGGTGTTGACCCATTAATATCTGGTTCATTTGAACTTATGTCTCACCCATGTGAAGAGTTATTCCGGAGGTTATTAATAGAATTTCCCATATTCTGTAAAGCTTTTAGAAGGGCCTTGTTGGATTGATCCAATTTTTCATTTTGACTTGCTAGAGTTGATTGGTTTGTTCCATGAAGGCTCTTATTTCATTGGCCATTTCATTCATGGTAGTTTTCCTAGTTCTTTCATAGTTTAGCATAAAATGTTGTTCTCAGGATGGCAAGATCGATGATGTGATACCACTGTAATGTCCCTTATCTATCTGGTTAAACTTCTTGCTTCCCGATTTCTGCACCTTCAAGGATGTTAGTATTCTAGTGGAGATATGAACCAAAAAAAAACAAACAATATTTAATTATTAGAGAAGATCAACGTAAGATCCCTATTCCCAATTACTTTCTTTCTCAAGGAGAGACTATTATCAAATGCTTAGTTCTTGAGGGAGGGTTTCCTGTGGCTCTAGCTGTTTAGAGCAATTCTCCACTAAGCATCATCTTCTCACTACCTCTCTTTAAGACCCTATGAATAATCAATCCCGATATATCCATCCTTCCTAGAAGATTTCTCAGTCTAGGCCTTGTGGATGACCTTAATAGGTAGTTCCATCCTTTCATATGCATATACTGACCTTCAGAGATAGATGAGCTTTGCCTTAATTCTTATTTTTGGATTTAGAATTATTTTGATCTTCCCATATCTCTATTTGTTAATATGGTTCCTAGCTCAGTATATCTCAGACTGAGCCTATTTAGTTTGCAACATATTCTTTCTGACTCTATGGTTGAATCTCTGATTCTTCTGAGATGTAGCAATCTAATGATTGCTGTACACTGTCTTTATCTGCCTTGCGGTTGTGTGAGTGCTGTAGCAGAAGAATGGATATTTCTTGGTTTAACGGCAGCTCCAACAAAAAACTTTGCTCCTTTCTTGATTGCGGATGCCTCTATGTCTGCACAATATCGATGACTGATGTGGTGATGCTTGTCAAAGATGGGGGTAGTTTTTTGTTACTTCCTTACTCTATCTGAGCATTTGAAGGCTCCAATTGATTTTCTCCTGGGTAACGCACGTATCCCTTCTACTGGTGCTCGGAGGGTATGGCATCTGCCTTGGTCAATTGTCAAACTTGGATGCCGACTTTCTGCTGACGATGACTAAGTCTGTATCCTCTTCTGAGTATTTCCTTCCTTGCTATGTCCATCAGTTGTGCTGGAGGCTGGGCCTTGTTCGATATTGCAAAAAATGAAAGTTTTCCCCGCAACGTCTGCCTTGTCTATGGTAAGTTGGACTGTCTCTTCCTCCGAATGCTGTGGTGTATGCTCTGATTCCTTGGTTTCAATCCTTCCTTCTTTCCGTAATGGCCGTTATTAATATGTGTGGAATCCACATGTTTGGAAGGGTTGCGATATGTGAAGGGTCGTGGCTTCATTCACCAATTTAACAATTTATTTATTATAATTTTATAAATGATCCTCATGCCTTAATTATTCTATTAAACAATTATGATAATATTTATTACTATTGTTTAATGTTTGAAAGAATTAAAATAAGGAAGAATTATCATTGGAAATAAAAATAATTTTGAATTAATATTTGAAGGAATGTTGCTTTATAAATCCTAATCATTTTTATCTTTCTCCTACTTATCATTATTTATCTTGTTTATTAGTCTATTCCTATTGGGGTTATCACATAGTGCACATTACTTTTTTAATGACTGATATATTTCTTTAATCTTGTTAATTTCTCTTTAATATCAAAACAAATCTTTTATTTTCCAAAGCTCAAACAGTAGCCGTTTACCTGTACGTGTAGAGTGAATGCAATTGATCCAGCATTACGAAGGGCAGGACGTTTTGATGCTGAAATTGAAATCAGTGCACCTAATGAAGAGCAGCGTTTTCAGATTCTTCAGGTGAAACCACATCTTTTTCCTACTTTTGTGATGCTTAATGCCTTTTCCATTTTGTGTTTTGTTCCTTCCCATAATCATAACAGAAAACAACAAAATTCCAATATAAACTGAATAAACACACATGCCTGTACCAAGAGGGCAGGGGTGGGCGGGCAAGGGGGGTGCACAGAGAGGCCGGCGAATCAGTATGAAGTCTGTTGTTACTTTTTTATATTGAATACCATAAGCATATTGTCATGTCTCTGAAGAAACGTTTTAATAAGTTTAAATTAAACTTATAATAAGCATGGGCTAATATATATAACTCCAACCTAGTAATCAACTTAGAAGAAACACAGTCAATCACAGGATTAACAATCAGGAAGACAGTGGCCTGATTAAAGAGGACGATGGGTGAAAGACATCAAGTCTATCAACTTAAAGCAGGGAGGACGATGATAGTCAACACCAGATCAATGTCTTTGACCAGCAAGACCAATGACAACAAACACAAGTGTTTTGAAATCAGTCAATCCGATATACGAATCATAACACCACTGCATATGCGTTGATGATTAAAGGGAACAGATAGCGGTTGATACTGTATGTAGAGGGCCACAGACGGGCATCTTACTTAAGCAGGAATCGACGGTGGGCTCATAAAGGAGACTGCAACAAGGATATCTTGCAGGCTTGTCCAAATAACATAATCACATTGACAGGGAAATAATCGACTATGTGAATCAATGGGATCGCTTCCATCGGGCATGATGTACCTTCAGCAAATACCCAGAAAGAATTAAGGGTTGTATGATGCAAAAGATGATATTCCATATAGAGAATGGACTCATCAATATCTTAGTTATTGATACACAAGGAAAAAATTAACATCCATAGAGAGTGTAAGTAGCTCATCTATCCATACATTGACTCTTAGGTCCAGATTATAGTGGATTTGATGATAACTAATCATCACCAATGAAGAGTTAGTGATATTACTATGGATAAGGTCGTTAAGAAGATCGCTGTTAAATGATTTCAACTGATATCGGTTAAGACCAATTGTCAAAAGGTGTGAACTCCATAAACATGAGATATTTCTCATGTAAAGACATGACTTCACATAGGCTACTATTTGGTGAGGCTGGCTACTTAAGGGAGAGGAAGATCAGTCCTTCAAGGTATGAAGATTTCATTTTATTAACTTAAATTTCTTTGTGGAGTTCGCTCGATAAGAGCAGAATCAGTTACTACCACAACCTATCATCATGCAAGTATAATAATTGCAGATCAGAGACAACACCAGTCAAAGAGCATACAATATGATAGACATATTAGAGATGGCTCCTGTATAGAGTATTTGCATACTTCACAACATAATATCTTAGACGACATACTTCTGCCAAGAACTATCCAGTAAATTGCAGCATATACCAGAAAATAGGAGAGACGGTTCACATGGTAATGTGAATGCTATTATATTGCTAAATTAGAAACAGCCAATATATATATATATATATATATATATATATATATATATATATATTATTGCTTTGAAGTTTGAACTGCCAAACACACCTTGCAGTCATTCATACATTTATCTCTGCATTATCATATTGTGATAGTATTGTAACTATTGGTTGTATTCCATTGTGGCATTCTGAATTACCAATTGTATGTATATGAAACCATTTAATTATTATTTAGTGCATTTCCATTATTCTAGCATTTGAAATTACCAGTCATAATTGTAATTCAGTAACTTGTGTTCACAAATTCACTTCATTGCATTCATAATTTAAATAGCTGCACATTGCATTGAAAGGAAATTGACAATTCACATGGTGTCCAAGTAACCACAAAAAGGGGGCATTATGCATATTAATTGCAAAATATGAATAACATAGGATGTAACAATTACGCAACATCAAAAGCACACATAAGAGACATTTTTTTAAGTGGAAACCTTTGCAGGAGATAAGATTGGAGAAAACTATGGAAACATATTGCTCGTATAAAACTTTCTTAGAAATTTTGTGGCCACCAACCCACAAGAGACACTGATCCCCTCTTGATGGTTTGCAGGCACCAACCCACAGACTGCCTCGCTAAAACAACTTGGTAAGCGACACCAGTCTTCTTTGATGAGAGTCACCAACCTCTCAATCTCGTCAATTATGATGAACTAAAATCCAATTGAATAGAATGACAACTATTTGACACTCCACAAATCTTCTTATGACTTGATAAAAAATCTGCCTTAACATCTTAACTACACAAAAATTTATAATATTTCTGAAGTCTGCAATAAGGTTTTTAATGTTTCTCCACATAAATTTGAATTATAATCTTTAATATTCCTGCTCATATGATTGCCACGATCTTTTCTTTAGATCTGCTTCAAAATTTTGATCTTAATTCCTTTCAATCTGCTCTTAAAATAAAAATTATATTTGTGGAATTCTCGCCTTCAACTGCTCTCCACATATTCTATTATCTTCTCAAAATGGGCGGACCTGATTGGAAAGATGTCTACTTGCAAATGTGGCAACCTTTGAAATATATGCACCTTTCATGCGTAAGTCTATAGTGGGCTACTCCTGGATGGGTTTCTTGGTCTTCCAATTCTGAGTTCTGTGTCACAAATCTGATATTGACCAGGGTTGGGAAATTCTGACTTTTTAAGTTTTTAAATTTTTTCTGATTTATGTTTTTTGTTTTTTTTGAAGCTTTCAATTTTTTTGTGTGTTTTGAATGAATAATGATTTGCAGACATGTAAACAAATAAATCTCACTAAAGAAGCAATGCTGCAAGGATGTTACTGGCACTTAATTTCCAAGTGACAATGGCAACACCTCAAGGACAGTGATCAGCCCTACTCAGTGTACTCAACCAAACATCCTACAAGAGTATACCAAAGCCAAATGTCCACCTAAATGGAAATAAGCTCTCATGGATGCAAAGAAAGATTGACATGGGTGCATAATTAATCATATTAATCCACCTCATAGTGCTGTTATGACCTCGGCCAGCAAAACAGAAAGTACCAAATGTATCATAGTAATGCAAACGAGAGACTTCCATCCCACACTCATATATAGTCTAAAGACTCTGATCCATACTCTATCCGAAACTGATCCTGGATGCATAACAAGCTTCCACTGCATCACCCTGCCAATGCTATCAACCGAATTCCACTCTATCCTGAACTTTGCCATATAATTGTGAGTGAACACTGCCATGGGTACAAAGTCCATCAACTCTATGTTACTGGTATGATAGGTACTGATAACCAATAAAATGCAATTCATGTTATAGAGCCTAAGTTTGGCCTCTGGCTCAAACCAAACAACTACCAATAGCACATTGGGATCTGAAGAAATGATGAGTGGCGTTGATTTGTGTTTTATGACCTACCAACAATAGAATGTAATATTGAGATATCCTATCCTTACTTTATCACAATCGTGTGTATGCTAGGATTGTGAGAGATGATACAATTGACTTAAAGGTTCTTTTTATGCAAGTTCTTGGTTGTGGATAGGCTCAACAGTTGATGTAACATGATGGTATCACGAGGGGCCTTATGTAATTCCTGAAGTTGACTTTGAACAGTACTGGCTATGGGAGCGTTCAAATGATATTGGAATGAGAGCACCTTTTTGGGTTTTGACGAATATGCAGAAAGTAAATGAGAGTAAGGTGTAGGGATTCTATGCTAATATTAAGAGCTTGAAAGATGAATCCTAACAACTATTAAAAGCTGGTGCAACTTCGAAGGTTTGTGCAAATAGTTTTCATATCCCAATGAACACTATCAAAATGAACAATGGACATTAAAGACAAAAGTGAAGCATCCACATAATAACTAGGATCCAACCTTACACTACACTTAGAAATGACCTAAGAACAAAAGGCATGAACAAAATGATTCCACCTCAACACTATTATCATTCGCATTTGTCTTAGTACATAAAAATGAATCTAATCTATGTGAGGGATCAAAGAGCATGCAAGCACCAAGATACATCAAGAAATCACCAAACCTCAATGACAACTTTATCGTCTCTGTAGTTTATAAATAACAATCTCCAAATTTCGTCCTTTATAAATGAGAAATGAGGCCTCTATGCAGTTCTCATATTGCTATGATTAGCATAGATTGAGACAAAACTGATGGCATTGATTGTGCTAGCTCAACCCTAATTAGGGCCAGGGCTTAGAAAGAGGATCTATTATTAATAAGAGGGTTTGCATGAACCAGTTTGAAAGAATCCACTCTCTTAGTGGAAACGCCCACTATGCATCAAATGCTTTCTCGCCAAGAATAGCCAAGGCTTGATTCTATTCATTGAATGTCTAGAATTTGGATAACACTGTCTCCAACTCATCTATGTTGACACTTGACTCCGAGTCTTGCTTTAACTCCAGAACGATCATTTCTCGTTCACACTTTCTTAAATTGTTCTTCTAATTTGGCATTGAGTCTTAGGCTGTTAATAACATTTGAGACTATGGAAAGGTTCTCAAAGTCATCCTTCAAGAAGAAATTTAATCGAAAGAAATCTTCTAGCTTTCTTCTTAGGTTTCTATTATATCATTCTTGGTCATCCTTTATGTCAATAAGGCTACAACCATGGTGGAGATTCCTTGCTAAATAGTCTTGACCACCTTCCTCAATCGAGAGGATTCCTCTTTGAGTTTTTGAAACATCTCCTTCTCCATGATTGTTGTGCTGTACGAGTAGGTGACATTAGACATCTATCGCACCCTTGCCATTCCATCATTACCCACAGTCTGCTTGGGAGTTTCAATCAAGGCTTCCAAGTGTGAGATTACTTCTTGTTAAATATGCTTATTGTTTCACGACTCATCTATGCATTGTATCTTGGAAAGGATGGTTAATGCCTTCTCATATATTTGTACCAAGCTTCAGCAGATTTTTATGCCTCTTTCTAGATATCTTCCATCCAAGCCTTTGCACTTTGGGGAAATTGGTTTCATTTTCTCAATACCTTCCATTAACTCAGTTGGAAGAATTGTAGGAGTAATAAAGGGTTGAACTTCTTACCTCGATGGATGAATATGTTTAGAAATTTGCGCAAAGCTCTATTGTAACTTTTCTCCTTCTAGTATTTTCCTCCAACTTCCTCATCTTCTCCTTCATTGCTTGGACAAAGTCATCAATCTCTTTAATTACATACTGCCTCGAGGCATATCTTAGATCCGATTTTGTTACATTATACTTGTCTAGAGCAATCTTTCCCTTAGCTTTGTCAACTATAGTTATTGCAATTTATGAAGTCCTCGATCTAGATTTACCCATGATGAACTTTGCAAACTTATTCGCTTTGCCCTTTTCTTATGGCTTGTTACTTCATCCAAAATTTCTTGTAATTCCAATGCAGGGTCAATTTCCTTTTCATGACTCCTTTGCAACCTTTTGCTTAACCAATTTGGAATGGTAGCATGTTGGTCATGGATTTTCTGTCGCCATAGCATTCTTTCATTATTTTCTTCCTCCACGATGGAACTTTTTGCTATTTCAATGGGAACTTCTACTTCTGTAATAAGAAATTTATTTGCCGTACCAACATCTATCTCCATTAGTTCTTGTTCTAGAATGGCTCCAAGTCTTTCCTCAATGACAATGCCTTGCTCTTGATTTCTTGCTTGAGTAGATTCTTGATAAACATTAATACTTTCTCTATCTTGCACTGTCCTATTCATTTGCAACATCCTTCTCTTGCTTGTTTCAACTTCTTCCCTTGTGTCTCCTATTAGCTTGGAGTCCTATTGGGCAATGGTAGAGTTACTATTGATCCTTGCTGCTTTAGATGGAGTTCTTCACTATACAAGTCAGGCCTCTTTCTCAGTTGCACTTTTCAAGCAGTACTCTTTCCTTTTTCTCGCTTTGCATTCTCTGGTGGAACTTCTCCTCCTTCGATTGTAACTCCTGATGGTTTCCTCGGTCTATCATATCCCGCAACGTTTGATGTCCCATCAATTTATAAGTCAGACAATCTTCAGACACCTTTAGTTTGCTGATTGATCCTATTGAGTGGCAATCTAGAAAACATCCTCCTTTTGACCTCATACTCATTTGTAGTATTAGCCCATAAATCTTCAAGATAAGTCTTGTATTGGTATTTCACACCAATCATTCTATTGTAGGGATCAAAATCTAGACTTGCTGGGTAAAATGTTAGATGGTAGAAATGTAGCTCATCTATTGATCTTTCAGCTATTTGTAGACAAGGACACATCTGATATTCATATCCTAAGTTCTTTTTTTTTTCAATCATTTCATGTGGGTCAGCTGTTTGGTGACTTCCAATAGCACCATCTTGTTAGTAGGATGCCTCAGAAGTTCTTATGGTTCTGAAGAAAACCCTATAGTCTAATGTAGGAAAAAGTAAGTGGATGAACCATGTTCTATATTTCTCCACTAACTTCATTTCTTCAGTTGATAATACAGTATGCAATTCACCCTACAACATTCTGACAATGTGCATAGCAAAAGCGTTGTTGACTCTCATGAAGTTATCCTTAGCATAAAGTTGCAACTAAGGGTAGCACTATTGCACTTTCAAACAGCGTGGACCATTTCCTATTGCTCCTTTGTATCCTAGTCCATCATACCTTGTCATTCTAGTTAGCATGTAAACGACATAGGAATTCATGTAGAATTTTCCTGACTGCTCTAGATTTTTCGCTCATTCGAATTGTTGTTGATCATTCCAGCCCAATCAATGGCATTGAATCCTTCGATTACTTATTCAACAAATCGCATTGAATCCTTCGATTACTTATTCAACAAATCACCACATCCATGGTTCGAATGCATAGGACTATGCAATTCCAAATACTTTGCTGAACATCATCACTAAGTCACTATATCTTGTTGGAGGTCTAATGAAGTCAACTTTTTGGGTAGCTTGGAATGGTATATCTTGTTCTTTGGTAGCCATGTATGGTTGATTATCGCCTCACAATGGTCAACCCCAAAAGTTTAGACTTTAAGTGCTTGCTCCTTTGATTTTAATATTATTGATTTTTATGTTTGGATTCCAAAAGCTTCTGAAATCGTTGATGGAGAGAGGTTTACTAGAACTTTGCTATCTGGGTCTCTAATTGTTCTATCTTTTGAATTGTAATGCTTTGCACATTCCACGATCAACTCTTGATGATGGATGGCCGAAAGAAAGCTGTTTGCAACTACAATCTTGCTTTGGACTATGTGACTTGCTATATGTGGCATTATGGTCCTTATTTTCAATGATTCTTATATTGAATTCACCTATGGCGAGACCTCCCAAATTTATATGACTAACATCTTTCCATTTTGAAACAATCTTAGACTTTGGATTAATTCCTCTCTACTCATTCTTAATCAAAGCTGCTTTGGACAAGCCTGATCCTTTGGGTTCTACCATTTTTGCTTCTTGCAAAGCAAAATAACAAACATAAGAACATGCAAGGAATAAAAAGCAGATTATATGCCTTTAATTGGTGGAACGAATCCAAAGTTTGAAGAAGCAAAATCTTATGAAAATAAGAACAAATTCAGTACAAAACTTCTTCCCTCTCTAGAAAGAGATTTTCTCTCTCCCAAAATCTTCTCTTCTCGAAAATTCAAACTGAATGAATGTTGCAATTTACTGTAGAATTGCTTCTCTACAAATTTCAGAAACCCTTTTCTTGATTCTTCAGCTTAGCACAAGTTCACCTATCTCTACAAAAAGATTCACTCCAAAATTTTTCTCCTCAAATTTTGCATAACCTTTCACATGAAAACTTAACCTTCTCAAATTCTCCAAAATCCTCACCTTTACTCTTGGCTCTTCAATTCTTTGTTGTGAAATTGAACCCCCATGTTGCTAAATTCGAATGAGTAAAATTTGAGAAACTGCATTAAGTTTTCTTCCATGTTGTCATTTTGGGATAGATACCAAGGTGAAGTCCTCTATATAGAAATTCAACCCCTAGCTTGCTAAATTCGAATGAGTAAAATTTGGGAAACTGCATTAAGTTTTCTTCCATGTTGCCATTTTGGGATAGATTCTCTTACAAAAATTGCTATTTGTCTTCAAGTTTCTAATCTTCCTCAAAAAGATGCTATTTTTAGCATGTATCTTCATCGGTAAACTTCGTCCATATGTGTGCTCAAAGGGCTTGGAATTTAAATATTTCACAATTTAATATTTCCATTCCTTTATTTAATGATTATTGGATATAAAATCCCAATAATTAATTAAAGCCAGTATTTTCCAGTTTAGTTTCCATCTTGGTTTATGCTTAATTAAATCCATTCCCGCTAGTTCTTTTCTCGAGTGCACTTTAGGCATTGGTGGTGGAATCATGTCATTTAATTTATTATTATTATTTTTAAATGTTTATTTAACCACAATCTTAGGAGAATTAACAATATTTCCATTATTTAATATAGTTGTAGCTTTATTTCTTAAATACCTCACAATCTTTTTGTGTGTAAATGTGGCACTTTGGATGGCTTTTATATTATGAATTTTTTCATGTCCTAAACTTTAATTGCTTCTTGAGTGTATTCCATGAGTGCAAATAGTAGAGGAGGATTTCCAAACTTTTCCTCGCCCGCGTACATTTGGATTATTGGGTGCATTAGGGGATACATGGATGATTATCAAAATTTTAAGTAATCTTATCTTTGTGATATTTGGGCTATAGAGTGCATTTAGACTACACTCAAGGATTTAGAAACTTTAGGAAAACTACTTCAAAGTGTGAAATTTGCACTACTGAGCACATTTGGATGCCTGTGGGTGATTTTTAAATGTTGGAAATATTCCATGATCAATCGAAAAATGCACTTGGAGTGCAAATCCGTCCTTTTGGACTTTCTCTTCACACGTATTCCGTCACTAAGTGAATTTTGCGCTATGAGTGCATTTGGGACCCATTGGCGGGCTATTGCATTTGAGTGAGATTCCATGACTATATGGTATTTGCACTGTGAGTCTGTCCTTGCCCCAGGGGAATTTTCATTTTTTCAAAGTTTTTCTTTGTTGTGTATGACTACTGCTTTGGGCGCCTTTTAGCTTGAATATTCCTCATGTGTGGAGAAACAATGCTAAGAAATGCATAGCAAGTGTTTCTATGGAAATTATTTCTAAGCATGCTTAAGGAGCAACGATCATAGCACTTCCACGCTTTAGTGTCATGGCCATTAGAAGAGATACAATGAACGCATGGGCTTAATCCATCTCATAAGAGACAATTTATGTTTGATTTCATTTGTTGTCTTTAGATTGTGAAATAAATTCTTATTCGGGCCTAGTGATCAATTCAAACCTTTTGTGACATTTCTTTGTCTTCTATTTTTGCGTGCTTATAAGTGCCTTCACTATAGTAAAGGATATTATGACCTGCTCATTTTTTATGTTTCTCTCTTCCTTCTCAATCAACATTCAACCGACCTTTGTTCATTTTCTATGTTTTCTTGACCAACATTTAGATTACCATTGCATTTTTGTTCTATGACCATGGATTTTCCAAATTTAATAGAATCTTATGCCTGTACATTATAGGCGCCCTTGAGTTCTTCAACCTTAGCCATTTTCATGTCTTTCCATGCTTACTGGTGTTGGGTCTGCCTAGTACATAGTTACACTAGCTTGTTCCTTGGTCTCTTCCAACTTAGTTTCGATCAACACTGCTTATTTGCATTGCTTTCTCAAGAAGTGCTTTTTCATATTTGACCATTTTTTATCACTTCTTTTCCATTTTTTGGATGCTCTTTGTCGGAGTTTTAAAACTAATGAACAACAAAAGGTTCAATACCAAAATGATATTACTCACACAACCTAAGGATTAGCCAATTCCTATTGACAATTACATGTGCAAACCATTTGGACCCAACTTCAACAAAACCAAGGGTGGTTTTCTGCTCTTTAGGCTTTGCAAACCAGGGTGGGTATACCCTGGGTATGATTCAAGGCTGGAAGCTACTGTATCAGAATTATTTTAGTTTCATTTTGATTCTCATCCCATATCCTCAAACATATGCATGATTCTGATATTTTTGGATAAAACACATCCCATATAGCAGATTTGGTCAAAATTCTTCTATAGATTTGCAAGTGTTCTCAGTAACAGTGGCTAACCAAGGCTAAAACATTTCTTGCAAACAAGTGCTGACCACCTTTTGAAATCTTTAAGAAAAGTAAATTAAAGCTGATTGTGATTTTAGATTTGATGCTTCTTCATGGTATACCAATTCTGCAGATTGAGTAAATTTTGATCAGTGCCTGTTCCATTGGGATTCAGAGTTTACTCCAAATTTATGGATCTAATCTGTTGCTTCACAACAAATATTATCAGCAATTCTTACTGAAATTCATTCTTACAGACATCATTTCTATTACTATGACAATCCCATCAAACTCATCAAAAGTATTTACTTAATTCATTGAATTAATAGCAGTAATGAATTGACATACAACCTAAATGAATTGCATTCAATTGAGCAAGCTTTACTCACAGAATCTCAAAATAACTAGGTAATAGCAAAGGAGACAAAATTCAATAAAAATTGATATGGGGACAGCTCAAAACTTGTATTAATTTTTCTTGATAATGGTATACAATTGTAATAAACTCAGAATGACCTTAGAAAGAGACACAAAGATCATTCCATATTGATGTAGTCTCAGAAAATATGCAGAGAAGATACATTATAAAGTTTTGCTCAAAGACTAGACCGAAAACATCCTAAGTGTAATACTAAAATGCATTAGGAATCGGACCCTTCTCTAGCCCTAGAAACTTATATAATGTGAGATGCAACAAGCTTCAGGCATAGAGAACTGATAGGTGTCTATTACAGGAAATATTTACATACACCTATCACAAAAAGACAAAAATTTCAAGTAACAAGAAAGTAACATCATATTATTCTTGGTAGGCCCCTTTTTCTGTTACATCCTCGCATGCTGGGAATCCCGTGATTGGTCTTTATTCATTCTGAATCCTCGACATATGCGGCTACTAGACTTGCCAATGATGTGTCAGGCTTTGATTCATGTAGCTTCACCTCCACTCTAGCATTTTCACTCATATCATCATGTGTTATCAAGGTGACAACTACTCTTGATTCTGTGTTTGTTGAGTCATCTAACTGATCCATTGCATCTTTTGCACGAGATGACTGCCCTTCTTCTTTTACAGGTACTGATGGAGGTGGATCGATGATTTGTAATTCATCTTCGTGCATCTCATCATCATCACTTTCAACTTCTTCTAGTTGCTCACGAGAAGCAATATCCTCCATCCACTTGTCAAAAAGTGCATCGTCTGGCCAGTCAAAATGCAGAATATCCTGTTGTTTCTTGATAACATATTCTGCTTCCCTGTCAATATCAACAAATTCTTGTTTCAAAGAATCAAAGAATATTTGGGCTTTCACTATTTCTTTAGTTGTGGTAGCCCACCATGCATGCCCTGTTTCATTGATAATTTTATTCATCCCTAGACAAAATAAATCATCAAGTTCCTTAGCCCATTCATCTTTGTTTTTCAAATTATTTCTTCTATCTAGGGCATGAGGAAACAAACTAAACTTTTGGCTCTTATATTTGTTCAAATAGCCAACTATTATTCTCTGCAGATGAATTCTCTTATTATCAAAATCAGAAAGATCAGAAACAATATCAAAAGTCTTTTTAATTTGATCATACGAGGCTTTTATGACAGAATAACATAAAAATGTTATTTCTTTCCTCCTTCCTACCCATTTATTCACAATAGGCTTCAAAGCCTCATCACTTGCTTTCAGTTCCTCCTAGATACTTATCACCCTAGCCAACTGATCATAAACTAGTGGCCATTCAATTTTATCCCCCCAAATATGTGAGAGCCTTTCTTAATTTATCTTCATATTTTACATTCAACTCTACACGTAAGGCCCACAACTTACTCTTTTCTTTTTCAAAATCTTCAGCAGTGTAATACTGTGGCCTCTCTGGGGTATTTGGCATCTCTATGAGAGGAGTGGATTTGAAAGGCTCCACTGGAGGGCGAGGATATGTTATTCTAGGTCTTGTAGACCTCCCCGTTAATTTATTCTCAAGTTCAATCCTCTTTTGAACTTCCTTATTGTAGGCCTCCAGAATTGTTTCATATTTACTTTGTAATTCAAACATGGCCCTTTCTTCCTTCTTAGCAGTGGCCAAAACAAATTGGGATGAATCTACATTCCAATGTGCAACCTGCACATGAGAGGTATCAACCACTCTCCTCACAATGATGTTTCCTGTTAATCCTAAGTCATCTGGCTGTGATGAAACAACCCTAGATCCCCTTCTCAATGACCACATAACCAAAGCAACTTGATCTTCACTGAATGAAGTCCCTGCAAACTCCTTTTTATTGGGGTCTTGTAATTCCAATTTATTTGAAATAGAATAAAAATCAATGAATCTGCAATATCCCAATTGGGTAACAATAATATATTGGAAGCCTTTACCATTTGCCTCCCCTCTTCAGGGGTTATGTTTTGGAACTCTTGAATGATTTGTTCCTTTATTTGATTTTGTAGGGCTGCCTCCTCTAGTTTAGGATGCTCTGTCCTCAACTGGTTGCATCTGTCTTCAAATTTATTCATGTTGGCTCTCCATGCAAATTGGCAGAAAGCCCTAGATTTAACAAAATTATCATCTGATAACAATTGTTGACTTGCTTGTTCTAGTACAACGTCTAATTCCCTTCGTTTGTAATCTGCAACTATCAACTCAAAACTTGGTGTTGGAGGCTCCTGGGGGTCTCCTTCATTTGTTTCTGATTGTGTAACAAAAATTCCCCCTTGTGATCCCAATTGTTCAATTTGTTCTTCAGTGAGCTGTTCCTCTTCAATTCTCATAGGGGTCTGTGAGGGCGAATATTCCTCAATATGAGGATCCTTTTCCCTTATTATTTTTCTCCTTTTTAGGGGGGGGGGGGGGGGTTCAAAAGATCTCTCTTCCATGACATCACTAGTGGATTCAACTATTTTTTTTCCTTTGTCCACAGTGGTCCCTTTATTTTGAATAATAGTATACCTTGGCCTTTTTTGGATAGTTAATTGACCTGCCCCTATATTGGGAGTAAAACCCAATCTCCTCATTACTTCCCTGGCCTTATCTGGGTAAAATCTAATAAATAATTGCTTCTTTTCATTCATTGCCTCCATTATTTCAGGAAAAGTATTCATAAGTTTATTCATCTTATCTACATTTGTAACAGCATTGTCCAAAGGACTATAACTTGCATCAAAACAATGAATGAAATCTAAAACTTTAGAGAAAACTCTCCACTTTTCTTTTCTAGTCCCTGCTCTTGCAAGGAGTACTCATTCTTTATTATGTCTTCAGGAAAATATAATTCATGCTCAATTTTTCCAAGCTTAATTCTACACCTCAGAGCCAAATTATAAAATCCCACAGAATCACAAAAATGAGGGTGAGAAATAGCCATCTTGTAAGTATCCAAAATTTTGTTTAGAGAAAGCCAACCTCCTTTTGTGATTACAAAATGATGGGTCACTGTGCAAGTGGGGAATATTGACCTTGTTGATCTTTTCAACAAAAAGGTTTTCTCTACTCCTCCTAACTGCCACAAAAATTCAGCTACTCCTACCTTCAAGGGCACTTGGTAAGGTAGTACATGAGGACTTCCTTTAAAACCATAAATTCTAAATATAATAGAAACAGAGTATGGGATGATATCCCCCCAATTATGTGAAACTTTCAAACCCCTGGGGTTATCCATAGGCCTAATGAGACCCATTAGTGCCTTGGGGATTCTGGGGTTGTCACTCAATAAAATGCATCTCAGCTTGGAAGTGAAATACCTATCAAAATTGACAAAGCTTGCGTTCTCTTCATCCCAAGTCATATTTGCACTCCATAATTGGACTGACAGTGCTTCCCCATTTTCTTCTCTGTTTAACTCCATTTCTTTACCAAAATATGTAGCTCTCTTAAACAAAAACATGTGACATGTGCATTAACAAAGAATAATGGCCAAAAGTTTTTTCCACCTTGCCCTTAGCAATCCCAATCAATCCATTGTGAATTTCCTTAGCTAATTAAGAAGCAAAATAAAAAATTATGTCCACACCAAAAGATGAAATTTGAATAACCATATACATGAAATCCATAGGCATAAACTGCTCTTCATCTCTCCCAAAAACTCTTCATAGGGTCCTATATATCTCTACAGCCCTGATGTTGAAGTATGCCCTTTTGAAAGGTTCCCTGGAGGCTGCTGTTATTGCTGGCAGAGTTCTAATTTTGCCTATATGTGCCTTCAGTGCACCTTGCCTAATGACATCCTCCTTGGATATGTATTCCTTTTCTAACCCTTCCAAATCAATGGGCAAATGGTAATCAGTAAGAGGCCCTAAACCAAAAACTTCCCTAATTTCATCTGGGTTGACTATAATTAGGACCTGACCATCAGTTCTTCTTACTACTCTAATGGCTTGGTCTTAGTTCTTTGCCACAGCTTCCAGAATATCATAATCCATAAAAACACTAGGAACCACCAGCTTCTGTAAATCAAAATTCTAGATATTGGCATGTGGGGCAAGCAGGTTCCTCTTTGAAAACCATTTTTTAAATAGGTCCAGACCAGTTTGAGAGGTATTAGCATCTCTGACCCAATTCCCTTTGTCATACAATCCATCTACTATTTTCAACCTAGGGTTTAATGTAGTAAGCTTTTTAACTTGTACAGTTTTAGTAGTGGAATTAGGGAGCAGCTCAAGTAAATCATTGTGGACGTTCCTATCCAAATAATTCTCCTGACCAGAAAATCCCTTCTTTGGATGCATTTTGGATTGTAACTTGCAGAATTGAGACACTACAGAGATTATGATATAATTACTTACTTGAACCTTTGCTCGTTCCTTTCTATAATTCTGCAGTATATACACGAACAATGGAATTCCGCTTCAAACTTTTGTCAGGCTCAACACAATCTTCTCAGAAATGGCTTTTGGTCAGGAAAAGCTTGAAATCTTTGTTCGTGTGGGATGGAACTGAGAAAATCTTCTGTATTATACTTTGATTTTCTTTTGCACGCGAAGCTTTCATTCCTCATAAATGCATAGAGTAGAAAAACATAGTGGTATCATCTTTGATTTTAAATTTGCGCCGTTGATCTTTGAAAAATCCTACGATCCAAGGATAAAAATAGGGCTGACTCATCTTTCTTCTTAACACGCTGGTAGTCAAACCAATGAAATGGTTCCTTCATTGCTGGCGTTTCAATCTGGACCCACCGATGACTGGGGACATGTGTCATCAAATCGCTACCTTGCTATACATAACTTTCGAGCATCTTGCTATAGCGAAGTAGCGACAACCATTGATTTTTCTTTGATTGTGTGGAGGACATTTGATACATTACTTAAGAGAAATATGTGGTGGGTCCCTTATTTGCTAGCTCGCTATACATAACCTTTGGGCAACTTGCTATAGTGAGATAGCGGCAACCGTAGATTTGAGATCAATCTGAGGGTGTGGAAATTGCATGAATTACATAAGATGTGATGGGTCCCTTAGTTGCTATGTCACATAGAGTAAAAAGTGCACATCTTTCCATAGCGAGGTAGCGATAATCGTTGATCCAAGTTTGATTGAACGATCAGAATCTTTCATGTGTTTTATGAATGGGGCATGGGTCTAGGTTATTGATGATGTAAGAAAATCCTGCACAACTGGCATATAAAACCATATTCTAATCCTAGTCACATTGCCACGTTGCTTGGGTCCCACCATGTGTTGATTTCTCAGCAGGTCGCTATGTTGCTAACGGTGAGATGCATAATTTTTACGACAGCGACATAACGAGCTCCGGTGTCTTATCAAAACTTGGCGCTAGAAAAATAAAGGCAGGTCAAATCATAATCACCCCCATTAATGCTTCTGACATAACAATAAAATCATTACTCACCACGCCACTTGGAAATCGTTATGGTCATTGGGAAATTTGGAGGCCATTGTGTCATGTATTTCCCGGCTATTCGCTATCTTGCTATCGGCAGGGTGCTTAGTTTTTTCGATAGCGACATAGCGAATCATCGGAGAAACCATATTCCAGTGACTTCTTTTGCCCCCTTTTTTACTTGGTTCCCTTTCCTGCTCTGATAGTACTGACAAAGTGCTCTGATAGTATTGACAAAGTGCACGTGACTAACTGCACCTCCATTTTACGGTCCTGTCCTTTAATTTTTTGGTAGTCGCTATGTCGCATAGGGTAAAATACTTGCATCTTTTTATAGCGATATAGCAACTACCGTAGATCTTACAAGAATCTGACAGTGATAAACATAAGAGAACAAGGCCACTTGAGGGCGTGGAAATTTTTGAAATGAATGCAGAAAATTTGTAAAATTATTTACAATATTTTGTGCCCAAAATTTTAAAAGGAACGAGACACAAGGTTTAACAAATGTTTTCAAAGGCTAACAAATTTGGAGGACCAAAGCCTAGAAACCCTATTCACCATTAATGGATTCAATTCTGATTTTTGTACCTATGTTAGGGAAATTTTATCACGCAAAAATCAGACCAACACTCTTCAAAAATGTTCTTTAGACTCTAGATACCCTTTTGCCTTTTCTTCTGTCAGTGTTCCTGAATTGTCAAAACATACCTACAGAAGACAGACTTATGGTTTGCTATTGGGAGGACTTTCAACTAAGCACTTCATCTTATTTTACAGTTCCTAATCAGGAAACACTTCAAAACTAAAATCTAAAAGGTAGGGAACTGCTCTCTACTCTAGACTTAGCAAAATTCACCACTTCTCACTTGGAACACAAGAAGTCTTGGTAGACTGAAACTAGAAGTGCTAGAAAGCACAAGCCAAAACAGCCAAGGCAACCAAAAAGAAGGGGGTTCCTGTTTGCAGTGTGGCAATGTGTGAAAAGGTCGCAACAGGTGGTAAAGTGGAGTCTCTACCAGTATCTGTAAGTAGCTTAGATAAGGTACAATATCATCATATCCTAGTGACCTTTGTAACTTACAAGGCACATCAAGTGGAAACAACACTATCCCAAAATGTCTATCTTGCTGGAATGCAATACTTACAAAATGATTTGCTGCTTCAGGAGATGTAGTGCTTCTCACAGATAGACAGACAAAGTCTTTTGCAGATTTTGCAAAGAAAAACCATCATGCCTAGCAATGGAAATGTCCTCATAAGAGTATGTCAGTTGGCTCCAGAATCCCTATGGCTAGTCGCCTCCATGACCCAAAACACCCATGCACCAAGGAGTCTCTAGGTAACCAGAAAACATATATTCCCCAATATCAAGCCAGAAGTCACAACTGCCTGCAATGCACACATTAGTGTCCTGATTATCAATTGTAGCAACATCCCCATATATAAACTCGTGTCAACTGAGTCTCCAAGTATGCCAACTAAATATACGAGTCTTCATGGTATGTATACCCAATCTATGGCATAGAGCAGCTACATATTCTATAGAGTCATCAACTAGGTGAGACTTGTCATCAACAGACTTAACAAATGCACTATGAACATTCAAGGACCATGGTAACTGTGTATTACTCACATCACCATCTACATGTGTAGTTGTAACTCTAGGAGCTGATTCACCAAGTACGTATGCTCCATAACACACTCTAACTCCATGTAGTGAACCTCCAGATACCTGGCCAACAGTAGTGACACCAAATCCTGATAAAGCAAGTCATATGAATCCACAAAGAATGTTGAAGAAAATATCAACCTCAATTGCACTACTGGCTTGGCCAACTACTCATGAGTGCTAACATGATAAAATCTCATACTACTACTGTAATAATTCTGACCTTATATTTGTTTCAAATGCTGATGTAAATCTGGAGTATTAATTTCGTCAAACAATTTGCAGACCTTCTGAAGTAACCTTAAATTTCTTTGTACTGATTACTGAAATGTGAGATTCAGAAACTATGAAGAAATGCATAGATTCATTATGTCAAACAGTTGGAAGTAACCATAGATGGGCAATTTAATAAGTATCTTAATTCCATACTGTAAAAGGTTTATATCAGAATATTTAAAATGTTACCACAGTACAGGAATTGATTATTTTCTTCAACCCCCTTTGAGTTTGAATGTGGCCCCAAACATATTATGATATTCAGAAATAAACAAAGGAATATTTATCCAGTTCACAGACAATCACGTAATGAACATTAAGTGCATGGATGCTACAGACCTTTTGTAATCTGGGACTGCTGAAAGGTGAAACTCTCAGTATGGAGGCGTCATTGATATTCACCAATATGTGCCGTAGTCCAAACAGCTGGCTTGGTTTCCAACCCATGATTTATTTCCTGTATCTTCTAAGAATGTTGACCCGCTGCACTCTTCACCTCACAATTTTAAGAACCACGATCAGTCAAGGAAGCTGTCTATTGAATCCTGGGTGAGAGTGGTCTAACTGTCCGCCAATGTCCACATCCTATACACCATCGAAGGCCTGTTGCTGGATACGTCAAGGCAAGCTCGGGGTCCAATAACTCGATTGCCATCTGTGTCTCAGTCCCGCGTGAATGTTCCACCCTCACGTATATGCATCTGGCTGTGTCTTACTCCGAGTGGGCTCCCAGCGTAATATCTCCTGCAATGATATTCAAATGGCATACTATGTCTGGGCAAGACTACCAATATGCCCTCCTGTTCAATATTTCTTTCTGAGGCTAAGCTGGAGATGTTAACTTTTACTGGACGAAAAATGCAGGCCAGTAAGCAAGAAATACCAGATTAAACCATATGCTCCATACCTGTCTTCTTATTTGATTCACTGAACATTCTCCTATTGCCGATTACTGTCCAATGTCATTTACTGAATTTAAAGGAAGTCTGGGGTACTGTCCAGCTCCTTCGAATATTTCCAGACTTAGAGGGTTTTCGTCCTCCCAGTCATTAACCAGTCACAGTAAGCAACCAGAATGCAAAGCTTTCTTTTTTCATAAATATTCGTGTTTTGATAGTCCCAATGTAAGCTCCCTTTAATAGCCTCGAAGTGAGGGAAATTACAAAAAGCAAAGAATGTGGGATTAAAACTCCATTTTCGTTCTGTAGTCACTTAAAGTCATTTTATGAAGTATATAACTTATAACATTAAAATGACTTAATTTTCTCTCACTTTAATAAAGTTCTGAAGTAAATTAATTTAAACCCCTGTTGTGACTGGTAAACATCCTACCAAATAGTATTATTAACCTATCCGGATGTGGAGATAGATTAAATTGGCGCCCATCTCTCTAGTGCTGAGAAGGGGACATGATAGTCCTCCCTTCCCGGGATTGCTTGCCCTCAAGCAATCTCAATGACGGATGTTGCAATATAGACTCACCTTCCCAAGTGGCATCTTCATAAGATAAGTCTTTTCAATGGATCAAATATTGCCCGATAGTTCTGTTGCGTAGCCTCCTCTCTCGGGTTTCAGTTACTTCCTTTGGCACCAAAATAAGCTTACCCACTTCATCAAGTGGGGGCAAACTCACTGAAGGTACAACCTGCTGAACCACAGCCTTCTTGAGGCACGAGACATGAAAAACATTGTGAATTTGGCTGTCACCCGACAAATCAAGCTCATAAGCCACTTCTCCTACCCTCCTGGTGATATAATAAGGTCCATAAAATCTGGGCTTGAGTTTCTCGGACCCACTTCTCTTCAAAGAACTCTGTCTATAGGGCTTATGCCGGTATTACCACTTGCTGCTGCTGATGCCACACACTCCCCACATTCTCAGATGCATTGGAGACTTATAGGATGGATTCTTAGCTATTGTAAAAAGAACTCACAAATACTTATACCGCTAACAAACTTACTTCTGAATGTAGGTTCGATTGATACAAGGTATAATACTGCAAACTTCATGCGTGAACTTGGGTACAACTTCAAGGAAATACTGGGGCTATATCTAGCCTCCCAACTCTTCTTAAGGGGTTTTGTCCTTAAGAAAACCAATCACATTTAGGCAACCAACTTCATCTTTCAATATATTGTTATATTCATGGCATAAATCCCAAGGTCTATTGCTTTCATAACCTCAATACGAGGGAGAGCACAAACAACTAGGCAATGTGGGATCAAAACCATTTTTGTCTTTTAGTCACTTAAGTTACTTTTGTTAAAAGATGAGTTTAAGTCATAAAGTAACTTTATAAATTCACTTTATAAAATAAAGTGACTTAACTATAGATAATCTCGTCGAACTTTAATATTTTCCCAAATGAAACCAAATAAATTCCTGTAACTGGCTGACATCCTTTAGATTAATGCCGTTAGCCTATCTAGATGGAAAGATAGACCAACAAGGCGCCAGAAAGGCCTAGCACGAAGAAGGGGATATTACAATATAGACACGAAAACAGTTCAATATTTCACTATATCTATAATTATTAAGTTTAAAATGCCATAAATGACCCTGTCCATTTATCTGATATTTAAATTGTTTATGGTATTTTAAAAATAATATAAAGGACAAATCAACTGCAGTTTAAATCTCCATGCCTTCAATATCAATAGTCAAAGGGCCTTTTTATTTTATTATTAAAGTAAAATATTTGAATTCATATTACAAAGCCATATTTTGCTCCTCATTCCTCCTTACAAGTGAATGCAAAAATATTTTTTCTTCCAATGTGTTTTTTCGAATATGTCCCTTGGCATAAAGGGATGCCTATGAAGTTTACACCTCTCTTAATGGCTAATGATATTAATCAAATTACTCTAATTAATAAAATTTTCTTTCCCTTTTTCTAATTGCACATCTTATATTATTTTGACCATTTAATAAATAATGTATTGTAGTTACTGATATATTCATCGCACAGAGACGAGTTTTGGAATAGTCATTGTTGAGGCACGAGCATCTGCAAATAATTCCTTCTTTGTGAATACTAGTCAAAGTCCTAATGGTATCACCGACGCAATTGGAGACTCGTATATCCTTTTTGGAACACCTGATGATATCCTAGTTACATTCTAACATTGTTTTATTCTGTTGTGGGCATCCAACCATTCAGCTGTTTTCTGTGAGGATCACTTTATATATTGTTCCTGACCTTGCTTGTGTCTCTGTGTACAAATATTCATTGATGGGCTTCTGTCAACTGTGTTTTGATGACGTCTGTCTGGGTTGAACCTGATAAAACTTCAAAGTCTTTACAAAACATATTTGTTCTCTAATCTCTACTATAATCATCTAGATGTGAATTCCTATTCATTGTATCACTTGTTAGTTTGTAGAAAGCTTTCGTTCCACATACATATTGCAGAAATCTAAAACTCTCTATTAATCTTCTTGCCATGCACATGCAGGTTCTTCCATCTCTGTTTGTAGATGAAGACGCTTACTCATTGTGAATGGCTGTAGACATCGTTATGTATTTATAAATTTGTGTAATGTGGAAGACATGTCATCGACGCATATGAAGATTTCATACTTATTGCCGCTGGAGTAATTTAATCTTTATTCCCAGATTGTTTGCTTAATTTGTAGTCACCATGGCAAAATCCACGTAATTGAAGATTTCTCTCATACATATTAATTCCCGACAAAGATATCTATGAAGCCTTGATTAGTTTATTAGCATTATGAAGTTCAGCAAATTATAATGGCAATTGGCTTGATTCAACAATTGAAACGCAATATTAAAGCCAAACATATTATTCTGAAACTCCCACATAATGATCAGTGCCTTTGTATCTCATTCTTCCTGTATAATCCCACAGTAAAATCCTAATCATTAACCTTGAATGGACCTGTTTCTTCTGATTCATCTTTTGCAAACATATGTTTGACAAACTTTATTCATCTTATCCTGGCCTTTGATTCTACCATTTCAAGTTTATCAAGATAGACAGTTCCCTCTAATGGATAATTTGTCCTTGAAGAACTGTCCATTCAATTTTGGTCTTTGAACTTCATTTTTGCTTATATAAAATGCTGAAGTTGGGATGAACTTTGTAAACTATGTCCATTTTTATATTGATCTATAGCAGTCGTTCTTTTATTTTGTGTGCACGCATCCAATATATGTATACTAGCTGTTTTGTTCACCCTATAAACACAAAGATCATTACCAAAGAACAATGTTGTAACCTCTTCACACCATCGTCCTTGTAAGAAATGGAGACGCCAAAAATTGGGCTCCATCACTACCCAAGAGTTAAAGGGTTGCCCATATCTCCAAACAAGGATTTAAAACATGCTATGAACAAATTAACTCTTCCTACATGTGATGACATTGGTAAAACTTCAGCTAGAGTTTGGATACACAAGCTAAACACATTCTTGACACTTAAACCAATTTCAGAAACTGAAGCAATTAAATTTACTACAATACTCTTAGACGGGGCAGTGTGTGATTGATGTCATCACATGCTGCCCCATTTGACATAGTGCAAGGCAGGAGAATCCCCAAAAGAGGTGTCCTGGCCCCCAACAATTAACCACATAGCGGAATATAAACAATAACACAGAGATTTAAATCCAAAATAATGCCAACTCTCATAATAGAATCATAAGATTTACATCCAACATGTCCAGCTGTAAGGCCTTCTGAGTTATGGCCAAATACATCAGCAAATTACAATAATAGTTTTGCAAGACCTCGCAAGATCCAAACTCTAGCTACCCTAGATCCACAATTTGGTAGAGAACTCTAAGAAGATTCTATACTCATGCTTCCAAGCCACCAAGCAACCTTCTTGTTTCCCAAAGCCCATAGTTAACTACTAGCTTTGCTCAAACTTCGCTCCTCTCAGATACTCCATGCTAAATAATGATCCATTGATGTCTCAAGATAAGACAAGACCCTCCAACTTATACTAAATCAAGCCACGGGTTGGCCTAGCAAATTACATTAAATAAACACACCCACATTAAATACACCCTCAAGCCACAAGTTGTCTTGGCAACAAACATTAAATACATAAAATAACTAAATATTTAGGACAAGCCCAAAGTTTACAATGCATAACTAACTCAAAAGACCATATAAGAGTATGCACCCTTAAGCATAGGTCTGCGTGCCATCAAATGATCCAAATCGAAGAGCGCACATGCCAACTCCCTCGGATCGAAGCTCATGAATACAATCTCCAAAGTTTGCATGGAAATTAGGAACATGTGGCCAATAGTTGCTGAAATGGCTCTCAGTCCAAGACGATAATTCCAAACTCTATGCGCACTATAGACAAGGTTGCTCAGTGTGCCTCGAACACATCCCTAACTGTGCAAACCACAAGTCAACAAAATCCGAGCTCGATGCTCCTGCATCAGGCTCCCTAGGTAGATAGAAAACTATGTCTCATACCTTGATGCCAAAGAAATTTCTGCAACCAACTCCATCTTCACCAAAGGATTCCAATTCATCAAGGACAAGAGAACCAGTTTGCACATCAACCATCTTTGTTTCATCCATCTAAATATTAGGATCAAATGAACCCCATCATCCCAATCGACATGCTCACTCCTAGGACCAAACTAGCCATAGTGCTTCACCAATAATTCTTGCAGTTGATCACAACCAGCAATAGTAACATCCTCAAACATGAAATCCATGATAGCAACATCAGGTAATTGCAAAACCAAATCAGCAACATGTAAGCCCCAATCCACAATAAGAGAAACATGTAAATCCTCAGCCATGTCAATCACAAGCAAGTCCACATCAAGAACTGTAATATCCCCTTTTTCTAGGACATTATAATTTTGTGTTGCTGGCTCACTTCGCCTAGGTTTCGGGGGCAAAAAGGTTCTTTACGAGGTTTAGTTTGAGGTTTGGCCTAGACATTTCCAATTTCAGACCCATCAGAGCAGTTTTGACAGATTGATCGGATACTTACTATTTTTAGTAAGTAAATAGAGCTCAGTTATCTTGATATCCCAGTGTTGGTTTGGAAGCGTCTCGCCCAGAGCTTTCCAATGAGCTATTGTGCGTGCTGAGCCGAGTTCGTTTGATCAGTTATTTTAATGCTTGATGATTATATGGTTTACTGAAAGTGACTATTAAAGTTCATTTAACTTGTTAGTTTATTTTTTAAAAGGTGTTATGTTCACTTAAGTGACTAAAAGACAAAAAGGTGCTTTATCCCACATTGCTTAAAAGAGCGTGCATCACATTGGGAAAAGTGATAAAGGTACAACAAGCTCCACATGGGAAGATATGAAGATTATAATATTTAAAACAAATACTAATCTGGGAGCTGCAAACTGTTATTGGTTATCTCTTCGAGGATGCAAACCCTTGAAGAAGCTTTTGGAGGTTGGACGCAAACCTAGCCTTCTTATATTTTTTATTTGTATTGTCAATTTGACTGTTTTTACTGTTTATAAGATTGGATCATTTGGATAGTTGCATGTCATTGTATTGCTGTTGTATAATACAGTAACGCATTTGGTGGTTATTTGTGTTAATTTCTGGCAAAGTAATGAGAATCGGAATTGAATCGGAATTGGCAAGGCCAAATCGAATCATGAATCAGCAATGAATCGCCTATGAATTGGTGATGAATTGGCAAATTTGAAAAATCCCTTTAAATTTAGAGATTTTAATAATTTAAAACTTATTTATTGCACCCTTTATTGAATATAACTTAAACACACTATAACATCATCAAATAGAAGTTAAAACTTAACATACATAAACATGGAAGTTTGGAACATAAAATCCGTCACATACATAACTATGTTATCTAAAATGTAAATTGTAGGCTAGCTGAAGTAAATAGAAATCAAATGATCATAATGATTCAAATCATAGAATGTATGTAAGATGAAGATCCATAAGACATCAAATCATAAATGGATGTAAGAATCTAAGATTAAGATCCATGAAAGTTTGAAACGTATGTCTATTCAATGATTTAGTATCAATATCTGTAAACAAAATATAAAAACAAGGCTCCAGCTCAAGCTTCAGGCTCATAGTCATCATCATCCTCAAGCTCGGCTATAGCCTTAGCCTTAGCCTCCTTTGAGTATCTAGTCTACCTACTAGAAAGGCCTCTAATGTAGGTCCTAGAAGACTGCCAAGCCATATCCCCCACATGTAAGATGGGCTCACGAACGACGTCGCTAGGGCCTATGTCTGTGCGTGCGCGTGTGCGTCTACTAATGCCTGAAGAACGTGCTCTAGTTGCCTCAACCTCTATATCCACCTGGTCAACCTATGCACGGTCTTTCTTAGTGAAGATTGGATCCACAACCTCTGTGAGCCACTCTCATTCTGGATCAATCTCCTCTAGAATGATCGGAGAGGAGTCAGTGCTCAAAATCTATTTGATCCTAAGAGGAAGGTTGTAATGAACAAAGACAAGATCATTCAACCTCTGCACTGTTAACCTATTTCTCCTCTTCGAGTGGATGTACTCGAACATGGACTAACTGCGCTCACATCCAGAAGCGCTGCTTGGCTGACTTAGAATACGGATGGCAATTTTTTGAAGTTTTGGGGTTGTGGCCCCAAACATTTGCCACCATCTATCTGAAATAAGGGAAAATAAAAACAATTAGTCTCATTTACAAATTACAAATTACAATTCTAAAATTACATAGCCAACTTTAAGTTTAGAATCTAGATTCATGAACATTGAATATATTATTTAATTTTTACCTGGCCATATTGTTGCCCGGGCATCTATGGCCATCCTGCTAGAGAAAAGTGGCCCTTCTTTATTATTGAACTTATTGAGCTCAATAATTTGCAGCAGTGCTATCCTCATCACTACTCAACCTATGGATCACTGTATATAATCCGGTGAGAACCTCCTCATCCGCCTTGAAGTCAGGACGAAAACGAAATGCTGGATTCAAAAAGTAAGTTGCTGCATGGATGGGTCTGTGGAGTTGATTCTGCTATCTGCTATCAATGATATCCCAAATAGGAGCATACTTCTCCTGCACTCTTGCATACTGGGCTCTAATGGCCTCCTTGGCCCTATCCATGCCCTCATATATGTAGCCCATAGAGGGCTTCTCCCCATCAGTAGTTTGTAGGAGAGATACAAGGGGCTCAGTGGCCTACATATAAAGTAAAACAAAAATTTGAGTCAAAACTTAAATATAGAATAATATAACTTAAGGTAAAACTAAATCTTTAAACAATTAACATAGTAAACTGTAAAATACTAAATGTTAAATTGCAATAAATTTACCTTAAGGATTTCTCTAGCAGATTCGCAAAAACCATCATCATCAAATATGCAATCCACCACATCTATCCTTGCAGTGGTCGTAGCATAGGAAGATGAAATTCACTCCCGCCCAACAAACATGCTACTCAAATCATCCCTTGATGTCAACAAGAACTGTGAGGTGATGAAATTCAAGGCAAACCTTGTGATCCCTGGACAAGCTAACTACTTGCCTCCTGTGTACTTCCTCATTGTGCTAAGGACAAATGAATGATTATAAATAAACTTGCATATGTTTTTTGCTCTTTCCACACATGACTTGACCCACTCAAGTTTGCTAATTTCCTCCAACATGAGGTCAATGTAGTGTGCCGCACAAGGGGACCAAAATATGGTGGGGTGCCTCTCCATCAAAAGTTTACCTACAACAATTTTAAGTTAATTAGAAATTCAAATTTCAATTTTAAGTTAATTAGAACTTAGGAAACTTAGAACTTCTAAGTTAGAATTAGAAAAAGTTCAAAATTCAAATAAATTTATTTTCAAAACTTGAAAAGTTAAAAGTTTATCTGCAGCAACATAACTTGCTGCATTATCTGTCACCACTTGCACCACATGTTCCCTCACCTTTGCTATGACTTCCTCAATAACCTTACATAAGTATGTGGCATTTTTTACATGAACGAAAGCATCAATGGATTTGAGGAACATGGTATATCTTGCAAGTAATAAAACAACGAATTATAATGTTAAATGGATCATCAACAAATTAGCAATCAACAAATCAAAATTTAAAATAGTTAATCATGATTCAAAATTATGTATGTAGGAAAGTATAATGATCAATCACCTCCACAAGATACAAGAAAATTGAGGAGTGTTCTTCCCCTCCTATCTGTCCAACCATCAGTCATGACGGTGCAACCCTTTTCAATCTACTCTTTTCGGTTGTTGTCAAGCTCAACCCTCATATCCTCTACCATTTCATCTAAAGAGTATCCACTCAACTCAACCTCAGTTGGGGCTTTAAACCTCGGATCCACAAATAGCAATTGCATCTATCATGTTTTGCCAATAAGGAGCCTTGTCACAAATAGATAATCATATTGATTAGAAATTTAGATGTCAAAAACTCAAATCATAAAACAAGTAGATATAATTAAAGTTTTACTTTTACTTTTAAGTTTAACTTTAAAGAAAACAAAGAAAAAAAATCAATTACCTAGTTGCAATAAATGGAATGTTGCAAAAGTACCAAAATTTGCAAATCTCTTTTCTCGCAGCATCATGAATTGCCTTGTTCAAACCCATGCCTTCAAGCGTGGGTTGGGAGCCAGGAGTAGTGCGGGGTACAAAGTAACTATCCATTCTGTTTTTCCGTACTGTAGGCCGCAATAGGTTGGTGTTGCACTTTGTCTTAGTATAAGACCGACTACCACTAGCACTCACATGAGCACTAGAACTAGGACGAAAAGGAGGCCTGGAAGAACCCTCTCCAACAGAACCTATGAATTCGGAGGTTGATGCAGATGCTGATGTAGATGTGGCTGCGGATGCGGGAGCATGGGAGCCAATACCTCTTAGCCCTTCAAGTTGCATTTTCTTATTCAATTTGTTTTGTTCAATTTTTTCCAATGCCACTAAACAAGTGCGTTTTGCCTCAGCAGTTTGTTGAGTGATTGTGACATCATGTTTAAGTATAGCAACAATGTGGTATTTCATTCTATAGATACCTCAAGAATTTATTTTTTCTTTACAAAATATACATTTTTTTTGAAATTTGGTTCTTCCAAGAAACTCTTCGTTATATTTCCAACATTCATCTTTTTTATCCATTGTAGAAAATGAAAGCAAAGGGCTGCTGCAATAAAAAATCCATGTAAAATATCAAAATTTGAAACTAATAAACAAAAGCTACAAAACAACAAACCTTAGTTTGCAATTTAATAAAAATAAAAAACATTCAAGATTTGCAAATGAAAATTAAAAAAATTTGACAAAAAATGCATAATACACTAACATGTAAAAAAAAAAAAAACCAACACTTACCTCTTGCAAATGAGTTGAGGAATGTTGATATTGACTCCTTAATGCTCTCAATGCAATTTATGGCCTCCCTAGATGGACTTCTGATCTCTTTAGTGCTCTTCCTTCTTGTCGGTTGGAAACTTATGGTTTTTCTTTTCTCTTCTTCTCTCTCACTCTTCCTCTCTTCTACTCATGCTAAGCAATTAGAAGGCCCTTAAAGGTTATAACAAAGAGGAAAGGCAAAAAAGAAAGCAAATAAAACATGTGTTTTTAAATAATTTTCAAGTCAACTTCCTAGCTGTTGCGGGCGATTCACAAGAGAGATTCATGCGATTTTTGGCATGAATCGCCTGAATTGGCGATTCAAGTGATTCATGCCAAAAAATCAGCTCCAACGATTCAAGATTCATAAAAATTCGTCAGGCATGAATCTTATCGCGATTTGGGCAATTTTTGAAACTATGATTCCTGGTTTATATATGTACTTTCTGAATATTGGAGAAATAAAACAAAGTTTTTTGAGTTTCCTTGTATGCAAAACTGTGGGTTACAAATCGGTTAAGATTCTGGAATTTGTATCAAATATTGGTTTACTGTTCGGATTTAAATCTGCAAGTTTATATCATAGGTTTTTAGTAAAATATCCAGAAGTGATATTATAGGAACATGCAGATATAAATCAGCAGAATCATGTATATCCTCAACCACATCAGCAACTAGTGAATCCACACCAGCAACATCCAACACCACCTCAATAGCAGTATGGAAATCCAAATCATCCATATCACCACTAACATGTACATCCTCAATCATCTCAGCAACAATAAATGAATTAAGATCCATATCATCAACCATATGTAAATCCTCATCCATATGTAAATTCCCATAATCAACTATCTTATTATCTACAACAAGATGCTTTGCAATTTCCCTGTTAGACACAACCAACTAATCATGAAAACAAATCTTCATCCTAGCCTGAACAAGGTTAGGAACCTCTTCGGTAAGCTCAGGTATCTCAACAACAACCACAAGTTGCTTTGCAGGTTTCATACCAGACTCCACAAACTGGTCAACACATACTGCTTTAACTTCAGCGAAGTCATCCTTTACCTCTTCCTCAACAACAAAGTGTCTTCTTCTTTGAACAATCCTTCTAACATGCCATACAATTTCTTTCTGGTCGGTAGATTCCAATTCAAGTAGCATACAACTTTCTTCTCTTTAACTCATTTAGACACAAAGAAACATCCACCTGAGAAAATGCCTTTTTTATCTTCCTCTCCACCACATTACGGAGATTTGCAATCATCCTAGGGTCCAATCTTCTTAGAGGCAGCTTCCAAGATCTTCGCAAACCCTTTGTAACAAATCTCCAACCACATCCAACCCCCATTCAACAAGATCAACGTTCAATCTTCGCAACCATCTCTTCATATCAAGATCCATCTGCTAGCCCTATGCAATTGTAAGTAAGAACCATGATCTGCCACATGACAACCAAGATATCTAGGACTCCAGAAAGAACAATCCACCACAAGATCGAACTCTACTCTACAAGATCAACCAACTGGATCTTAACTAGTTATGCCAACTCACATAATAGAATCATAAGATTTACATCCAACATGCTTGACTATAAGGCCTTTCGAGTTATGGCCAAATACATCAGCAAATTACAATAGCAGTTTTGCAAGACCTCACAAGGTCCAAACTCTAGCTAGCCTTGATCCACAATAAGGTAGAGAGCTCCAAGAAGAATCTAAACTCGTTCTCGCAAGCCACCAAGCAACCTTCTTGTTTCCCAAAGCCCACACTTAGCTACTAGCTCTACTCAAACTTAGCTCCTGTCAGCTACTTCATGTTGAATAATGATCTATTGATGTCTCAAGATAAGACAAGAACCCCCTATTATACTAAACCAAGCCGGAGGTTGGCCTAGAAAATTACATTAAATAAACACTCACATTAAATACACCCTCAAGCTACAAGTCTACTTGGCAACAAAAATTAAATATATAAAATAACTAAATACTTAGGACAGGCCCCAAGTTTACAATGCATAACTAACTTAAAAGACCACATAAGAGTACACATGCTTAGGCATAGGTCTATGTGCCTTCCAATGATCCAAATCCAAGAGTGCACGTGCCAATTCCCTCGGATCAAAGCTCTCGAATACAATCTCCAAAGTCAACCAATAAATTAGGAACATGCGACCAACCGTCACCGAAATGACTTTAACACTAAGACGATAACTCCAAACTCTATGCGCATTTAGGACAAGGTTGCCCAATAGTCCTCAAACACATCCCCTAAAGCGCAAACCACAGGTCAACAAAATCCCAGCTTGATGCTCCTGCATCACCATCTAAGTCCATGATAACAAATTAACTCTTATGAGGAGGTCAGTAACAAACTAATCACTCGGTTTGACAAGGACATAGAAGTATAATAAAGGGAGATCGCCCAGCTGAAGCAAAGTGGTGCATTAGACCCATTTATTGATGAGTTTCAATGAATCTCCATGCTTTCAAAGATTATGGAAAATAAGAAGGGGATGTTTTTCGTGTAAGGGTTGAATGAAAAGTTCAAATGATTTGTGAAATTGCTGAGACCATATACTCTCCAGGATGCAATTAAGATGGTACATGACTTGGATTTTGCACAATCTACGTTTCAGCCTCCTAAGAAGCCTTTAAAGGATCAAAAACTAATCTGAAAGATGCAAATCAGAATCATGCCACTCCCTCTAAATTGGATTATGAATCTAGAAATAAACTAAGTAAGAAGTTACGCCTCACGTGCAACAACTTTGGACCCTTGATCATAGATGCCTAGGAAAGGGTAAGCTTTATTATTTGAGATTGGTTCTGATGTTGAAAATGAAGAAAACAGGTTTTTGGCAATGATGATGAAGGTAATCATGAGCAGCCCCAAGTAGAGATAGTTGACATGTTTCTAATTAGCCACCCGTCCTTGCCACCCTCTCCGGAGTTCTGATAGACAATCTTATGTGTCTAAAGAGAGTTGTGCAAGGGTAGAATATTATTTGTTTAATGGATGCAAGAGCTACACAATTTTATTAATGCATCCACAATATCAAAAAGGAAACCACAAGTGGAGGCACCTCTTGAATTTGATGTTAAGGTTGCTGGTGGGATCTACTTAATTCTCTAGGAAAGGTTTCCCAACTTAGCATCCAACTGAAAAATTATGCCTTGGTTGTAGATTTCTATGTTATTTAGTTAGTTGGGATCGATAACATCTTAGGACTACAATGGGTTCAGACACTTAGCAGGTACACTATTGATCATGATTTGAAATAGATTGAGTTTATGAGAGGAGATAAACGGAGCCACGACAAATAGGGTACCTAGGATTGTTTAGCTCATCCGATGGAGGTCATACATCATGATGTAGAGTGGGCAACACAACGTTTTGCATCTACCAAGTCTAGTTCAGATTTGGGGCAGCAACATCACCTAGACATACAAGCAATGTTGGATTAGTACAAGGGTTTTTAAGTGACATTCCTCTTGGCATACCACCTATCTGTGGATTTGAGTACATAATAGAGTTAATGGTGGTCACTTATGCTGTCATTGCTACTTATCTCCATCCTAAACATTTTAAGGAGGAGATTGAGAAGACAATCAAGGAGTTACTTGCCATGGGACACATTGGACCTAGTTCGAGCCCATTTGTTTCATTAATGATATTGGTTAAGAAGAAAGATGGAACTCTACAAATGTGCATTAAATAAAGGGCTTTGAACAAGAGGACTATCAAGAATAGTTATCCTATTCCGCACATAGATGACTTATTAGATGAGTTGCATGTGAATGCTTACTCTTCAATTATTGGTCTTCATTTAGGATACCACTAGATTCGGGTTTTTGAGGAGGATGTGCATAAGACAACTTTCAGATGCCACTATGGTCATTATGAGTTTTTGGTGATGCCCTTTAGTCTCACCAATGTACCTACCACATTTCAGTCATGTATAACCACATTCTTAATAAGCAGTTCGGTACATATGTTTTGGAGTTTTTTGATGATACTTTTGTGTTTAACGAATAATGGAAAGAACACTTACAACATTTGGATGAGGTTGAGTATAATGGAGTAGCATTCTTTATTCGCTAGAGCATCCAAATATGAGTATGATTTGACAACAATTTTCTAGCATGTTATAGGGGTCTATAGGGTCAAGGCTTATAAAGAAAAGATACAAGCAATATCATATTGGCTGCCAACTAGTAATGTTTCTGATTTGAGAGGATTCTTCGGCTTATGTTCTTACTAGTGGAGATTTGTTAAGGGGTTTTCTAGCTTGCAACACCACCCACATACCTTAGTAAAAAGGGGGCTTTTAGGGGCTTAGATAATGCACAGGTGATATTTGACAGGATTAAGAGGGTCATGAGAACTTGCCCTATGTTAGCACTACCGAATTCTCTAGACCATTTGTTTTGGAGTGTGATGCTTCTGGTAAGGGTATTGGTGTAGTTTTCATGTAGAATAGGCACCCCATTGCTTATGAAAGCAGGAAACTAAAGAAGCATGAGAGATTGTATTCCTCCTACAATAGAGAGATGTAGGCAGTTATGCATGCTTTGACAAAATTTAGGCAATAGTTGGTAGGTGGGAGATTTGTGGTGAGAACAAACCATACCAATTTGCCCTATGTTTTGGCACAAAAGGAGTTGAATGAGAGGCAACAAAGAGGATTAGCAAGGTTCAAGCTTGTGATTTTTATATTGAAAATGTCAAAGGGAAGAATAACATAGTAGTTGATGCACCTTCTAGGAGGCCCTCTAGTGCTACTTGTGTTATGTCATAGATTTCAGCTGATTGGAAATCTTGACTTTTAGTTGAGCATTCTAAAAACACACATGCTTGTGAGATTAGAGAGTGCTTGGCTCGTCTAGAGAATAAGTCTGAGCATGTGTATCCATTTGGGTCGTTGCACCCTCACTAGTTCCCGAGCAGAAATGAGAGAGTATATTCATGGATTTTATCACAGGTCTTCCTCAAGTGTAGGGTAAGGACAACATATTTGTGGTGGTTGACAGATTGACTAAATATGCTCACTTTTATGCTATTGAAGCCGATTGGACAGCCTCACTGGTGGTGGAGTTGCTCTATAAAGAGGTTTTTATATTACATGGTCTACCTAAGATCATTGTTGATAGGGATAACATGTTCCTCAACATATTCTAGCAGGAGTTGTTTAGACTAGTAGGGACATAATTGACTCCTAGTACTAGTTACCATCCTTAGACGAATGGACAAACAAAGGTAGTAAATAAATGGTTAAAGGGCCATCTTTGCAATTATGTCTCAGGGCAGCAGCGGACATGGGTCAAGTGATTATATTTGGGTGAACATTGCTAGAGTTCAACATGTCACATACCATTGGCATGACTCCTTTTAGAGCCTATTTGGTTATGATCCATTCCATTGCACAAATTTGGCTCTGTCTGATAGTAGGACCCACTTGGCAAAAGATTGGCTACATGAACAACAAGAGATCCTCGCGTTTTTCGGGGAGAATATGCAATGAGCTCATAATCAATAAAAGAATATGCTGATGACCGCAAGACTGAGAGATCTTTCCATGTTGGGGATATGGTGTTTCTATGTCTTTAACCCTACTGGTAGAGTTTGTTGGGCACATATTTTGCAACTCATGGGTTTTAGAACTTTTGTTACAAAATAGGGATTCCAGCCACATTGTGTGAGACAAAGTCTCTCCTATCTTAAAGGGAAGGTTCCTTCTCACTATTACTTGGATCAATTCAAGGTAAGCAAGAAGTTTAGAGAATCTTAAATAGGGTGTTACTAATATTGTTTCCTCTTTATTCAGGAAACAATCCAACTACTCAGAAAACAAGCCATGGGGACCATGAATCTCCAACTATCGCTTTATCTTGAATTGGAACAGTAATACCAATAAACTCAAATCAACTCACAAATTGATTGCAAGCATACTGATTTAGATCTATGTCTGGTTTCGAAGCTATGAGGACAAATAGGGAGCTCACAGACTCCTACGAAATCCTTAAAAGATGAGTTTCTACTAATGGAGCACACAAACTTCCACAAATGATTAATTTGTAATTCGAATTCCACCAACACAAATGGAGCAAACTAATTTCTACAAATAGTGATTTCTAAATATTATTCCACCACCACAAATTGAGTACACAAACTTTGACAAACAATGATTTCTAAATTCTAAATTTCCAAGTTATCCCTACACACATATTGAAAGTGGCTGTTTTATTTAGGCCTTGAATATAAACAAGTTTGTATGAATTCAAGAAAGCAATACAAATTGTAGACACAACTTACAGTTGACACTACCACAATTGTTCCCAGACACAACTTTGAAACAAATTGCTTGTTTTATTCACTTCTCTTTGAAACTTGCACAAATAAATCATAGTTATACTCGCACAACTTCTGCAGAATTTTCTTACATATAAAAAGTTGATTTTTACAATGTAAGACACTCCCTTATATAGACAAAGGAATGAAAGAAAAAAGAAGAAAAAGGTGGGAGGAACTCAACCACCTTGACTAAGTCAAATAGTTAAGAAGACTTATTCGATTAAATTGCTGAAGGCATGTGTAATTCGATTGCATGCAAGTCAATTACATGCAACATGTCTTCTGAACTACAAAGAGAAAGTTGAAAAAAAAACTTAAGCAAAATGAAGAAAATGTTGAAACTGTCGAATCAATCCTATAGGTCATTAGCAAAT
The DNA here is from genome assembly GCA_028749045.1 of Cupressus sempervirens. Lineage (NCBI taxonomy): Eukaryota > Viridiplantae > Streptophyta > Pinopsida > Cupressales > Cupressaceae > Cupressus > Cupressus sempervirens. The sequence goes on from CM053787.1 coordinate 592,573,363, forward strand.
GCTTTGTACTTGGCGATGCGATTGTGGATGATCGTAGGATTGGGGGTTCCTACATGTCGTGCCACTGCATTCACTTTGATAACCATGGTGTTGCATGTTTTGATGGTCTCTTGATTCTCTTTGGTTAATTGTCATAGATTATTCGCCAAAAATTTATAGGTTGAAAATTTATTCATGCCATTGCAAATTTTGTGTTGATTTTAATTATAAAATTTGAGGTTATGGTTTGCTTTGCGATCAGATTATTATCCTCGGTAAACATCTTGCATCCCATCTAATCTAGCTCATCCACCATGTCAATCTTGACAATGTTGCAGCTTCTGAGGGCTTCTTGTACGTTTGTCACCAACCCCTCTATTACTAGTCCTTTGTTGACCACAGGGCCCTGATATTCTTGAAATATATCTAGGGATGGGATGATTTCACATGTGTTTAAAACATCCAAGTCCCTTTTTGGCATTTTATTCCAAATGCTCAAGTCTTTGTCCAAGATTCTTAGTTCTTGGTTGAAGGAAGAGTGTGCATCTTTGAGCTTGGGGACAATACCTCTAAGGCATCCAAGGACTTTGTGTGCATCGATTATGGTCTAAACTCCTTTAATGCTGATTTTCTTGAACAACCCTTCAATGCTTCAGCTTTCCTGTTCATCTGCTCAGAATGAGATGTGGTGACTGTAGATTTTGAAGAGTGCCGACGAATGATCTCGTAAAGATGAGTATTCTCAAGCTTGAGTTGATTCTTCCTTTGCCAGAGTTTATTATGTCCAGACAAAGTAGAAATTGCATCGTTAGCGTCTCTCTGACATCCCAACTACAACTGTTTAACAAGTTCAATTTTTGTGAACTTTTAATTTGAAGCATGAAGTTCTTTTGGTGGCTTGTCTACCAAGGGTTTTGCAATCTCAACATCGTTAACATTCTTAGAATTAACAAGAATTCGTAAGATAGTCTTGGCTTTCTGTATTGGGAGCTTTGATTTATTTTTCTTAGGAAAGAGATCATCTTGGGGGGAGTTCTATCATTCTCCTCTTTACAATAACATTGCTTAACCATGTTGGCAAGCTGAGATCTTCCTCGGTGGACACTGGAATGCTTGCAATTGTTGACATTGATCTTGATTGTATTTCTGTCACCATTATGCATGCATTTGTCTGCACCGTTGGTGTAATAGATATTTTTTGAGATGACTCTTCCATGAACATTTCAAACCTGACGACCAAGCTATCAAGTTGGGAAACTTGTCCCTTTGTGAGAGCCGAAAAACAAGAGAAACTCTCAAAAACACTTTCCAAGTTCTCACATTGTTCTGCTGTGACTGCAAGAGGGGCCGTAGAAGAGATAGGCATTGCTGAAATGTTTACCTTCGAAATGGGGATAGCAGGTACATAAATTGTAGAAGAATGAGATGTTTGAAAAATACCCTTTCCTCTTTTGATTTTCAGTTTTAGTTCTTTGTCTAGTTTTGAGGTAGAGGAACCATCTTTCTTTTTCCTTTCCAAATGCATTTGCATATTGCAAGAAGAACTTTTAAATTTCTTTCATTCCCAGCCCAAAATTGCACTTTTGGAGGCTCATTGCATATTGTATATAAAATGCCCAAGTGCAAATTGCACTTTTTGAGGCTCTTTGCATATTGCATGTAAAATCCCTATGTGCAAGTTGCTCTTTTTGAGGCTCTTTGCATATTTAAAAGCCATGCATGTGAAACACCCAAGTGCAAATCACACTTTTTGGGGCTCTTTGCACGTTGCATTGGCAAGCTAAAATGCACGTAGATGTTGATCGCAGTTTTAGGTGTGACTTACATGATACTGGCAACCTTATGCAAACAAGAAACAAATCACTCTTTTGGAGGCAATTTATGCATTGCATATGTTATATTCACCTTATGCATATCATGGTTTTGGGTGTGATTTACATGCCTCTTTTAGTTATTTATGCCAATTGCACTTTTGGAGGTAATTTTCTTTTGCATGAAAGTGAGCAGCCAAAAGGCAAATGATGTTTTTCAAAGTGGATTGCATATTGCATGACAAATTAGGTTGCCTTTGTGTTTTAAAAATGCATATGCAATATAACTTTATAAGTGCGATTACATGTGCTTTTCAATGCAAAATAATGCCCTACAAAAACGGATTTGGAAAGACAATTTGTTTTACATGAAAACAAGCAAAATTGTGGTTTTGGAGTTCATTTGCATATTGCATATAAAGGGAAAATTGATGTAATATGCAATGTGCTTCAAGAAGTGGGATTGACACTTGAAATGAGAGCATTTGAAGCCAAATCATGCTATTCAACTTCATTTGCATATTTTAATGATAGCAAATCACGCTTTTCATATGCATTTGCATATTCACTTGCATGCATATGTTATTGACTTGTTTTAACTTGCTTTTTCACTTGGTTTGTATTTTGCACATGTCTAATTGTTTCACTCAAGTGAAATCACACTTTTTTGGGTCTATTACACATTGTATATAAAAGTTCATGTTTAATGTGTAAATGGGTTGAAAAAGTGCACATTTTACTTATGTGATTAAGTTTTAAAGTGCATGTGTAATGTGTAAATAGGTTCTAAAAGTGCACTTGATAATGTAAGTGATTGAACTCAAGATCAAAAAGTGCAACTTTATAACTAAGTAACACATTCAAAAGTGACTTTAAGTTAAAAAATATGTTGCCAATTTAGGCACATGAATTGGCTCCATGAAAAAGATATTCCCATTATGATTCATATGGATTCATGTGTGTATATACATATGTATATAAAAATATATATATGCATTACATATACAAAAAAAAAAAGAGAAATACACAATGAGAGAGCAAACTAGCGAGCAAATAAAAGGGTCGTTTTAGGGTTAGGAGGCCATAAAAATAGTAAAAAAGTCATATTAAATAAGTTGGACTCACTTAAAACCTTGGTCTGCCAATGGATCCTTGTGGATTCGTACTCAACCCTTGAGGATTCACACTGGATCCTTAAGAATTTGCGTGGATTCATGTTGGATTTGTGCATGCTGGATTATTGCCGATTCGGGCAGGATGTTTGTTTCACATTGTGGATCCGTCCAAATTTGTGGGTTTGCAGATCTAGATGTATCCATAGTGTAAAACAAGGATCCTGCTCGAATCTATAGGAGTCCGACCACAAATTTGAATCTGGATTGCACCCAGACCCGAATCTAGCCTCCCGAGCACGAATCTAGTAACTAGGGTTAAAAACATCAAAGAGTGCAACATAAACACACTTAAAAGATTTAAAGTTTAAAATATGCAATGAGAGTTTAAAAGTTTGATAACACATCCACTTAAACATTAATATCTTTTGATTGACAACCCGGATTAAGTCTTAAGATTGCTGAAAACGAGCGTGTGACCAAAAGCAATAGAATGAAGGAAACAAAAGGACCAAAACAATGAAATAGACACACTAAAACACATAAAGGACTTTGAAGGCCTCAAAAATCAAGCATATGCTACTAGATTTGATAATTTTAATCAAGCTTTCAAAAATTGAGGTAAGTTGACGAGAATGTTCAATAAAGGATTCACAATATGAATTAGGAAAAATTAATTGAACAACTTTCACGAATCATATAGTGAATCAACTTAGAGAAATTGGAAACTTTTAACATCAAAGTTTCGTAGTGTTGCTTCCATTTTGTGATTACAAAATGAAGGACAATAGAGTTCATAAAAAAGGAGCAGTTCATAGAAACTTGAGCCTAGATTTTATGGACCCTATAAGGTGGTGAGAAGGATAGGAGAGGTAGCTTAACAGCTAGAGTTACCAGATTTCAGTAGGATTTGCAATGTTTTCCATATTTCATGCCTCAAGAAGGCTATTGGTCAGCATCTCATGAGTTCAGCAGGAGTGCCCCCTTTGGATGGGGAAGGGAAATTGGAAAACAAAAGCATTGGAAATTTGGAAGAGAGAGACAACTAAGGAACAACCCAAATAGAAAGTTTCTGGTGCAATGACAAGAGTTACTCATTGAGGATGCAAGTTGGTAGGGCAAGCATATATTATAGCACCCAGCTATTCTAATGCTTGTGGGCAAGAAATCCGGTGAAGGGAGGATTCTCATGTTTCCTTCCATGAAGTAACCATCGAAGCATGTACTTAGCCTATTTTTGCATCTCGATAGACTGAGGTTTTCAATAAAAAATGGGATCACGTGGGGGTTAAATATAGAATTTCTTTCTCCATTGGTGTCATAATTAATCAGCAATTTAGAGTCTATATTATGTGCCCCAATCATGCAAGGTGGCAAGGACTATATTAATTATGTGGACCAGTCATATATTATTTTCTGGACACTATGCTGGCAGTGACAATTATTTGTGAAAGTGCAACTTATGTTTGTAGCATCTCCTGTACGAAACTGTGCATGTTGAGATTATGGGTGATGCCTTGTATTCCATTCTTGGAGGACAAATATGCTAGGGGAGACAAGAGGAAGAAGATGGAATGGAAATTGTGGAGAAAACATTTTGGGGTTACAAACTTTGAATGTCATCTCTGTGACTGCAAGATTTCCAAGATGCAAACCTTGGAATTTGTTTGGATGTAGCCCCAAATAGACTCTGAGATCTTACATGGGAGTTCACCATTGTTTTAACTGAGATTTTGGTAGCTTGAAAATGGTTGTGTATGTTTGATTCTAAATATTCTAGTAAGAGGAGCCTCTGCAGATATCGTGGTTTGTTTCTATGAAAGATATGGTGGTGAGAGTTGTTTAGTGTCAACGGGCTGAGCAAGCCTCACCATGACTGGAGGATCATTGTCGATTTGTGTTTAGAGTTGTGGGAGGAACCACAACATGCCAAAGTTCCTATTGTGGTCTATGGAAGCACTTCAAGGAGCGTTTAAAATGGATCCTTTAGGATGAATTGACATTTGTGGGGGCTTTTAACATTGGTGTCAATATTTGAGTTATATACTGTGCCATGCCATTGAGCCTAGCTGATCCTGTGCATGCTGCTGGGCGTGGGTCGCCCAAAACAAAACTTGAGAAAGTTGATTCCGTTTCCATTGCATATTGACTCATTCCAGATGTCCTTCAAGCTGGCGTCTATATCTAGGTTCTGTAATTGTGCACCATATTTCTTTTTGTTGAACAACGTCCTCGGAAACTTTCATTGTGAAAGGACTCATTCTCATATTTACTACTGTTACGATATATCTTGTGTATGCAATATTGCTGGTGATTGTTGTCTAAAGTTGATTTTTGATCTTGATTTCCATGTCTTTATACTACTGGTTGATTGAGTAGGTTTAATCCGATTACAAAGGAACTGCAAATTCTGATTATCAGTAGTATCTTCGTAATAACAAGTTGCAACTCAAATCGTGTGTTTTAAATTAGTCCTCCGTAAACAATTCAGTTTTGGGAATCCAAAACTACATAAATCAAACATTCATAATAAAGTGTGACAGTTTGCCTCAATTTTGATTTAGAAATGTTTAGTCCAAATTCACTCAGGATATTACAGCCACTTATTTTATTATAAAGGGATTATAGTAATTGCTTCTATTATTAATTTATTAAGGCAAACATAGGAAATATTTAAATTTATTTGCAAATTATTTGTTGCTTGCTCATCCGAACCATGATTTGTAATAACCCAAACCAGTCATAACTTTGTCAAACACCAAATTCTTCTCTAATTCAGTTGTTTGACATTTCGTCAAACACTTTGCAAGCAAGCTTTGATACTACTGTAATATCCCGTGCAATTCTGATTTTTATTTTCAAATGGAAAACCTGAGAATTTCGTCAAACACTTTGCACACATATATGCCAAACTTTAATTGATACGCTTGCAAAACTCCAAACAACCAACAACAAATGTTTATGTATTTTTTTGAAACATAAAACATTGACTATAAATGAGAAAATATGCACCTACATCAATAATTGACTATAAAACTTTGATATAAATTAGATTACAAATGATTTCTAAATTCTTACACATGCCCTAAAATATTCAAATCTATCCTCCATGCAATACAAATGAAAAAGATAGGAACTTGGAAAATTGCTCAAGAAAATCTAGATTTTTACTGTAGTGAGTTCCTGTAGCAAGCAACCATATTGTAGCAAATTACTATAGCAATGAGATTGTAGCAAGTTATTGTGGCAGCATTATTGTAGCAACGATATTGTAGCAAGTTATTGTAGCAGCAATACTATAGCAATATCCAACTTATTCCTTTAATCTTACTCCAGGAATCTGGCCCTAGGCCACAAATTTGACACAATGAAAATACTGATTTGTCTTCACCAACAACTGCAGCCCCTTAAAGGATCTTTCTCCAATATGCTTAAATAGAACACTTGTATGATGTCCTCCCAATACCAAATTCACTGGTTATTTCACTAGCTCAAATGGAGGCACAGAAAAGAACTCCATTCTCTAGTGGCAAATGTTGAAACCCTTGGCTCCACACAACTCATCAAATGTAAATGACAATAATCGGATGATAAGAAAAGAACCTCTTATGCCCTTTTATTCTTTCCTTGTGGGAAGTCACTTACTTTTCTGTCCAATGTGGGATAAAAGATTGTCGTCGGTAGAAATTGTGTGGCCGACGGTTTAATGTTGTCGGTAAAGATTGTGTAGCCAACGGGTTGATGTCATCGGTAAAGATTTTGTAGCCGACTGGGTTTTGCAATTGCAAATTGTGTATTTGGTAGCCAACGGGTAGATTAGGATTGTTTTGTAGCCGACGGACCCCTTCGGGAAGGTTCGGTGGAAAGTATTTATAACCTATTTGGGTGCATTGTAAATCATCTGATCTGATCTTATGTTCTGTATGTAATCTCTTGGATATGCGAATACAAGAGTACTGTTGTTGTTGCTCTTGTTCATTATCTGTGTGCATTAATCTATGCGGTAAACAAAGATATTCTTACATTTTCACTTAATTATAATATTATAATATGAAATTATGCCCCATCATAAAGTGCCAATCCCTAATAAAACCCTCTAACCACCATATTAGCCTACGAGGATCACAATAATAGGCTAATCCTAAAGGGGGACATTACATGATGTGAGATATGATTGATGCCCTTTGTCCACTAATGATGTGTGACCAGTGTGAGCTGATAGTCCCTTCCTAAAATTTAAGAACTACCCTAAAAAATAGGAACTGTTCTAGAAGTCCCCAGGCTGATCCTGGAGGTCTCTAGGTTTGTCCTTGCCAAATCCTAATTCGTCCCTAAAAAAATTGGATTCCTGCTAAAGTCTAGGAGACTATTTGAATCTGGCCAAACTAGCTCAAAAGCCCTGATATCTCTCCATAAGCCCTTGAATGGATCCCCAATGTAATTTGCAGGCCTATAGGAAACAAATAATAGGCCAACCCTACTAGAAACATTGATACTAAGGAGGGTGAAAAAAAATTGGGACATTACAAAGTTTATTTTTACTTTCTAAAACTCAGTATTGCAAGAAAATCAATTCTACAATATTAATAGTGAAGTATGCAACAATTACGCAACACAAAAATCCACATACATTAGGGACTCTTTTTTTATTAGAAACCTTTATGAGAGAAAACCATGGAAACATATTTGCTCATTTAAAACTTAAACTCCACAATGATTTTTCACAATATTAATAGTGAATTATGGAACAATTAGACAACACAAAAATCCACATGCATTAAAGACACTTTTTACTCAGAAACATTCATGGAAGAAAACCATGGAAAAATATTTTCTAAATATGAAACTTTCTTAGGAATTTTATAGGCACCAACCCACAAGAGACACCAATATCCTCTTGATGATTAGAAGGTATCAACCTGTTGGAGACACCACTGAGCATCAGCTCAATAAGAGGCACCAATCTCCTTTATTGAGCGGCTCCAACCTCCTAGTCTCTTCAATTAGGAGGCACCAACCTCCAAATGAATAGAATGATGATTACTCAAGTCTACTTCTCATGACTTATAAAATATCTGCATTATTAACTGCTCATAAATTTGCAATATTTTTTCTCATAAGTCTGCAATAAGCTCTTAAATATTTCTGCATATAAATCTGAATTTTAATCTCCAATATTCCTCATATAATTGCCATGATCTTGCCTTTAGATTTGTGAAGTGTAATTCTAATCTTTACTCTATTAGATTTGCTCCGAAAATGGAAATGATTTTAAACTCTTGTGTTAAACTACTCTCCACAAATTCTTATATCTTCTCAAAAGTGGGGAGCCAATTGGAAAGACATCTATTTACAAATGGGGCAATTTCAGAAATATATGCACTTTTTCATGCATGTCTGTTTTCAGTTCACGTTTTTAAAACTCAATATAGTAAGAAAATCAATTGTACAATACTACAATATCAATAACATAGGATGCAACAATTACGCTCCATATTGGTACACACACACACATAAGATACAATTTTTATCTACAACTGACATCATATGAGCTTGACGCTGGCACAACCATGTCAACTCCTAAAGTGCACCATAAATCTATGATACTTGATAGGATATTGCTAAAATTTTAGCTTCTAGGCCCTTTGTATAAATACTTGCACTGTTCAAGGTATAGGTGGAGAAGAACCAACCAACAACTTTGCTGCATACATGTCATCATACATATCTTGTTCGCTTCATTACATTTACATTTCAAAGTCTTCTTTGTATACCAAAGTGCATTTTCTTTTGTTAAGGTTTCATTATCTTATTCCACAATCCTCTAGATTAGTTTCTAATTCGGAGCTTGTCCATTAATCCACCTTGAAATTGGATTAAAAAACCTCCAATAGAATTTGTAATTGATTAATTGATAGAGGTACAAAAGGTAAATTCTATGGAAGTCTTTCTCTAGTACTTGCCAAACACACAAAGCTTGATTCCGCACAAAATCTAATTATGATAAGAGGATGTTTATAAAGGCTTGCATTTTTTATTCACATTCTCATGTAACAGTTCACAATTGAGGTGAGATGGTCAGGGATTCTTGTAGAAGCAACTTTTGGGTCTGAATGGCTGACAGATTAGCCATGTCTTCAAGGTGCATGGTAATCTAGCAAAGAATTTATAGGCTTCCAGTTGATTTGAACAACTACATTTGCCCGGTCCCTGTTAATTTAGGTAAACAATTTTTTGTGAGATCAAGCAAGAAGCCAATTGAACCTACTTGCTGACTTCTTGAGACATTTGAATGGGACCTTTTGGCATGTAACAAATTGATTGTTTTATGTCTTGTATACCGTGTCAGCTATTCAATGTATGCTTATTGTGGCTGCTTTGGGGTTGATCAAATGCCTGAACTGAATTGAAATATTAATCTTCCTCTCCAGCATTTTAGCTGCGAATAACTAAGAGTGCTCGTCATAACCCAATAAACTTAATGCACTCACTTATAGGTAATTCAGTTTATGAACAGAATAAGATATGTGGATTATGCTTGTTATTCGGTGTTTTTTTTGTGCGGCAATGCACAGTTTTGACCAAAGCAACCTCATGTTGTGTATTCTAATCTTAATTTGGAACCAAAATTATCTTGATATCAATGAATAGTTACCCTTTGTGATTTAAGTAATTTCAATTTAGCTATTCATTGATTATTTTTTCATGGAAGAAAACTGAGATGCAGTAGCTATATTATGTTTGGTTACTTATGTCACAGCTACATGCAAGGAATCTCCCTCTAGATGAAAATGTCAACCTTGATGCTATAGCTTCATCTTGTAATGGTTATGTCGGTGCTGATTTGGAAGCTTTATGCCGTGAGGCTGCAATGGCTGCACTCCGGAAGTTTTCAGTTAGTGGAGAAGGAGATTTGCCTTGTATAACAATGGAAGACTGGGAGATTGCAAAGTCGAAGGTTGGTCCAAGCATAGTTCGAGGTGTTGTTGCTGAAGTGCCAAAGGTCTTATGGGAGGACATTGGAGGATTGCATGATGTTAAGGTTAGTTTTTGAGGTCATTGTTTGTTGTGGGGTGTGCAGTTATCTCTCTGAGCTATGCAATTTGTGTTCTTAATGTCTGACATCTGTCACAAACAGAAGAAGCTTCGGCAAGCTGTGGAGTGGCCTATTAAACATGCAGCTGCATTTGCAAGACTAGGGCTCCCTCCTCCCCGTGGAGTTCTCTTACATGGCCCTCCAGGATGCTCTAAAACGTCTCTGGTTAAGGCTGCTGCTCATGCTGCTCAAGCCAATCTTTTCTCATTGAGGTTTGTTGACCTGACTTATAAAATATATCTTCATTTTTCTCATCTTAATAGTAGTTATGATTGCAAGAAAGGGATGTTTTTGATTTAATTATCTTTTGTCTTTCCAAAAATAAGGAAAACGCTCTCTTCCCCACATCGTTGAAATTTATATTCATGTTTTGTAATTACTTCTTGCCTTTTGCCTTATGAGCCTTGGTAAATTAAAATTATGTCTCAGTATGTATTTCTTTCATGTTCAAGCAGTTTTGAATCAACTAAATCAGCTAAATTCCTGCATCAGACAGCCAGTGAAAGTTAACAGAGATTGAACAATTCAGCAGGATTTCGCTCATATTGCACTGCCAGTAAAAGTTGTCCAAGATTAAAACTTTTTCCAGGGAGAAGAACTACAGGGGCCAACTTCTATGAACATTATGTGGTGGCTAGTTGATTGGGAAGCATATGTGACTTTGGGGATAATAAAACAAATAAAGTTGGTATCATTGAAATAGGGTATAAGTGTGATGCAAACTGTTGACAGCTGGAATATGTATCAGGTAGGTACATTTTGTCCAAAAATCTAATATACACGAAGGCTGATTTTGATAATTTGAATAAGTGCATATGATGATAAGAAACATGTAATGTCCCCTTCTTAGCATTCATAGCATGATGTTGTCGTTAGCCTATTTCCCCACGGTCCCGTAGGCTAACCAGGACATTAAAGGGACTTAGAGGCCATTTGGCCTAGATAGTTTCAGTTGCAGGTCTTTCTGAGGGGTTTTGAGGCAACTTTGGGCATACTTATTATTTATAGTAAGTCATCTTGGACATGGTCGGACATCCAGTGGCAGTAGTATGTCGATGGTAATTTTTAAAATCGACAAGAAGACTTATTTATCATTGATAAGATTTGTTATGCATTGATAAAGCTATTTTATAAAGTTAAATTTAAATATTTAACTTTATTAATGCATAGATTATAGTTTGTGGGAAATATTTAAATTAAAAGTGTCCCTTTTATTTTATAACACACTGGAGACATAAGTTACATAAAAGGAGTTATGTTTTATCCCACATTGAGAAAACGAAGGATTGAGCTCTTGTGAGAACACTATAAAAGAAATGGAAGAGCTTCTTTTTAGTATGCTTGGATGAAGATTAATGTTATGTTGCTGGATATGTGATTATCGGGCTTGGAGGACGGAATCCCTCTTTGCTAGCATTCTCTTCGCTGTTGAAAGACATAGTCAGGAGGATTAACGGTGTTTCCAAACACACTGGGTTTCATTTAGTGTTTTGTTACAGTACGGATGAGTAGTGTTTTGCTATAGTGTGCGTGAATAGTGTTTTGCTACAGTGCGGATGAATAGTGTTTTGCTATAGTGCGTGTGAATAGTGTTTGCTACAGTGCGCATGAATAGTGAATTTGCTACAGTGCGTGAACAGTATTTGCAACAAGTTTATTGTTTATTCTTGCTGATTTGGGGGTTTGGAAGGCTGCCAACTACATCTGCAAAAATACTACAGCAGCTAATTCCAGGTTTCTTCTGTCAAATTTTTATACTTTTGCATTGTAGTTGTTGAATACGAGATTGATATTTGTCACAACATGTTAAACAATTGTATGAGCAAATTTACATGGCAAAAATCAATATTTAATTAGCAAATAAGAAGTTTCAGATTTTCCTATATATTGTAGTATGTGTGCCAAGTGTTTGACAAAAATGCTATGTTGAGTTATTAAGCAAATTAATTGATATCATAAAGTAGCTTGCGAGTTTCTTTATTTGGAAAACAAGGGGAGGATACTACAGTGGTATCAGAGCTATAAGTCCTGCCATCCTGTGGAGGTCTTATAGGGAATTTGGAACAACCGGATAGAGGGGAAAGTGTTTGACGAAATGTCAAAACACTAAAATTAGAACATTTATGTTTGAGCATGCGATAGGGGCCTTATAGTTTTTGCAATACCAGAGCAAGACAAAATAGGATTTCAGACCTACAGAGTGAACAATCTAGTTCATTCGTGCAGGTGGACATAGAATCCAGTCATACAAACACAGGAGAGGTATTCTTTGATCAAGACAGCAATATGGGTGACCGAAATGACAGGATTACAGGATTAGGCAGAGGCGGGAATGCCAGTCTAGATCAGGGAGAGGAAAGATTCTTACAGTTATTAGACACCTTGGCACAGGGATAGCGATTAGCAAAGCAGAGATCACACGAACAAAGTCAGAGATTGGAGCTTATGATGCAGATGATGGCTCGTCAAATGGGGTTGAATGCTAATGTGGATGGAGGAAATAATCAGAATGGTAATAATAAGAATGGTAATAATCAGGATGAGACACATAATGGAGGCGAACAACTTGGGAACAATTTCGGTCATGCACCCCAGCAAACTAGGACAGTGAGTTTGAGGCCCATGATTCCCACATTTCCTCCTAGAGCTCTAGAGCAGCCCGTACCAGAGCCCCAGATCACTGATATACAGGACCAGTTGAGGAGAGATTGGGAAGCCAAAGGTCCAGATTTTATTGTTGCAATTACCTTTAGGGAGTATATGGATGTGCAGATGAAGCATATGCCACGTGGACATGACAGGAACCAGAGCTATGAGCTACGGAAGAAAGTAGGGAAACTTCAGTTACCGTATTATGATGGCTCGGGGAAGTCTACAGCAAGAGCTTGGGTTCAAAAGCTTGACACATACTTTTAATTGAACCATATGCCTGAGGAAGAAGCTATTAAGTATGCAGCAATTCACCTGGATGGGTTAGCACACGAGTAGTGGCATCATGGTATGGTCACTATGGGTCATGCACACTTTACCTCATATGTGGAGTTTACGGAGAGACTGATTGAACGTTTTGATAGGAAGGATCCAGAACTCCATTTCAAGGAGTTAGCTCAGCTTAAACAATGGGGATCATTGGAAACATACATTTCAGAGTTTCAGAAACTTGCAGTGTTAGTAACAAATGTATCTGAACGGAGGATATTGGTTCTATTTATGGATGGGTTAGCTGATTCGTTGAGAGGGTGGATTAAAGCTCTCAAACCTCCCACTTTGTAGGAAGCCATTAAGAAAGCTCGTGATATGGATTTCTCTTTAGCTTCTAAAAATAAATTTCAGGCAAAGAGTTTTCTTTCGAGGAAAGATAAGGACATGGAACCTTTCCATAGAGAGGCTCAACCACCTAAGGAGGACAGTAAGAGGTTGGACAATGAGACACTTAATGATCTTAGGAAGAAGAAGCTTTGTTTTCATTGTAGGGAGCCTTGGGATTTGTCACATAAGTGTCCATTGAAAGCAAAAGCTAAGCAGATGGAGTACTTTTCAGCCGAAGAGTCAGTGGATGGAGATTCAGAGCAGTCATCAGAATTAGAATCAGATGATGATAATTCTTCACATGAGGAAGCACGCAGTGATAGCACGATAGCTTAGTTGTCCAGTATATAGGAGGCCGTCATTTTCAGAGTTAGGGGAACTTTGGATGGATAGAGATTTGTGGCACTCATTGATACAGGGGCAACACATAACTTCATTGATGAGAAGTTTGTGTCATGTAGAGGGCTACATACAGAGGAGCATAGGGGATTTAAGGTGATGGTTGCCAATGGCTTCAAAATCAACTGTACCAAGAAAATCTCCAACTTGCAGCTTCGTTTGGGAGATTATGACATGACGGGAGATTTCTTTGTGGTCAACATTGGTGATCAGGATATGGTGCTTGGGATGAACTGGATGAAGTCTCTGAAAGAGTTCACATTTAACCTCCAGAAAATGGAAATGAGGTTTGAGGCAAATGGTAAGAAGATAGTGCTTAGAGGTTTGTCAGATGGGAGACTTCGAGTGGTGTCACTCAAGCGGATGCAGAGTTTCTTTAGACATGATTAGGTACAGTGGGCAGCAGAGTTCAGAGCAATGCCTGAGATGACAAAGCAGCATGAACAAAAGTATCCACCTGATGTATAGGAACTAATAACCAAACATACTAAGGTGTTTGGTGAGATACCTCCAAGGAGACCCCCGGATAGGGGAATCGAGCATGTTATTGAGTTAGAGGAAGGGGCTAAGCCAGTCATCATCACACCTTACTGCCATCCAAAGAGATATAAGGATGAAATAGAAAAGGCAATCAAGGAGTTGATTGACATGGGGCACATATAGCCAAGCAAGAGTCCTTTCGCTTCTTCAGTGGTATTGGTGAAGAAGGATGGTACAATGAGGATGTGCATTGATTATAGGGAGCTAAACAAGAAGACAATCAAGAACCGATACCCTATCCCGCGCATCGATGAGCTTATTGATGAATTGCACGGTGTATGCTACTTCTCGAAGATTGATTTGAGATCCGGCTACCACCAGATACGAGTTAGAGAGGTGGATGTGGAGAAGACAACTTTTAGATGCCACTACGGACATTTTGAGTTTTTAGTCATGCCCTTTGGGTTGACTAATGCCCCCGCCACTTTCCAGTCCTGTATGAATAGAGTATTCAGAGATTAGTTGAGGAAGTTTGTGTTGATTTTTTTTTGATGATATACTGATATACGGCTGTACTTGGGAGGAACATTTGAAACATATTGATGCAGTGCTCAGCATTGTAGAGAGGGAGTCATTATATGCCAAGATGAGTAAATGCAAGTTCGGGATGACAGAGTTGCTCTATCTAAGGCATATTATTAGTGCAGGAAGTGTTCGGGTTGACCCAGACAAGATTAGGGCCATTCTGGATTGGCCACCGCCGAGGAACACTTCACAACTCAAGGGATTTCTTGGGCTTTGCGGGTTCTACTGCAGATTTGTGAAGGGATTTTCACAGATACCAGCACCACTTACAGATTTGACACGGAGAGACAGTTTCAAGTGGTCAGAGAGGGCTCAGGATTGTTTTGATAGGTTCAAGGAGCTGATGAGTACATGTCCTGTTTTAGCCATTCCAGATTTCACCAGGCCTTTTGAGCTGTAGTGTGATGCCTCAGGAGAGGGCGTAGGAGCTGTCCTCATGCAAGACAAACATCCCATTGCATATGAGAGCAGAAAATTACGAGGTGTTGAGAGAACTTACAGCATCTATGACAAAGAAATGGTAGCAATCATGCACGTGCTAGCTAAGTTCAGGCAATACTTAGCAGGGAGCCGATTCACAGTAAAAATAGATCATAACAGCTTGAAACATTTCCTTGGACAGAAGGATCTTAATGACAGGCAACAGAAATGGGTAAGTTACAGGCTTATGATTTTGACATAGTCTATGTCAAAGGGAAGAAAAATATTGTTGCAGATGCTTTATCCAGAAGGCCTCGTTTACTTGTTGTTGGGATAGTCATGGATGATCGGAGAGAGTTGATCTTGGCAGAGTATGCCAAGGATAGTTGGGCATCTAGTGTTATTGAAGGAGCTATTCAGGATAGTCGATACATTGTTGTAAATGATTTGATCATTTACAAGGGAAGGATTTATATGGTACCTGTGTCTGCCATGAAGCAAAAGATGTTGAGAGCATTTCATGATTCACCATTAGCAGGACATCCAGGATTCTTTAAGACATATCGGCAAGTGAGAGAGCGCTTCACTTGGAAGGGGCTTAAGTCAGAAGTGCTACAGTTCGTTAGGGAGTGCCCAGTGTGTTAACAGAACAAACAGGAACATTCCTTTCTAGGCGGTTTACTATAGCCCCTACCTATACCAGAGAAGAAGTGGGATAGCATTTCCATGGATTTTATCACAGGCCTTCCAAAGGCATAGGGTCGGGATTGTATTTTTGTTGTGGTAGACAGATTGACGAAATTTGCACATTTCTTTGCGATTTCGTCCACATATTCAGTAGTACAGACAGCAGAGCTATTCTTTCGAGAGGTATTTAGATTACATGGGATGCCGCGGAGCATAGTTAGCGACAGGGACAGTAGGTTTATGAGCCACTTTTGGTAGGAGTTGTTCAGGTTGTGTGGAACAGAGCTAACTCTGAGTACCAGTTACCACCCCCAAACTGATGGGCAGATAGAGATAGTGAATAAATGGGTTGAGGGGTACCTTCGAAACTACATTGCAGGAGAGCAGAAGGCTTGGGTGAAGTGGCTACACCTAGGGGAGTACTGCTATAATACGTCTTTGCATATGTCTATTCAAATGTCCCCTTTCATGGCACTGTACGGGTATGATGCTCCTAATTTTCTGGATTTGTTATTTGGGGACAGTAGGGTGCCTAAGGCCAAGGATATTTTGTAGGAGTGTCAGGACATTATGCGATCCTTGAAGGAAAATTTGCAAAAGACACAAAATCAGCAGAAGCAATATGCTGATCAGCACAGGGTTGAGAGGTCTTTCGGGGTAGGAGACATGGTGTACCTCATGTTACAGCCGTATAGACAGTCCTCTCTCAAGAAGAGTGGAGCGGAGAAATTGAAACCATGCTACTATGGACCATTCAAAGTAATCAGGAGAGTGGACGAAGTAGCTTATGAGTTGGAGTTGCTTGCAGACAGTAAAGTGCATAATGTGTTCCATGTGTCATGCCTTAAGAAGGCATTAGGCCACAATGTGGTGCCTTCAGTAGTATTGCCACCTCTTGATGATGAGGGGAAGCTTATCTTGGTTCTCGAGGCTATACTTGACTCCAAGGAGAGGGTGCTTCGCAGGCGGATCATCAAGGAGTACTTGGTCAAGTGGAGGAATCTACCAGTGGAGGATGCTACTTGGGAAAATGAGCTAATATTATAGCATCCAAAGTTGAAATTGCTTGAGGACAAGCAATTTTGGGAAGGGCGGACTGTAATGTCCCCTTTTTAGCATTCATAGCATGATGTTGTCATTAGCCTATTTCCCCACGGTTCCGTAGGCTAACCAGGACATTAAAGGGACTTAGAGGCCATTTGGCCTTGTTAGTTTCAGTTGCAGGTCTTTCTGAGGGGTTTTGAGGCAACTTTGGGCATACTTACTATTTATAGTAAGTCATCTTGGACATGGTCGGACATCCAGTGGCAGCAGTATGTTGATGGTAATTGTTTAAAATCGACAAGAAGACTTATTTATCATTGATAAGATTTGTTATGCATTGATAAAGCTATTTTATAAAGTTAAATTTAAATATTTAACTTTATTAATGCATAGACTATAGTTTGTGGGAAATATTTAAATTAAAAAAGTCCCCTTTATTTTATAACACACTGCAGACATAAGTTACATAAAGGGAGTTATGTTTTATCCCACATTGAGAAAACGAAGAATTGAGCTCTTGTGAGAACACTATAAAAGAAATGGAAGAGCTTCTTTCTAGTATGCTTGGATGAAGATTAATGTTATGTTGCTGGATATGTGATTATCGGGCTTGGAGAACGGAATCCCTCTTTGCTAGCATTCTCTTCGCTGTTGAAAGACACAGTCAGAGGATTAACGGTGTTTCCAAACACACTGGGTTTCATTTATTGTTTTGCTACAATACGGATGAATAATATTTTGCTACAATGCGCGTGAATGGTGTTTGCTACAGTGCGCATGAATAGTGATTTTGCTACAGTGCGTGAATAGTATTTGCAACAAGTTTATTGTTTATTCTTGCTGATTTGGGGGTTTGGAAGGTTGCCAACTACATCTGCAAAAATACTATAGCAGCTAATTCCAGGTTTCTTCTGTCAAATTTTTATACTTTTGCATTGTAGTTGTTGAATACGAGACTGATATTTGTCGCAACATGTTAAACAATTGTATGAGCAAATTTACATGGCAAAAATCAATATTTAATTAGCAAATAAGAAGTTTCAAATTTTCCTATATATTGTAGTATGTGTGCCAAGTGTTTGACAAAAATGCTATGTTGATTTATTAAGCAAATTAATTGATATCATAAAGTAGCTTGCAAGTTTCTTTATTTGGGAAACAAGGGGAGGATACTACAAAACACTGAAAGTACCAGGAGGTTGTGGAAACTAAAATTTTATCATATGGTAGATGATACGTCTTTGTGCCTGTAATGAACTTCCTTGCTTCATCTCTTCACCTTGATGGGTTTTCCTTGTATGGATTTGATGGGGAAGAGTCACAGTACAGTCATATTCATAACCCCTAATGATATGCTTACACAAGTGTGTTGGCTTTAGTGTGGGTAGGGACTACACGAAGTGAACCAATGGATACATTCACTATGTTGACGGTGATGAGGTCAAAGCTCTGTCACTGTGACCATGAAGCGTGATCATTATACACGAGCCAGTGTAGACCTCAACAGCCATGCATATGATAGGAATATGTTTTTTCTTTTGAAAAATAAGGGATAAGGGTCATTTCTTTATTATATTAATTTAAAAAACAACATCACTACATATGCCCCAAACATGTTAACATAGTACTGTTGATGTGATTCTTGTGCCACTACAACATGTAGGACAAAACACATAATGTTCCAGGATGAAATACCAAATATTAAATCTTATAAGGAAGTTCATATGCTAAACAATGTTTATGGATTGTGTGATCAAATGAGACAACCCCAAGTTTCCTTTTAGTTGTGAACTTTCTCTCAATTGTAATGATGTGATATGGTTGGTATCACAAATGAATTTTTGCTGTTCATACAATGGATGTCAACTACTTCAACTACTTCCCACCCAAAAAACTACAAATGGAAAGGGTTCAGAAAGCTATTCTACTCCTAGAATACAAGGAATAATATTGAGTTTAGCCATTGACATCTACCAAGCTAGTATGATCTACTAAGGTAGACGTCAGATGTTCAAACTATCACTATTCCATTAACATCATCCATTGATGCATATCAATGTGCACAATAATCAAAGAAAAGCTTATAAATATGTCATTCAGCCACACAAGGCAAACTCATAAGTAAGTAGCTAGTGGTTTGGTCTAAGCAAGTTTACCAAAGATGCGTACAAATTTTCATCCATTCAACTGAACACTACTTGTAACCAACCTGGAATGAAATCTATTTTAAGTGAGGGGATTTAGAAACTATACAATACCCCAAACAAACACAAGTAAGCCACCATGAAGACCAACAACGAGTTATCAATTACCTTGAATGCATTATGGCAATAATTTCAATAGGTCTCTCCTACTCTACTCCATCTTTAATGAGTTACAAATGAGAAGCCTTGGCCTTTTATTATTGTTCAATTATTGTGGATGGTCAAGATCAATTTAAGATATAGGGCCCAAATTTATCCAACAAAGTCGTAATTCAACTAATAGCCACAAGCAATAAATGCTTGACCAATTACATGAAGGCAACACGTTGTGTGCCTCAAGGAAAATTAAAATGCTTTTGAGAGCTAATGACAAAATTTTGATAAAGGAATGTGTTGATGCAAGTTTTGTACCACTACATAACATATTAGCAATTGAATATCCGATACGGAGTATCAAACATACAATTCCTCTCTTGAAAAGTCATTGCTCATGGGATATGAGAATAACTCCAATGTTTCTTACACTCGTGGATACTCACTCAGTTTTATCGATGTGATTTGCTGGTAATCACGTAGGTGGCCTTAGGCTATTCATTCAAGGATGTCTTGGGCTTTGGTGGGATGATGGAGATGGTGGCTCGATGTGAATGCTAGATGATGTTGATGGTGACGGTGATGGTGGAGGATGCAGCGCTAGATAATGTTGATTGGGGTGATAATGGTTTTAGTGATTTCTACCTTCCTAACTTTCTTAGAGTGAAATTTGACTACCCAACTAGTCGCTATTCTACTCCTACTCCTTCAACTACTCACTATTCTACTCCTACTCCTATGAATGGAAAGGTTAGCAAATGGACGGGGATCGAATCTAATGAAAGCTAACGAACGGCCCCACCTTCATAGATGCAATGGTTTAAAGGAAAAATAAACTAGTTTGCCACACAAGGCTTCCCAACAAGCCGCTAGGATGCTAGTGGTCTAGTATTGATCCCCTATCAAACATTCACTAACATCACCATACAATTAGCCATCTACTTCTACTCTAACAACATGAAATGAAATCCTACTTTAATTTGAGAGATGAGAAGAACCATGCAATACACCAAAATGATCATGTATATCCTCCATGCAAGTCACACCAATGAATAGAGAACAATTTTGATAGTATCTTGGCAACAATCCTCCAACATAACTCCCTCACAAATGTTACTCTAACTATTGGGAAGTAGAAGCCATGCAGTAATACCAAAGGCTCTTAATCACCATGCAAGTCACAACAATGAGAAAAAAAGCGATTTTGGCATTATCCTATGCAAAAATTTTCTCGACCCTTACAAATGAGACCAAATGGCCTTTTATAGATGCCAAAATTACAACCAATGGTAGAGATCAAAAGCAAAATCAATGATCCAGATTTAATCCTAGAAACCCTAATTAGGGTTGCCACCCCATCGGCCTATGAGAAGACGCCACCTCATCAATGGACCAATGAAAAAAGTGGAAAAGTAGCAACCAATGAGAACACAATAAAATGGTGGCCAATCAGAATTAGACACTTGTCCTACCCTAGAAGAAAGAGAAATCGCCATTTGGGCTTACATCAAATGATCTTCTAATATAAATCTCCCTTTTTCTTTCATTCTTTTAGCTAAGGCAATGAACCTAACTAGCCTTTCGTTGACATCCTCCATGGGAGGACAAGGTGTATATTTCATCTTGAGTTTAGCTGATTTCACCATGCTGCTTGCTGCTTGTAGCGTCTTCTTATGTTCCTTCTCATATTCTTTTGCGTATCCAATAAAGGTGTTGAGAGAGGAAAGGGTGCCCAAATGTTTCTTCTTGATAGCAACCTTTCCTAACTCAACCAGTCTTGATCCAAGCTTTGTTTCATTGATGTCCTCTTCTTTGATATCTTTAAAATCAAGTGCTGCTCCGATGTCTCTCATCATGGTTGTAATGGAAGTGTCGACGCCTGGGCTATGATGTGCAACCGCCCTCTGTATCTCTTCTTTGCCAAGGGGGATTGTCCTTCCTTTAGTCTGCCCTTCACCTGTAGCATTTTTACTGTTCCGACATCGGTATTGGTTATGCTCCTCATTTTCGAGAAGAAAGTTGTTTTTCGAGAAGAAAGTTGTTTTGGGCATCATATCCTCTTTGTCTTTCTTAGTGTTTGTTCCCTTAGGGTTCTTGCTTGCACTAACTTCTACCAACTTGTCAACCTATGATAGGATGGTGAAGTGGTGGATAATGAATGCAAGAACCAAGGGAGACAATGTCTAGACAAGAATGAAAGAGAGAAATCCGCTTACGGACCCCTTTCAACTCTAAATGATTTGAAATTGCCTTTACCAATAGTTGGGTCCTCTTTTTGGAATCTTTACCTGTATCATGTTTACTGTACCGATATTGGTGTCGGTTATTCGCTTCATTTTCGAGAAGAAAGGTGTTTTGGGCATCATATCCTCTGTCTTTCTTAGTGTTTGTCCCCTTAGGATTTTTGTTTGTACTAACATCCTCCATCTCGTCGCCTTATTACGGGATGGTAAAGTGGTGGACAATTAGACAAGCAGAACCAAGGGAGGCAATCCTTAGACTAGAATGAAAGAAGGAAGTCAACTTAAGGACCCCTTTCAACTCTAAATGATTAAAAGTTACTTCAACCAATAGCTGGATCTTGACTCTTTTGGAATTTAGGATCAGACTTTGAGAATTTCAAATTCTCTTGCAAATCAGAAATTTAAATACTTGAAACTGTCCACCATTTGTCCACAAAAATCAGACTTTCCTCATGTATCTCCTTCCAAATAAAGTCGCCTAATTCTGATGTGAAAAATACAGTCCCCAAATGGAGAAAATCAGACCTCCATCATAGATTGCCTATGGCACAAAAATCAGGTCTGCCCTCAAAAAATGCTAAGAGTGGAAAGTTCTGCCTTCAAATCAACTCGCCTAAGCATGGGAAGTCTCCAATTTGCCCTCCAAAGTCACCTAGGGCATAAATCGCAGCCCTAATAGAAGGAGGAAAAAAAAAACACCCAATAATGCAAAAATCTGCCTCCAAAAGAAATTGCCAAGGACTGAAAATGGTTGATTGCAAGCAAAATTGCCCAAAAATGCAAAAAATCTGCCTCCAAGAGAAATCGCCAAGGTCTGAAAATGGTTGATTGCAAGCAAAATTACCCAAAAATGCAAGAAATCTGCCTCCCAAAAGAAATCGCCTAGGAAGAGGAGCTGCTCCAAGTCTAAATTCGCCCAAAATGGAGAGAGGATTGCTCTTGCTAAAATCGCCAACACCTTGAGGAGGAAAAGTGAGAAGTGAGAAGGAAATGGGAGAGAGGCCTCCTGTTATACCCAACTTCTTTACTTCCTCCAAGCTGGCCGACTTGGACGCTGGGAGCAAGAAAACAATAATCAATGCAAAATTATGGCCCACAATTAAATACTTAGCTAAATATTAATTTTGCCAAAATAAAAATTGCTTTTTTAAATTGCCAATTAGATCCAAATTGCAAAAAGAAATTAAATAATGCCTTGGAGATGCTAAATGTTTCTATTTAATGACGATTTAGTAATTAATACATCATTAAAATCAGATTTTGGCTAGCCAAAAGCCATTTTTTCAATATTAAATTACCAATTTTGTCAAAGGCTTAAAAATTTTCAAGGCAAATTCAATCCATTTAATGCCAATTTTTGCAATTCAATTCAAATTGATTTTACTAAGCCATTTAATTTTTTTTTTTACAAAAATAAAATCATTTCTAGAGTCTAAAATTGATTTTGCAATTTGCTTTCATCATAACAAAAATTAAATTTTTCATCGAAAAAATTTCAAGATTTTCCATAAATTCAAATCTAACAAAATTTCATTTTTTGAAAATTATCTAAGTTTGCACAATTATATCCAAATTTTCAAAAGAAATCGTCTAAGTACAAATTTACAATTTTACCCTGCCAAGTATGGTTCTTTGAAATTTGTTTGGCCTAAGGATGAAATTGGTCATTCTAGAAAATCAAGTTGGAACCGGGTGAAAATAAACCTAGCCGTCTCCCCACCTAGCCTAAAGGTGTCCAAGGCTTAAAAATCTAAAAAAAAAAATCAAATCAAAATTGTTGGACAATCCAAAATTTTTGCCAAGGTGATTAAAAAGGGGGGGGGGGGGGGTGGGTGGGGTCCCCACCCCCCCAAAGTTTTGGGGCAATGGTGTGAGAATCTCACAACAGAATGATGTGGAAGCGACTAGTATCAATAGCAATGGAACCAAGGAGGGCACAACCATTGCAAACCAGCCATGGACCCTCCTAGAAGAGGCTGAGGCAACAATAGCCTCAGAGGAGCAGAGGGAGAGGAAGGGATACCTGCTATGCTGCATGCTTAATGCAAATTGATAAAATTCATTTTAATATTGAAAGGTAGGTTTGAAGAGGGATGAAAGAGAAAGAAGATGAAATGATAGGAGGTGGAAAACGAAGAGTCACTTGAGTGCTCTTAAATGGAACTAGGAGAAGCTCATTACGCATTATGCTTGGTTGATGTTTTGCATTACTATCCTTTGGAGAATTTGGAAGCTTTGGCTTTTAGCATGTTTGAGGATGGAAACCCTCAAGCTTAGAGGCAGTGGACAAAAACCCTTTGCCGGTTAGAGATATCATGCATGTGTCTCAGTGTTTTAGACTCATATTTATGATATCCAATCTTGCTGTAAATTCTTTAACTACGATTGAATCTTTGCTATTTCTTACTGAAGATTTAATTGCAATATTCATTTCTAAGACTATTTCAACCGAGTATTTTGTATTTTTGCTGGATAAATTGAAATCAAGTGCATGCAAAATATTTAAATGAATCTCTTAGTAAAAATCTAGGGATAATATCTAAGTTGTCAATTTGGGTTCGGGGACGGATTCAGGTTTGGGATTTGGGTTCATGAGTTTGGGTGATTTTTTTTTCCCATTTAGGTTTGTGGGTGGGTTCGTGAATATATATATACAAGAAAAAAAGTGAAACAAGCATAATTGTGAAACTACTCGTCATTTCATAGTATGAATATATCACTGTACTTGATCATTGATCAATGCCAAATGTCAAAGATAAAAATTAAATACTTGCTCATTAATCTATGCTCATGATTGTAAAGAAAATTATACATTGAATTACTAAATTGCAAAATGAAATTTCAAAACATAAACTAGTTCATCAGATTGACATATAATAAAGTTTGAAACATAATGATATATTACAAATGTTTAATAGTTTATCAATGATCATAGACTCATAGTATCAAAGATGCATATGCCCTTCAAGGGTCAAATGGGTCATCAAAAAATGAGGGATCAATGGCGTCGTCCCCAACTATATCTACATCATCATCATTGGAACCCAAACTGGTTCTACTAGCCCTAGATGCTATTACATTCTCCTCACCGTCCTCAACATCTTGCAAGGCAATTCTTGCTAGATTCTAGATGGTCATATCCAAGTCAGTAGTCTCAAGTAATACATCCCACAATCTCTTTGACCCCTTCTTCTATTTTGGATCCTTGAATGACAAGAGGCACCACTTGTTGTGAATATATATACCAAGTCCTCTACTTTCTTGGAACCTAATCGGTAGTCGAAGGTGCAGGTGCAATCTCAAGCACACACAAAAGGAAGAGGACATCACAACACAAAATGTGGTAGTCGAAAGAGTGAATAGTTTTAGATGCAGGAAATGGTGGCAAGAGACATAAGACATAGACTTGGTAAAACAGCACATGAGGCGGGCTGACATTGGGCCATACAGATGCTAGTATTTTGCATCCGCAATACATAGATGCCCTTTGCATGCTTGTTGACTCCTTTGATAGATTCACACTCACCAACACCTTTGAGTATCTTTTGTACGAACTCAAGGTCACATTCACAACAACTGAATTTAGGAGAGCATTTGGTATTCGGGGAAGAGATGAGAAGAAAATAGATATGAAAGCAAAGAAAATGACTAGAGAAGAGAAAGAGGATTTGATAAAATTGATCTCAACAAAACTCACACTGTTTACGGCATAGGGTAAGAAGTTCAACACAAGTATAACACGATTCAATTCAGAACAGGTACTTTATTCATGTATGCACTTGCTGATTACAATCTGATTCCAATGACTACAATGATCTCTGATTTACAATGATTCCAAAGTCCATCTTGGACGTATACATATACCTTTCCGAAGGGGTGACTCAAGTGTCACGCGCCCGTTCGGATACTATTCTACCCGTCGGCTACATTATACATTTTATCGACAACATCATCCCCCCCAAAAGAAAGGTCGTCTCCGGATGACAATTACAAAATATCTGAGACAAATTAACAACAAAATACATTAATTGACTAACTACAACAAGATAGATCTGTTTCTGTCGCATCACTTTCACATTCATCCTATGCCTGCACCAAACTGGTCTCCAACCCACGTATCTGTAGCCTCTGCTAACACAATACTATCTCCTTAGTTGACCTTGATAGTTTCCTGTGCTGCTTTCTCTGTTTCCAACTCTTGGTTACACTGAGCCAAGTGTCGCCATACTGCCTTCAACTGGATGATCAGCTCCTCCCAAGCTCTCTACACATCCACCAAGACAGCCTCATGCCCAACACCTACTCCAAGTGCCTCCTCTGACACACAAACACTCATGCCTACAACAACAGCTCTAGGTCTCATCAACTGGTCACACTTCCCATGACTAATATCCACAACGACTGGGGGTCTAGGGGGCAACGCCCCCAGCGGGGTCGAGGGGCAGCGCCCCAGGTGTGCTCCCTGATTAGCACTCCGAAACCCACACAAAACTGCACAGAACACACCATTTCTGTCATTTTCTATCGATTCCAGACTTTTCCTGGCAACCATTGATGCTTCCCCTTCCCTTTGGCATCATCTGCTACTCATTCCGAACAACTTGAATTTGTCCTCGTCTTTTTTTTGTTTTTTTTGTTTTTTTATAGCTCTTCCACTTCCTCTTTCTTGCAGACTTACTTTGTGAATCGACTATAGCAATTCCTCTTCCTTTCCTGATACTCTTCGTCTTTGGCTATTCTTTTCCTTGCGGCTTTATTCTGGTCACCACTCAGTATGATGGCGTTTTAGTGTCTTGAGATCGTACGATCTTTTTCACTTTGCCCTCAATCCATACGGACAGGCTGCATGGTCTTCTTACGCTATCCCTTATGTTATGGGCCGTACGGACATCGATGATTCTCTGTATTTTGACTTGCCTTATGCCCATACGGTCTTCCTTTGCACTCTTCGCTATTCCACCGTATGGTATGGTCTTTTTCACTTGGGGTCGTACTATCTATCTTCCGTACGGTACGATATGTTCTAGTACGGTTTAACAAAACTCAATGCCGTACAGTCATCTAGTGGCTGTACGGTCATGTCAAATTTTAAGCTTGCTTTATTATTATTTCCAACATAACTTTGTTTGAGGCCGTATGGTCATTTGGGGGCCGTACGGTCATCAAAACTCTTATTTAATGAGCTCTCTCCCAGCCGTACGCTTATCTATCCATTGTCCGTATGGCAACTTGTTCAGCCGTACCTCTGTTCCCTGTTGGCCGTACGATCGATAATACATGACGTCCTTGGTCCTACGGGCTTCTTGTGCTGGTCGTACGTACTGCCATTATTGGTTGTACGGTCTTCTTGTGCTAGCTGTACGGTCTATAATATCTAATGTCCTACTTCCTCTGGCCATACAGGTCTTAGCCTGTTCTTGTTATGTTCTTTGCTTGATTTGCTCCTCAAGTCCGTATATCTCAGTGTCAATACAGTCTTCTTGATTTCCATTCCCAAGATGCTGTATAGTCTTTTTAACTCCTGCACAATATATCCCTCAAGGCCCGTACAACATTTGTTACACATTTTTCTTTACTTTATTACTTCGCAGTGGCACTCAAAATTTATGTTTAACTCTTATCTTACATATGTACAATATTTACAGTTCTTTTCTTAGTTGTTTGTCCACGGAGGTGCGTTATTTCTTTCATGGTAGACTTTTAATTTCGAACCATTTACTGCATTGGCTGCTACTTCCTTCCTATTGAATGTCCATAACTTAATTGTCCCGTTATATCCAACTTCCCGTATCTTGTATGGTCCGACCCATTTGACTTTGAACTTCCCAAGTCTGATTCCATTCCCTCTGTTATACTTCAGTACTAACTGGTCGGGTTGAAGATTGTTTAATTTTAAACGCTTCTGACGCCATACCTTCCATCTGTTTTGTGCAATTTTCGTGGCCCATGCTGCATAGTTCTTATTCCTTCGATACGGCTGCTTCTGTACAGGTACGGCACCTTCGATTAATGGTATCCGGTGGACACATAGCTCTGGTGGTACTCCTTTTAAGTCTTTATACGTCCAAGCTGCTGCCTTAAATACTGGGTTCCAATCATTTCCTACAAGAATGTTCTTCGGATTTTCTTCATCACCCAAGTTCATTGTTTTCACCATCGGCTCTTCATACTTCATCGGTTTATCTTTACTGGACGTATGGGCAAGTGTTTCATCCACCTGTGCTTCTCCTTCCTTTAGTTCACTGTACTCCTTCGGAAACTTATGGCCTTCTTTTCCTTCCTCGACACTCAAAATATTGCAACTCGGAAAGACCTCATAATCTTCCATTTGCCAATGTAACAATCCGTTTACTGAATCTAGGTTGTCATCAGTTGACCCTCCTATTCTCAGCACCCCTTCATCATCTGGTTCCATCCTCTTTTTCCCTTCGTCATCACTGTCGCCATCGCCTTCTGAGTCTGACGACGCGGCTTCTTCTTCTACCATCTATGTATGCAAATCGATTATAAATCTCCTACCTCCCTTCTCCATTGACAGGGTGTTCCTTTTCCAATCATGCTTTACCTTAGCTTGCACCAACCACCCCCGTCCTAGGATGGCGTTGTACCCTCTTCTCTTTAATGGAATAACTACAAAATCCAGTAAAAATGGTTGTGTCCCAATTGTTACCGGCTGCGCCATTAAAGTACCCAAGGGTTTTATCCCATGGTGATCTGCTGTAAGTAACTGAAAGGTGGGTGGCCATAGTGTAGGTTGTCCCAGTTTTTTCCAGATATCTTCTGGCAGCACGTTCACTCCTGATCCTCCATCTACTATTGTATACGTTAGCACCGTACCCAGAATGCCCATCTCCACTACTGCTGGGTGTCTACCTATTGTCAGTGCTAGTAACATCGGATTTGTTGCTGCCGCGAGGGTTGTTTCCTTGCTATTCTTTGCTTCCTCTTGGCCATCCTGTGCTTCCTCCATTGCTCTCGGGGATGGTGTTATATTTATAATGGCCGTACGCAGTTGTGGCATGGTAATAAGAAGATCATTTAATTTAACTGGTACTTCCATTTGCATTACCTGTTTCACCATGTCTTGTTCCGCCAAGTTTCTTTTCGAAGTTTCAGCAGTGTCTTTTACTTGTGACTTCTTCGCTCTCATCTGCTTCTCTATCTCTGTTTGGGCTTTTTGTAACCTCTCCTTCTCTTCTTCTGCATTCGGATATTTTTCCTTCTTCGCCTGCTCCCGTGTGATCGCCAACACGTTCTCGTTACTTGTTTCAATACTTAATAAATTTACACTTTGTTTAGGACATTTTGAATCTTCATGGTCCCCTGGACCACACCATCTGCACAGTAGCTGCAACGCCTCTTTCGTAGTACAGTCCTTCGCAAAGTGACCCCAAAGATTACATGCCCGACATTGTATCATCGGCCTTCCACTTGCATCATATTGTATTCTACTTCGGCCTCCATTGTTGTTGTTATTGCTTCCGCCCCTTCCACGTCTATTGTTATTTCTATATCCACCTGAAGTTGCATCATTGCCCGCGTTATTGCTATTGTTCGACGCTTCCTGCGTGAGTAACACCTGTTGGTGTCCTTTTTCTTTCAAATTAAACGGGCACTCTTTCAGGGAATGTCCCGCCACTTGACAGATGTCACAAAACTGCTTCTTCGAGCATGAACCCTTCGTATGCCCGTCCTCCTTGCAATTTGTGCACCACAGTTCTCCCTTTACTGTATTTGGATTCTTTTTCAAATTTTTGAATTCCTTCATCATCCAAAGCATGTCTTTTTGTAGCGCCTTCACCTTCTTGTCCGATTCTTCATCACTACTGCTACTTTCCGAAGATGAGCCATCCAAATCCGATGATTTATGTTTCTTTTTCTTACTCGTCTTTTGTTCGCTTTCCAAATCCATGGCACGAGTGTATGCATCGGTGTACGATGACGGTGGTACAATCTTCATTTTCTTTTTAAGAGTCAACCGTAGCCCCTCCACAAACCACCGTTTTTTCAACCCATCCGCTGGTTGACTCTCCATCTTTCCGATCAATTCTTTCAGTTGCTTGGCATAGGTTCGGACTGTCTCATTCTTTCCTTGTTTGGTGCTGTAGATTTCTGCTACTATTTCATTATCATCTCGGAGTAATCTGAATTTTGCTATAAATTCTTTTTTAACATTCTCCCATGTATCAAGTTTCTAAGGACTAGTGTTAGAAAACCAATCTATCGCCACACCCCGTAGGGTCGCTGGAAATTGTCTTACCCAATCATCCTCATCCGTCACACCATTTGCCGTCCATATGGTTTCACACGTTTTACAATGTCTGATAGGGTCTGCTGAACCATCACCGTGAAACTTGGGTAACTTTTCTTTAGGGCCAGCCATTGTTACTTGTCTTTGATTCTGAGGTACTTGTGTACCCGCTCTGTTTTGAGCTCCCTCGCTGTTTTGGACTCCCACACTGTTCTGTGCTCTTGCGCTGTTCTGGACTCCTGCGCTATTCTGTGCTCCCGCGTTGTTCTGGACTTCCGCGCTGTTCTGGGCTCCCGCATTGTTCTAGACTTCCGCGCTATTCTAGACAACAGTCTTGTTCCCAACAACCGCGTTGTCTGGTGACAAGTCCTCAAGTGATGTTCTATTCTCCGCCTGTATCCGTTCGTCCGGTGTATCAGGAACGAAGAGATCCCTCCACGCTCGTGCTCCCTCGACACTCCGAGCCGTGCGAGTTGCTTCCCTTCCGTTCGGACACTCTCCCCTCGGCGTATACAAGTTAAGGAATTCTTCCCTTGTTTCCTCCACCTAATTCAAGTGTTGTCGAGTTTCTTCCAGCAATTCCTCGGCACTCCTCAGCCTACTAGGTGAGTGCACTCCCTCCATCTGTGCCTCTTCACCCCTTCGGTGCCCCTCGACAATCTGCTGAACTCTTTGTGTGTGTTCTGCTTGCTGTGTTAAAATTAAAATTTCTTTTGCTATACTTAGTTCATTCTTATCTTTCACCTTATTCCGATCTTTGTTTGGCAAATTCGGCATCAATCTTCATATCATTCCTTCGTTCCAGGTTCGTTTGGCAACGACGCCAAGTGTTTACCGCATAGGGTAAGAAGTTCAACACAAGTATAACATGATTCAATTCAGAACAGGTACTTTATTCATGTATGCAATTGCTGATTACAATCCGATTCCAATGACTACAATGATCTCTGATTTACAATGATTCCAAAGTCCATCTCGGACGTATACATATACCTTTCCGAAGGGGTGACTCAAGCGTCATGCGCCCGTTTGGATACTATTCTACCCATCGGCTACATTATACATTTTACCGACAACACACACTAGCAGAAATGGATTCTGATGTGAGTGCCTCTAAGAGCCACGAGATAAAGAAATCATTTATCGTACCAGGAGAGAGGCATTGTCTCATGGACATAGTGAAGAGAAAGCTCACTGGTTCGAGTAGACCATTAGACACAGTCTTGCTAGAGATTATTTTCATGATTAGTAATTTGATGGGCGTTGTGTACAACTAGTCAATTGTACTTGCAGAGAGGATGTATGAATTTCTAACAATTCAACATAAGACCTATATGCCACATTACACCATTGGGTTGTTTTTGGATGCTACCCTTGTGTAGATTCCACATAACAATTTTGTAAGTGAAGGCAGAGGTGTAATGTCCCAGTTTTTGGCAAGTCTATGCAGTTGATGGAGTTAGCTCATCACAGCGACCCTCGTGAGCTGATAGGGTGTTTTGGGGGTCCCACTTGTGGACTTTCTATTTTTAGTAAGTCTATTTTTGGCAGTTGCTATTTATGGCAGTGCGGTGGGTGGCTTTGGCAGTTGGTTGTCACCTACAATAAAAAAGGTTAATAATTGCATGAGCTCTTATTTATTCATTAATTATTAAGTTGCATTATTATAATAATATTTATGTTATTATAATAATGTTATTAAGAGATATTTCTAAAAAGTGTGTTGGAAAGTTTCAAGTGCGGAGTTCTTTTGGGAAATTTCCACAATTTCTGAAGTGGAGTTTTTTAGGAAACTTTGGCCAACAAAGGATTATAAATAGGAGTTCATTTCATTGGGAAAAGCATGCTTGAATATTTTATTTGCTTTTGATGCCTTTGTGGCTTTTTCTGAGGTTTTGAATTTTGATGCCCTTGCTGAATTATAAGGGTTTGAATTCTAAGTTGTCCGTTGAATCTACAGCTGAAGTATCGTAGATTGAAATTTGAGATTTTGTTCTGAGTTTGCATTGGCAATTACCGCTGAGGTATGGTAATTTGTTTGTGCTTCTCTACTGTACATGCTGTGTCTGAGAAGCCTTTTTATGCTGAAAGTTTGTGGTGGATTTAATACTGGGAATTGGTCAAGCTTGGTTTGGTTGTGCTGGGTGATGGAATCCATATGCATTAAACGTTTCCTTATCCTTGCTGTTGTTTTTGGGAGGTGGTTATTGGCTGAAGAAATCACAGATTGAAGTTGGGAGGATCGATTTGACATTGGATGCCAATTCTATACTATTCTTGGGCAGCCAAGGTAACCAGCATTCTGGACGGTTATTGCATTAAGGAAAATTGACCATTATTTGGTTGCTTATATCAGACATGGGTGTACCTCTTTCAGTGTCTGGGTCTGTAACGTTGGCATAAGCTGGAAATTGAAATCTCTTGTACCAATTGCAGCATCCAACAGTCCACATTTCAACATCAGGTCTGAGACATACTGACACAAGCTGGGGTTGAAATCATTGTTGCCATTCATTATATCAGTCAGTGCTGGGTGTTCATTTGAAATCTACAAACATAATCGCAGACTTGTTCAAGTTGCAAGCTCACACTAGGAAAGGAAGTAGCGGTTGCTAGTATAGAGGAACATGCTGAAGCCAAAGTGGCTGTATGGACTTGGAGAATTTGCCCTTTGCCTCTAAATCAGGTTCTGGGATGTAATATTTGCTGAGTTTTGAATGAATAAAATACTGATCTGAAATTGTGAGTTAATGTTCTATATTTCCATTCTATCTTTGGTATTGCAAGTTCTGGGTTGTGAAGAATAACAAACAAAAGTTTTGCTGGAAATTCTAAATCATTTCAAATATTGGATATAATCAGTATAGAGTTGAATTATGTTAGCTACATCAGAACTGGTTGCATACTTGCCAAGGCTTTATAAAATGCCAAACCACCGAAATGATATAAGAAATTTGTGAAATTGGAAATTGTTCATGTTATAGCCAATACTGGGTTATTACAAGAGGGCAATTTGGTATTGGGTGAGCCTCCTATATTTTATTGGCGAGATTTGGATTTGGGGTACACCAGTTGGCTAAGTTGCTAGATTCTCTCCAGCAACCCTCAAAGTCTGGTTCAATTCTGTCCAAAGTGTGGTCCTTGTCAAATTCTTGTCGAATTCTCCTAGAGAGCCACAGATTCGCTGCAAATTGTCAGAGGAATCGGGGCAGAATTCAGAGTGAATTTTGAAGGATTTGCTGCCCAGCAGCTGAACCCCAGCTGAATTTGGTCTCAAAACAAATTGTTTTTTTTTAAAAGTGTTTTTTGCCTAATTTGGTTTACTTGATCCTCCCAACCATAAAAGTTGACCACTAAAAAGGCCAAAAAATATGGTTCATATGTCATTTATGCATTTGTGAGTGAAAATGAAAACTTGCTTGTAGGGGAAATCCAAATTGACAATTGGTGAAGTCCAAATTGATAATTATAGAGGAATTTCTTTAAAAGAACTATGATATATTCTTTGAATCTAGGGCTTCAAATCTGAATCTCAGCTTTTGATATAGCTTGGTTAGAAATCCTCTAACCAATATAAAAAAAAATCAGATAACTGCACTTAGCTTTTGATGATTCCTTTCATTCTCAAACTGTCCCTTGATATGGAAATATGTCCCATGAATGCGACCAAGCAAGTGTATGATGTGTTGTATGTATGGCTAAATGATGCAATTAGTATCCTATTACATTGAAACATAGATATGGTGGTGTATTTTCCTATGTTGCTTTAC
Organism: Cupressus sempervirens; assembly: GCA_028749045.1. Classification (NCBI taxonomy): domain Eukaryota; kingdom Viridiplantae; phylum Streptophyta; class Pinopsida; order Cupressales; family Cupressaceae; genus Cupressus; species Cupressus sempervirens. The sequence goes on from CM053787.1 coordinate 592,606,846, forward strand.
TATTAGCGAAGTGGTTTATGGACTTATTTGTTCTTGCACACACACACACACACACACACATTTTTTAAAGATATGTATTGGTACGGAGGAACCCAAAATGAATCTGAACCCAACCCAAAATATATTTGGACAAATTTCGAACCAGAATGTTGAACCCGCATCCGTACTAGAATCTGAACCGGCAACATAGCCAATTGGGCATAAGCAGAAGCGCCAAGTGGTTTCAGACTCCGAGTTTGAGGATTATGTGGACAATGGATGAAAGGACTCTAGTGCAGCTTTGAGTGAAGGTAGTCTCTAGATGATTGGTGGAGATGCCCAAATGGTTGAGGGAAAGATGGTAGATTCCACAATGGTTGTAGGAGGGGCCGCCCCTACACTCTTGAGTGGTGGTCCCATGCAAGTTTTGTCCTACACTCTTGAGTGGTGGTCCATCAATTGGTGCCACAATGCTAGTAGTGCTAGTACTTGCGTTTAGGCAACTGAGGGCCCCAATTTCCATTGGACCTTTCAGGGTGGGCACTTTAGAGGTCGACCCACTACTAGGACCAAAGGTGGAAGACTCGATTGTGGGCATAGTTGCTCCACATACAAAAGTAGTTGATGTTCCTGAGGAGTTAGTATAGGAGGAGATGCCTTGTACAACAATGGAGGGATTTAAGGTTGAGGTAGTAGTGACCGTTGGGACTGAATTGGTAGCGATGGAGCAACAGGAGGGTGTAGAGGCACATGAAGATGGTGTGGAGGAGATGTTGTGCAGTGTTGTTATAGAGGTAGAGCAACCAATAGAGATGGTGATCGGTAGTACTTCATCATATACATGTACAAAGATGAGCACTTGGCTCACTTGATTCTACATGACACTGATGGCACTAGTTGGAGTCGCTACCCTCTCACTATGGCAGGAGATACCCCCTTAGGAGATATTTGATCTTGAGGGCAAGAGTTCCCTAGTAGCTTGAGATTTGGAGAAGGAGAGTTGACCAGTTAGGTAGTTGGTAGAAAGTGGGCATTTCAAAGCTGAGTGATGTAGAGAAGTATATCACACAGATGGCCGCAGGTGCAAGGAGAATAGTGGCCAGTGCTTGGTCATAGGGTCACTTTGTGGTAGAGAGATAGGTGATGTAGTTGGAGTTCATGAGTGAGGGTGAGTTTCATTGTTGCTTTAAGTCCCGTGGTTGGCCAGCTATAGAGACTTTGGAGATGATGGCATGTTAGGGTATCCCAGAGGATGTAGAGAAGGCTCGAGTCCAGACAATGTTGAGGAGCATCAAGCCAACTTTCCTTGAGAGTTACAACAAATGGAGTCGGACCCAGTATGTGACTACTGGGGTTGAGGCTTAATGATTGGCAATAGTAGGTGGAGGAACAATTTACCCAACAGAGGGATGAGTTGGCTCGAGAGAGGGTTGCATGGAAAGCAGAGAAGGCTGCTATGATAGAGAATGAGACTTGAAGCTGCACACGAACCAAGTGTACTAGTTGTGAGCTTGACTAGCATACACACCTCTGCCAAAACCTTCATCAAGGATGCCATCTCCATCCCCTACCTAGTCTTGATTTCTTTTGGTATAGTTGGTGTAGTGCTTCATTGTCCATTTTGTTTTGTGTCGTCAGGAGTCATTTTCGTTTTGGGGGGGATGATGTTGTCAGTAAAACTAGTTGACAGTTGTTAGTGTGTCTGAAGGGATAGGTAGTTTGGATTGGTTGAGATGGTTGGTAGTCACACCCCTTCAACACTTACATAACATGTATTTGTCTAAGAGACATTATCATTATTGTGAAGCAAGAACTTGTGTTGGCATTGTGAGTTTGGTACACATATGGATGTAAGCATTTTCTGATATTAATAAAGAAGGCTTGGCACATTCTTTGATACTTGTGTTACATTGCATTTGTTTTTGTTACTATCTATTCTCGTACCTCTCAACTTGTTACCCAAAGGGGCAAACAATTGTTACATTTGAAAACACCTATTTGAGATTGTGTTACTTGTTTGCTACTAATCTTGTAGGATCAAAGATGGATTGTACTTTCTGATCCTTAAAAGGTCTAGCAACTTGTTCCATTTCATCAAGAAACAACAATATTATATTTGCAAAATGCTTTTTGCGAAAAACTGTGCCAAATTGTATAGAACTAATATTTCAGACTGCATTTTGTGGTGCAATAGTGATGGATAGCATAACGTGGTGGTCCTTTTATGAGTAACTTTGTATATGGAGCGAATTCATCTTCATAATGACTACCCCTGGAAATCTTAAGTAATGAATGAAACATACAATGCTTTAACATGGTAGTGTTGTCTGATTCTGAGATCTGGGTGATGGAAATCCAAGAATGGTTGTGAGCGAAGCCTCCATACGTCTTTAAATTATTTGGCCCTTTAGCCATTTCAGTGGCTTCCATTGAAATTGGCACATCAAATCATTGCCTTCTTCCTTAATTATTTTTGAATTGTTAATGCAAATATGTTGTTTGGTTGGAGAGTAATGCTTTGGGAAGGCTTAAGTTTGAAGTTTGCGCCCTATTTTACTTTATATCTGCACAATTTCATTTACTCTTGTTTGAAAGCTCTTCCATCTTCTCTTATGTATGGCTTGCAGCTTACCAAATTAACAAGGGGTCATGTGTGCCAATTTTTCGCTTCAGATCAATTAGAGTTTTTGCTCATTTCAAGAGTAGTGCACTTATTATTGAATTGGCACAGTGGATCATGGATGCAGTTATAAAATAAAACTTATTTATGAAGGTGCCTTGGAATTGTATTTACACTTATCTGCTAATTCTGATGTTCATTTTAAATTGTGATTACAGTGGGGCAGAGCTATACTCGATGTATGTTGGAGAAGGAGAAGCATTCCTGCGTGAGATTTTTCAAAGAGCACGGTTAGCAGCTCCAAGTATAATATTTTTTGATGAAGTTGATGCTATTGCAGCAAAACGGTGTGTATCATTTTCATCATTGGTCTTTTTTTCTTATTTTATATTTTTGAACTTTTTTTTCTATTAAGATAGAAATAATTATATGTATAGAGTTGAGTCTGAGAATTAACAAAACTGATCACACCCCCATTACATAGACAATTACAAAATTTGGGGGGGTGATAGCTAAACAATTACACCTATACCTTAAACTAAGTCACAAAGTTATATGAGCATTTACATATAACCAAAAAAGAACTTAAAAGGAGTCTGTTAAATACTTCCAGCCATCAGTATGGCTGTCTTGGTCATTATGGACCCCAGGATTCTCTTCAGAGATCTGATTCACATCTACTTGAGTCTGCCATTTGATGTGCTTCTTATTGATTTTACCATGCACCCAATCCCACATATCATTAAGATTGGGTTCAACTGAGAAGGGAATACCCAAATATCTAACTACCTGATTGGGACCTGTCCATTGCGAACCCTTATTTACCAGACAATCAGGTGGTTCAAGAGACCATCCCAGCACATTAGATTTGGAAGGGGAAATTTTGGACCCTGAAGCTTTACAAAAAAAATTAAGCCTCTTAATAGCATTATCAAAATTCTCTTCTGAAAAACCTAGGAACAGGGATGTATCGTCAGCAAATTGGACATTAATCAACTCCTCATTATTAGGCAGAGAGATACCTTTAAGGGAGGCCCTAAGCCTTCTGCCCTTAAAGTGTAAAACAGAGCATCAACAGCAATAACAAACAACAAAGGAGCAATCGGGCAGCCTTGCCTTATAGACCTTTGCAGCACTATAGGTTCTGACAAGTTACCATTCACATCAATGATAGTACTAGCATCTTTAAATAAAATGCTTATCCATTTACAATACACCTCCGGGAACCCATATGCTTTGAGCATTCCAATGATAAATCCCCATTCTATCCTGTCATAAGCTTTTTCAAAATCTAACAAGATCATGGCCACCTCCTGTCCATCTGATTTAGCCCAATGCATAGCCTCCCAACTAGTGATCAGATTCTCTAAAATGTATCTCCCTTGAACAAAACCTGTTTGAGTTTGAAAAATAAAGTTATTCAGAAGAGAAGCAATTCTCCTAGCAAGGACCTTGGCTAAGATTTTATAGGACAAGTTTAACAAAGTAATTGGCCTCCAATTTTTGACAAGAGACTTATCCCCAGCTTTTGGAAGAAGCTTAACAACACCTTTGTTAATAGATACCCCTAACGAACCTTTCTTGAAGGCTTCTACGTATACATCCAAAAGTTCAGTACAAATCCAACTTTTGTTCTTCTTGCAAAATTCAGCTGTAAAGCCATCCAAACCAGTAGATTTCCCATTAGGGAAGGAATCAATAGTGGCTTTAATTTCCCCCACAGAGATATCTTTACTGAGATTGTTCTGCTCTGAATCAGAGATTTTGAGGGGGATAAGCTTAAGACAATCCTCCAAAACTACATGGCTGTCTGTTGACATTTCTGAAGAAAAAAATTCACTATAAAATCGCTAAAAGGCCTTTTGGATGTCCTCTGGATCCCTAGAAAGTCTATCCTCCAACTGGATTTCACTGATCAATTCTCTTTTGTGTTTGGCCTTAATAATATTAAAGAAATAACCAGACCCTTTATCCCCTTCATGAATCCAGTGCATCCTGGCTCTAATTCTCTGTGCTTGAATTTTATATCTCTGAATACTGCTCAAATTATGTTTAATATTGATCAGTTGCATTTCCAACTGTTCATTAGTCCCTATGTCTTGCAGTTCTTTTTCCACACAATTTAACCTACTTTGCCAAAATGGTTCTTCTTTGTTCCTATCCATGTCCACTTTTTTCCCGATAACTTACAGAAGGTTCTTCCAAGTTTCTACCTTCAAATTCCAAAGCTTGATTGCATCTAGCAAGGGATTACCAAGTCTAGTAATCTCATTTACCATAATCTTGGCCTCTAAATTATCAGGATCTTCAAGGAGCACAGTGTTGAGCTTGAAAGGGTCATACTCCCTCTTTGAGACTTCTATACTTTTGTTGTCCTCAATCCTACAAGAAGTATGAATAAGTGAATGGTCAGAAAGAGAAGCTGGGAGAACTTGAACCGGGGCATGATTGCTTTCCGGAATGAAGGAGACTGAGGAAACATCTCCACAAACTTTATCCAATCTACAATATACTCTTTGTTTACCCCTCTGATTATTGCACCAAGTGTACCAATTATTAGGAAACTTACCATACATATGCTCCATAGGGTCCAAAAGATTGAACTTCCTTTTGAACTTATGCCAAAAAAACATCTCATTGCCTTCCCAAGAATGAGCCAATCTTCCTGATTTATCTACTCTGTGTTCCACCATGTTAAAGTCACCAACAACCACGCAAGGGATTTTTGGTAGATGATCACAACACCATTCCCATAATTCTGCTCTTTCTCTATAGTTATTTGAAGCATACACATTACAAATTCCAAATTGGTCTTTCAATTCTTGAGATATTCAGAAAATATAACAGATGATTGTGGTAGAACATTGTATCTCACTATCCATCGTATCATTTTAAGATAACAATAAGATCTTGTTTCGGTGTGTTAATGTGCTTTGCTGCCTACAGAATGCTACTTTGTTTCTTGTAACTGATGGGACTGATCACTGATGTAAATTGCAATACTTATAATGCAGTTAGGTTTTCATCTAATGGAATTCAACAAACTGATCATCTCTTAAAGGCTGTCAAATGGATGCTTCTATAGTGGGATGTAAAAGGATCATTTGCATAGTAAAGACAATAAAGTTTGGCTCTCTGGGGTACCTCATTGATCTCCTTGAAATGTAGAAAGGCACGGCACCTGATAAATGAATTAACTTTTTAAAAGTACTTGAAATGAGTTATTGCTTGTGAATCACATACAAACTTAAAGTCTTGAACACATTTTATTCTATCTATTTCTAACTGCAATCACCTGTAAATTAATTGAAGGGATGAAATAGCTATATTCAAAATAAGCAGACATCTCCAGCTAACTTTAGTATGTCTATTGAAGGTACCTCATTGTAGTATTCCTTTTGCTTAGATACCCAGGTGTCTTATGCTTAATAAGAGATTTGTTTTAAGATGTTAATCTTGCAAGGCTCTGATAAACTGATGGATTCTTGAGTGCTATGAATCTTGCCTCGATAGTGATGATTTGTCTTTCTTGCAGCTGTTAACAAAACATGCTTTTTCATGCAACCATTTGTATATCATTTAAATAAAATGCAAATATTTATTCCTAAGTGAAATGAGAACAATTTATGAGTAATATTCAACCGCAGTTCTGAAATTTATAAGGGGAATACATCAGATAACATACAGTCCTCAACAAAGTTTGAACAATACTATTATGAAATGCTTCTGAGATTCGTATAACAGCAAGAAAGAATTCCAGCACCTGATTAATGCTCCATCATTCACCCAGGTTCAGAGAGTCTCTTGTTGCATGCTTCCGAGAAGTGCATGCTGTTACAAAGTAGTGGGTGGGACATGAAACTTGGCTGTGATGCGCTATGTTCCCTGTCCACAGGAAGAGTTATGGTCCCGTGTTTCAAAGATACGAGCAGAGATGACCAGAGGTTGAATCCCCTCCCAAAATATAGATTCTTCCAAAGATAGAATCAAGGGATGTACACTGACCCAAGCAACAACAATTCCAACGTCACCTTTTGATATGCAATATAATGGAAACAAGGCCCGACTCCTCATACACAGGCTTTGTGAAGTGTACAGACCTGGCAACTTGCAACTTCAATCTATGATAACCATTGCCCAAGCCAACTAACGGCAATTAGTCAGTTAGTCCCATTGATACTCAAACATCTCTAAAGATTAAAACACAAGGAAAGAATCGTGCTTTATCCTTGTCACTATAAACCATCTATGTTCAATGAGAAATTCTGTTTTGAACTCCTCCCAAACAAGTTTGGGTTTTCATCCAAACTGCAAGCCCTGAGATTTCTGCCTCTAGACTAGTCACAGAGCTATGTCTGCCACAAGTTTCACAGAAATGTTTTCCAAAAACCATCGAATGATCTCCATCTCGAGTCGGAACCACAGATAACATTCAGAAAGGCATTATGCAGCAATGAGAAGCATTATACAAAACGGCTGCCACTAGGAATATGTGTCAATGCTCGAAAATGTGAGGTGCTCCAATTGAATCACCAACGTCATTATCAATAATATTATAGTTTGATGAATCTAGAAGAACAGCCTCTGCCAACATAGTGCCAAGTAGGATTCATGATCCACGTACCAACTTCAAACTTTTGATACCAATCAAGGATTGGGTGCGTAATATGGTTTGAGTCCGAGTGCTTAAAATAAATAACCATATGCACTTCTAAACAAAGGAAATAATAACATCCATATTATGACCCCATAACATCCCATTTTGTTTAACACATTAGCCTATTGGGATGCAATAGAAAAATAGGCCAATTGTTGACATGAATGGTTATTCCATTGGAGGGGACATGACAGTCATAGATCCTTTTGGAGTGTAGACAGGCATGGCACCTGATCAATGAAGTAAAAATTTAAAAGTACTTGAAATGAGCTTACTACTTGTCAATCCCATACGAACTTTTAGTATTGAACACATTTTATTCCATCAATATCCAACAGCTCAGCTATAAATTAATTGCAGGGATGAAATAGCTATATCCATTGTATGCAAACATCTCCAGCTAACTGGAATTAAAATGTTGAAGGAAAGTAACCATCTAGGAATTCACACAAGTGAAGATACGATGCTTAGAAGAATACACGAAAAGGAAAATTAGTAGCTATTATTAATTTGTGTCAAATGTCAGCTGGTTTTGTTGACAGCGTATGAGGTGGCTCTTTGTTCGGAACAAGATATCCAACTGGAAACATGACATCAGGATCCTAAACCTTCCATCTTTCTTTTTTTAGTGTCGAAAATGAGATCCTTATAAGGATGGTTCACAAATACTTTACTCAAGACTCCTTTTGCCTTCATAATTAACTCCTAGAACCCTGAATATCACAATACCAACTCGTACTTGTGATTAAATGACCACTCATAGCATTATCTATTAAATAACAACATAAAGGACCTTTTCGAAGGACCAAGACCCCTCAAGGGGGCCATTTTACTTATCCAGATTCACAACAAAAGAGACAGGCTGGAGAAATCACATCAAACTGACTAGGAGTTTTATGTGGGTCCCTTAGGCTTATGGCCTCGTGGATGTCTTAAAAATGTTTCATTTATTCTTTCACTAACATTATGCACAATTTTGACTTTGTTAATGACCTAAAGGAAGAACTTGAGAATTGTTTATTACTATGTTCCCCCGAGTTTCCGGGACGGGGACAACGGGGGATGGTGAGACAGGTTTCTGGGACGACAATTTTTTTATGGTGATTTTGGGGATGGGGGGGGGATGACAAACAGGGACAGCTATATATATAGGGAAATTTTAAAATATACACTGAAATTTGCAAATATACATGCATTCATAGGAAACTAAGCACAAAGCATGTCATTTAAACATTATAGAACATTAACATACACCATTTGAATGCAAGGTAGGAAATAATAACCAATTTCAATACTTAATTGTCAATATGCATATCAATATGTGAACAAAAATATTGAAATATAAGTTAGCAATGAACAATATCATAAAAATATGGAAATCTAAATATGCCCAAAGGCTAGAGGGCTTGCCATATAGTTTCATCATCATGTTGAAGTTCAACATAGAAAACAAATATTAGAAAAATGAAGTAGACTGCTGCTCAAGCTCTTGGAAGCAAAAAAATCACCACTTGCAAAATGAAAATCCTAGCCAGCTGCGACCCACTCCAACTTCACAAGCAAAATAAAATAAAATGACAAAACGACAATGTTGTCTTTTTTGACATTTTGGGGCATTTGGAGGGGCAGAGCTCACTGGACGACCAAGTAGGGGCAAAGAACATCAAGTTTTTTTTTTTTTTTTTTTAAAGCTTAAAAAATGGTGACGGCTGGTCATCCTTGGTACGGTTAGGGGACTTTTGGACGTCCGCTTTTCGTACTAGGGACAGGCAACTGTCTCCTTTTTTCCTCCCAGAAATCCCCAAGTACTAGGGACGTCCCTTGCATTTTTTGCCTAATTGGGGATGGCAGGGGGACTTCCCATACCCGTCCCCCCATCACAGGGATGTCTCCTCGGGGTACATAGGTTTATAATAATAGTAAACCAATAAAAAACTTAAAATTTATAGGGCTGCATTCAACACCACCATATTGCAAAATCCTACATTACATGTCAATGGTATGGAGATCTATCATGTGCATTGGGTGTGGGTAGATTGGTAAATTTCTTGAAATTGTTTTAGAGGTTGTACTCCAGAGGAATGACATTTGAACAATTATATAAGGAAAATCTAAATAAACCCACTTTTAGGCATTCACAAGTGAATTTCATGTGTCATGTTAGGTCCCAAAACCATGGGTCCACAATCCTAGAACTTTGTACCTTCAAGGTCACAAATATGTCATCACACAGGTAAGCAGGAGTTCATCAATAGACTCTGAATGACTTAAGGCCTACGATGGGAATGAATAGTTTCTTATGTTTTGGCTCAATTTAAATATGGAAGGGTTTTCGTAAAAGTGTCCTTAACAAGGTTTTACATCTATTAGAATGCAACATTACAACGATCAACAATGATACCCAAAAGAATACTTGAACCCCATAGTTATTATTAGGTCATGGTCAACTAGCTGCATAAGACCGATCTTCTGTGTAGTTGATAATACACCTCGTACATGCACCTGTAGATTATTAGTTTCAATATAATCACTTGAAATGGATTCATTTATCACTTTTTATATAGTGGCAAGGTGCAGACAACATTTTCAGATTCTTGGTTGCTGTGGCTGTTAGGTATTTGCAAAATAGTTCTTTGGTTTGTATTGTTGGATTGTGAACAACATGCAAAAAACCTAATTTAATCCTACAACCAACCAAGATGCAAGTGACTTAAATAATGGAATCTATAAGCTGTCATCAATGTGGATCGATGCCTACTCCACTGCACAACAAATGCATATATAGAAAAGAGGAAAGAAAATACATACGGAAGAGCATAAGTTGAATTAGGTTAACTATCATTTTAAAACCTAAGATTATATTTCTGCAATAGGCATACTTAATAATTTATAACTAGAGCCACATTGACCCATGTGGAACAAAGGAATGATTTTTACAAGGGATTTGTAAGTTGTAATACACTAAGTGTTGTCACAAATACATCAAACCTTTGTTACATTTGTGCCAACAAATTTGGCAAAGTGTGATGACATATTTCCCTAAATCTTCATAAACAACTACGAAGAATCCATTATGAAAGATATACATCCTTCCTATGCTATCCTGAATGTATCTCTTTGTTTACAATTGTAACATGCATTGTTTGATGCCCTAGAAAGCACATTAGATTTTATCAAATCCAAAAAATTGACTTGACAACCAACCCTTAGAAAGAATAACAAACTGTAATATTATTCGTGACTCAGTTGTGAAGTTTGGATATTGGAGCCTTGGGATGTTAAAATTGTGGCTGACATAAGGAAACCCATCATTCTTTGAATATAGTTGTCATTCTCCCATGATTTTTGCCTCAAATTGCGTGAAAACCTTTCATGTTAAGTGCCATAGACAGTGTAAGCATGCTTTCAACACCTAAGTTTTAAACTTTGCAAAATGGTTCATGTGAAGAAATTGTTCACCTTCTTGTTAGCTTTTGTTACTAATGATGCCTTTGTAAATTTAGATCTGCGAAGAAGCAGCGTTCTTGGACCAGGTTGAACTTGAACTTGAACATCAAAGTTAAAAAGTTCAGAGTTCAAAATACAGATTTGATGGATTGAAAGTGCAGATCCAAAGTTCAGGTTCAGAGCACATGTTGGTTAATTCAGTTCAAAATTCAATTCAAGGTTCAAAATTCGAATTTCAAAATGATAGTCTTGGTGTGGGGGCAATATCTTCAAGTTCAATCGTTGGATTTCTCTCCATTTTGGATATGTTGTGGAGAGACAAATTTTCCAACTTCTCACCGGAGCAATTGGCAAATTTTTATCAGATGTAAAAGTTTTTAATGTTTTAGTACAAGCCTATCAAAACAAACGGATAGCCTAAAGTTCATATTGAACTTGAACCTTGAACCTCTAAGTTCAAGTTCACTGTTTCGAAATGTGGAGGTCCAGAGTTGCAAGCAGCCCAGTGGCTCAATTTCCGAGGAGAAACTCATTCAAATGGTTCAAGTGTTTAAATCATTCAGAATCACCAAGGTTTAGGTTGGCAAGTTGTCATATTGAACTTGAACCTTGAACCACTAAGTTCAAGTTCGAAGTTCAAATTCACAAGTTCAAATTGTCCAGTTTTAACAGCAGCAATCTGTAACTACAAATTTCTATAACTGAAGAAATGAGTCTCAGTGCAGGCATCATAACTTTTAATCCAACCATTGGATTGAGCTAACTTGTGGATATAATTGAGGAAACATAGTTCGTTAAATCCTCTTCAAAGTGTTTTTTGAGAGTCTAAATGGATCAAAAGTTACACATGTTTGACTACAACACTGTCAAAATTATCCATGACAGTCACAAAATGATGACAGAAATATCAGTCTATGTGGGGGCCATATCTCCCAATTCCATCATTGGATCAATCTGATTTTTGAATATGCTTAAAGAAACCTAATTTTCAAAATCCACTCCAAACGGCGTTGCGAGATTCATTCTAGATCAAAAGTTATGGGTGTCTGACTACAACACTGTCAAAATTATACATAACAGTTACAAAATGATGACAGAAATATGAGTCATGTTTCAGGGGGCATAGATTTCAATTTAACCGTTGGATTGAGCTGATTTTTGGATATGTTTTATAAATCCTAGTTTTGTAAATCCTCTCAAGACGGTTTTGTCAAATAACTTACAGATTAAACATTATGAGCATTGGCGTGAACTGTCCAAACTGTCAATGACAATTATGAAATCATGACAGCATCTCATCACCAGCATATGCCACCTGCCTAAATTGCATATGACCTTAATTTGACAGATGTATTTATTCCTATATTTATAAGAATAATATTTATAAAGAAGAAGAAGGTAGAGGAAGTTGCAAAGAAGAGGGCAGACAAATAAGAGGTATTCCAAGAATCAGTTATGATAACTAAGAAGTCACCCGAAATCTAAGAGGATAAATATGCAGCAAAACATCAAAATAATGGTTCTTCTTTTTCACAAGTCGTGTGGCTACAGGGAAGAAGACATTTCTGTTTGTTAAGGGAATAGGGAGAGTTGTTTTATTTTCTGCAAACTGATTGTAATAGCAGGGATGAAATAATAGTATTGTTGTTTTGTTATGTTTTTGGAATAAAAGGAAATATATTTAGATGCCAAATCTTGAGGTCTGGATACTTATTTTTCTGGATGAAGTAGATTGTATGGTCTTTTCTTTCCTATTTCAAATGCAGTCCTGCTACTCATAGCTTTTAGAAATGAAACAATTAAATTTCTTTCATTTCCTTCTTTAAATGAAAGGTTCAGTAAATGTTTGTGTGGCTATTTTATATACTTTCCTTTTCTGTCTTGTTCTTAAAATTTGTAATCGCATTCGTTCCATGTTGATGGGTGGATGTTAGAAAACCTTCATCTCTTCAGGTAAAAGACATAACCAGTCATTTAATTCATTGTAAATCTTTATAAGAGGGAGTTGCACCTCTCAATTCAGAAGATAGTTATCAATCAATGATAACTCATCCAATTGTTAGTATCTTTTTGTTCTTTTGTTTGGGCATTTTGAGTTATATATTGTATTTCTTTTCGAAGGACAAATCTGTTTACTAACAGATAGCACGGAACAATATTACATTGATTAGAAAATATTTTCTTCATTTATGATGCCTCTTAATTTGGTTTGACAAGGCACCAAAATGCCCGTGTAATCTTCACAATGCAGCCAAGAGTTGACATGAAAAGTTGTGGTCATGAAATCCTAACCATCACATTAAATACTATAAAGGTTGCCATTATTTTAATTTGATTTAAATAGATGCCTTTTAGAATAAAGAATGTTTCCTAGGCACAATCAAAATACATGTGGTGGCAACAAAGCTTCATTGGCTTGTTCATGGCATTTCTAGTATGTTTTTGCCTTCATTGCTAAAACATCTTGTGAATTCACATGTAATGTACCCATTTTTGTGTTGCATAAGAGTTAATGGATTTAGCCTATCATTGGGTCCTTGTAGGCTGATATTGGTGATTAGAGGACCTTGTTGTGGAGCTCGGCTCTATCGTTGGTAGAAACTATGTAGCCGATGGGCTCATGTTGTCGGTAAAGATTTTGTAGCCAACGGGTAGATTAGGATTGTTGTGTAGCCAACGGACCCCTTCGGGAAGGTTCAGCGGGAAGTATTTATACCCTGTCTGGGATCATTGTAAAGCATCTTATGCTTTGTATATAATCTCTTGGCATATCCGAATAATAGAGGGAGTACTATTGTTGCTGTTCTTGTTCATTATTTGTGTGCATTAATTAATTAATCTATGCAGTAAACATTTGTCCCCGCCAGGTGTTGCTTTCTTCACGGTTGCGGCGGATGTTGTGTCTTCTATAGCTTTGACCGAGGGCTTGCCTTCCCAAGATTGTCTGCCAGACCCTGTTACACTAGCAGAACTAGAGTTGATAGAGTTGCTAGCGCCAGAGTTCGAACCCCAGGTTCGTTTGGATGTGATTGATTCAGATGATGTGGTCACGATTTCATCTTCCTTGTTAACGGAGGCACAGTCAGAGCAGCCTGAGAGAATGGAGGTGATAGATAGAGTGAGCGAATTTCTGAGGCAGCAGTTCCAGCTCATTCCTGCAGAGGTTGGATCGTCCATTCAGTCCTCGAGTCATGGAGTCCCCCCTAGGTTTGGCAGCCGTATCAGAGCCATAGGAGGAAGTGGCAGTTCCATAGTCGGAGGGTGTGCCCAGGAAGGAGGTGGCACCAGATGTGGACATGGTTACAGCGGCAGTAGCAGAGACGAATAGTGATGGGGAGTGGACCATGGATGATGTGCCGAAGGAAGATTATGGGTCGGATGAGGACAGATGTAGAGATTACCTTAGGGCTATGTGGGCTGCGCTATAGAAGGGACACAATGTGGCATTGCAGGCTATGACTTGACGGAGGGAGTGGCATCTGGTTCGAGCTTATATCAGGGGGATTTGTCCACAGCGGTTCCGTTCATGTTTTGAGGACAGGGGTTGGCCAGTAGTTGACACACCTGAGATGTTGGTGGATTGGGCCGTCGAGCCAGAGTTGGGTCCATGCAACACTTCCATGGAGAAGCTGGCGAATGAGATAGTAGGATTGTACAAAGAAGTCTACTATGCTTGCGGGTGTGTGGAGGCGGACAGGGTCGTAGCGGAGAGATCTCTGGCAGCAGAGAAGGAGGCTAGGGAAAAAGTAAATGTAGATTTGGCCTGCCAGCAAGTAGCATGGGCAGTTGAGCATGCAACACTGTTACGGGATAAGGAAGCGGCTGAGCAGGAATTATAGTTAGCAAAGACCTAGGTTAGGGATGCAACGCTTCTCTTGAAGGAGGCCGTACAGGTTAACACACAGATTCAAAAGGATTTGAGCATTCAGACAGAGCAAGTCTATGAATTGCACCAACAACAGCATTCTTTAGGATCCCAGCCTCCTTTATAATGTATATTTGTTCTCTATTGTATTTTGTGGTCTCCTATTTTTGTTAGTTTTGAAGTCGCTAGGAGATAACTTTTCTTTTGGGGGGGATGATGTCATCAATAGAAATTGTGTAGCCGACGGGCTCATGTTGTTGGTAAAGATTTTGTAGCTGACGGGTAGATTAGTATTGTTGTATAGCCGACGGACCCCTTCGGGAAGGTTCGGCGGGAAGTATTTATACCCCTTTTGGGATCATTGTAAAGCATCTTATGCTTTGTGTATGCGAATAATAAAGGGAGTATTGTTGTTGCTGTTGTTGTTCTTGTTCATTATCTGTGTGCATTAATCAATTAATCTATGCGGTAAACAGGCTCTCCAATAACCAATTGTGAATTTTGACTTTGTTTTGAGGGACTTACTATTTATAGTAAGTCAATAGATGATTCCAATGAGCTCAGAGGATTTAGAGGAGTTATATGATGCTTTCAAATGTTATTTCTGACTTTTGGTTTCGGCTCCAAGATTATTAGATGGAGCATCTATTTTTAGTAAGTCACCTAGTCAGAATCATTTATTATCTTTTATCGTCAGAATCAATCCCACGCTATCTGTTTTTCGATCCCATTGCTATTAGGCCAATTTCACAAGTTGGGTGCACTATTGGTTATAATTTAATTATATTTACTAAGGTGGTGCAAATAAAATCGAAATTGTTTACTAGGCATCTTAGTGTTGTAGCTCGTTGGAATTGGGATGAAAAGTTTTAAATCATGGGCACATGAAATAGGAACCTTGTGTGTCAAGATACCATTATATTAGTGAAAAGGTTAATTTTAATTTTTTTTGTTACAATTAGCATTCAATTAAAAAGAAAAAAAGTGTTAAAAATTGATTTAAAAAAAAAATTTCAAACAATTTTATTTATACTACTTTAAACATTTTTAGTATTAATTTTATATTTGTAGAATATATTTTTAAATATTTTATACTTATTCTTTACTACTGTTATAAATTTTATTCTTTTAAATATTTTTACTATTCTTATTATTTTTGAGTGTTGAATTTTTAATTTTATTTTCCTTTTACAGTTTTTTTCCTCCTCTAGTGAATACTTGTTTCATCCTTGCTTTTATCCCACTCAATTTCTATTTGACAACCTTGTTATTAAATAAATAGAAAAATGTTCAATTTGAATGCTAGCTAATAGATAGCTTTCTTTGTTGGTAATAAATACATCAAACTTTAGTTTTGGGTAAGTTAATATCATGGTTTTTATAAAGTCCATCGTATCCAAAACTTAATATTTGGTTTTCTGTTTTCATAGTGCTGTGCAGCAATGGTGTTATTTGGTTTTGTTTGTGTTTGCTCTTCCATTTCAACATAATCTTCCATTTTCCAGCAAATTGATTCCTTATCTACATGAAAACATACCATAGCAGCCTCTTCTGAAGAGAAGCTAGTCAAGGCCTCTTAGAATCAATATTCTTGGAATTTTAAAACTGTGTGGACATAAATTGTTTAACTCAGTTTTTCTTCAAAATCAAAGTAGCAGAAGAATGATATCTGCTCTGAGAGCTTCAGTGATTCATGTTGTATGAAAAACAATAAGATGAGTCGTTATATTCCCGGAATTCAATACTTTCCAATCCTTTTTTATCTGGTTTAGTTTATATCCTGTTAACATTTAGTTTTGAATAATCTCTATAGCACAGACACATGCACGGTTCCATTTAAGAAGTGCAGCTTGTCCATGTTACAGAGGGAGAGAAGATGGAAACTCTGCCACAGTGGGAGAGAAGCTGTTATCTACTTTGCTGACTGAGATTGATGGCCTTGAGCTCACAACGGTATGCTTGGCTTGTTGACATTGCCCTGATCTCCATATCCTTATTTTGCAAGCATAATAAATAACTAGGCGTTCAATGAACTGTTTAAATAGCTGATATTTTTGCTCTGATGGAGCATGCTTTATGCTGTCATCTGTGTTTTATATTGCCTTTATACATGCATAGCTGTCCTGAAAATCGTTCATATTTAACTAACAGGTATAGGCTTTTTTGGCACACACACACACACACACACACACACACATTACTATAAACAACATTTATTTCAAACTTTAAACAGTGCTCTATGACTGTATTTGTATAACGTGGAATGAGCCTTATAACTGAATATGGCAAGAAAAGTGTCTTCCTTTTCCTGGTTTCCGTAAACAATTTCTCAAGTTATCACCTATTTATTGAATGTGAATACTCTAAAAACATTGGAAAATGCTTGCAGCAAAATTTAAACTAGGACATTCCAACTCCCATAATCTTTCTGCCGTTTAATTCAAATGAATAAAGCTTGATACAGGCATAAGTATTAGCAACAAATAACATAATCTCACTCCAGGATTGGTTATATAAAATATCTTGAAAGAAAGAAAAAGAATGGTTTTGAAAGTATTTATAACTGGAACCGTACTCCTATTGCTATAAATTATAATTATTTCTGCATATTCCTTTTCTATATGGCTGGGAGATGAGTGTTTGAAGTTATACTAATAATCTTCAATTGAATTAGTAATTCTATAGCTACAATCATATTTCTGCATACCATGTTTATGTAGTTGTTCAGCTTGCTGTTCTTTAGTATTGAAACAAACTGAAAAATATATATAACAGAAAATATATCAAATTGATAAATATTACATTGTATTCATTCTCTATAACATTCTCATAATACAATTTTCTGCAATTATAGATTTCCAAATATAACTGAAAACTCCACCTGCCAATAAAGTAATAACTGTAATATCCTTTATTCTCCTCAATAATAACTATTGAGAGAAAAAAGGTCATTACTCCATTATTTCTTACACACCCCCCCCCCCAATAACGAACCTCTGAAGAGAACTTCCAATTAAAGATGATCAATCTGCAGTTGACCATAATGAGTCACTCTGTGGTTACTCCAGTCACGATCATACATGACCTGCTCTTCTCTCTCTACAATTCTTATAGCCCCAGAATTTGCAATCTCATAATATACTAAAACAATTCTAAAAACTACTTCCTACAACTTCACGCTTAGAAAACTAAGTTGCTGGTTTGGATATGGGTTCGAAATTCGCTATTATTTTTTTTGAGCTGGGTTCAGGTTTGTTTTAAATTCGTCCGTGTATATATATATATATATATATGTATGTATGCATGTATGTATGCTGCAACAGATAATTTGATACACCACTATGCTAATATAAAGCAATTTAGCAAAATACAACCCCACATATATTAACGATTTTGTTCGAATGACATGACAAAATGTCAAAATACACCACCATATGAATGTTTTGGTTCAAAAACTTTAAAACAGCAATGTCAACATTACTAATCAGTAATTAGTAATAAGTCATAGACTCACATGTGATCAAATATCAATGTATGAAAAATCATCGAATAATTCATCATCAGTAGGCAGTTGCTGATTAGAAGCACAATTAGTGTCACTAACATCAGCAGTCTCAGCCATAGCCTCAGGATCAGCTCCATCAATACTATGTATCTCAAGATCACCATCTTCAATCTCAAGTGCATCAAAGTGGACTTCCAACTCCACAACCTCTGGTTCGACATACCATTGTTTTGCCTCCCCTTTTTTGTAGGTATTCTCTTTGTGAATTGTGAGCCTCAAGTTTGAATGCACAAACAACAAGTTATTTTCTTTCTTGGAGTTTAGTCGGTTGCATGCAACCTATCAAGATTTGTGAATTTACCGACAAGAAACTGGAAATTAGAGTTTGGAATATTTACCAACAAAAAACTAGAAATTATAATCTTGAGTTTATATAACTTACCTATGATAAAATTTTGATGGCAATGGGCTGTGAGTGTTGGTATCTTTGTTCATGGAAGTACCACAATTTATGAGCATCAACATTGTTCTTGTCTTCAAAAGCGTCAAGACCACAATCATTGGTGCTTGCGAAACTCATAAATTCAGACCTCACTACAAGTCATAGGTGCTCAGGAAAGAGTCTTCGAAGGGCTGCCTTGTGCCCTTGAGCAACTTCAGGATCTCTGTATGGGGCATATCTAGTGGTACTCCCCTTGAGAACCGATTGACTATAGAACCTGGGGCTCAATGCAGAGGCAAGTAGATGGAAAGGGTTAGTCATTTTGTTCCATCTTTCTACCATGATTACCTGTAGCTCCTTGAAGAACATTTCATTAGGATCTTGCTCTTTCTCATTATGATATTTCTAATGTCCTCAATCATGGAGTCAATGCCATCATATCTCTCACCCAAGCAAGGCCTATCCATGTCAGTGTATCAGATCATGGGCCAATTTTTTGCAGCATTAGGTTGAGTAAGTGCACAACACAAGTTGTCCAAAAACTGTGTTCATACTGCTCCTCAACCAATAAGTTGGCAGCCCTACAATTCTTTGCACTGTCGGTTATTACTTGAACAACATTCTGAGGGCCAACTTGCTTGATAGCTTGGATGAGAATGTTTGCAATGAAAGCACCATCCTTTACCTCTCTTTCACAATCTACAGCTTTCAAAAACATTGCACCTCTTGTAGACATTGCATAACATTCACCAAAGGATGGTTCCTTGCATCTTTCCATCCATTCGATACTATTGTCACACTTGTTTCGACCCATGAATCCTTGATGGGAAACATGACATTCTCTACACGAGCCATCACATCATCCAATAAAGTGGCGCGTATCTTCTAATAACCAGGGCCCTTGAACATGTTTGGAGCCTCATTAACTTCCCTCACCATGTATTGCCAATACGGTGAGCGAACAACATTAAATGCCAATCCATTCACATAAACACATCTGGCTATGGCTTGATCAACAATGTCCCTAGCTTCATTTTGGAATGATGATTCCAAGGGTCCCGCTACTCTCTTACTTGCAATGTGCTGTTGAGGAGGACGCAAGAATGGATGGCCCTTTGCAGGTGGGTCACTAGGAGTGGTAGTTGAAGACATAGATGTTGCTTTCTCTTTCTTCAAAGGCCTACCACTTTCCAACGGATGTGAAGAATTTTCCCTCCCAGCATTTTCCTCTGCTTGCTTCTGTTCTTGAATGTATTTGTTTACGATATGATTTGGAAGGAAACTTTCAAGTAGCACTCCATTTTCTCTTGGCTTCCCGGTGCAAAATTTGATGCCTCTTTGAGGAATAAAGCACAAATGTGCTTTTACTCTACTATAAGAGCTACTAAATTCCTCTTTGTAGTGGCTACAAATCCACACATAATCTCCTCCACTTGGAATTGGTCAAATCATTTGCATGTCTCCAAAGTGGAAAAGATTTGCCGATTTTGAAGTGGGGATTATTGGCAACAGAAGCACTTGCAGCCATTCTTCAAATCTACAAAAAAAAAAAACACAACAAATAAAACAAAAAATTAAAAATGACAAAAACTCATTTATATACACAAACTGTCAAACTATAATGGATTTTTAGTATGTATTAGTAAGTTCAGAATGAAAAAACTAAGAACAGCTCAAATCCAAGAATCTCAAAAACAATGAAATTAGAATCTCAGAATGGTATCCGGATCTAGTTCACTATTAAACTATGATGCATAACCAACAAGTTGCATCAGGATGCAATATTTCCCTACCTCTATTTTGATCTCTAGAGTTGGAGAAGAAATCAATGCCTCACTGCTATTAAATACAAAGCTTCCTCTGCCTTTGTTGTCAGAAGTAATGGCTGTCTCAGGACTAGGAGTGAAGGCGAATGAGTCGTTTCAAACAGCTGCAAATGAGGGACCAAATATGGATGTAATGAGTTTATGAAATATTAAACATGAAGCGCAAATATGAAGTGTGGGCGTGTTTTAGGTTTGGGTCGGTTGGACAATAAAGCAGATTATAATATATTTATAATAATAAACTTAAAAACCGCCTTTTCAAAACAAGTAAAACATTAAAAAGTCAAACATTTCTGATCGCACGCCCAAATTCGCAGTCAGTCCGCCTGGGCTGTTCCGTCATCCACCAAATTTGATTGACATTCTCCCAAATTTGACCAGAGTGCGAAAAAGAGAATCCACAGGGAATTCATCAGGAAAACGACAACTTTGACACAAACTGGGATCAACTTCGAATTACCTGCAAATCAAATGTCGAAATTGCCTGTAGAGGGGTGAATATGGTAACTTAGTTGGAAAACAATGATATTTTTTCCACCCAAGATCATTTATGCTTGAATAAATTTTTGACATGCCTTTCATCTTGTACCAACTCGATGCTGAACTCCATCTGCAATCCTTTTTAAGCCCGTGGCTACACAGCCACGGAAATGCACTTCTTTTACATTGCTTTTTCTAACTTTTTAAAAAATTAACTAAGTCCTCTCCTTCGTATGGAAGTGCATTTTCGTGGCTGTATAGACGTTGCCTCCTTTTTAATGCATCCCAAAATAAGTTCATTCTTCAGTGCTTTACTCAACATGTCTTTTCATAATGGTTTTGCAACCCACATTAGGTATAAGGATGTCCTTTGCGGTTATTGTAAAAACATTTACTTTCTTCAACAAATTTGTTAGAACTTGCAGCATCTGTAGCATTATTTCTGTGAACTAAGGCATACTATAAACCTTTTTTGGCTGCATTTTTGGCTTAAACAGCTCTCTCATTCCCTGTTCATGACTGCTCAATCCCTAACTTTTTAATCTCTCAAACCAACATGTTCATAATTTTAAAACCAACTTTATCCTTGAAAGTTGAAACAAATTGCAACATTTGCGTAATCAAATTAATCATCATTAGCCAGCAGCTTTGTTCTTCTTCAAATTGTATGACTTGTTTCCTCTAGCAGTCGCCTCTGGCTGCAGCTTTCTTTTCTTTATGTGACAATTATTTCTAGGCAACAATTTTGATTTTTTTTTCATTATCTTCGGACAACTGTCTTTTAATAGACTCCTCTTCAAACATAGAGACTTTCTCCAAACATGCAAGTCACAACTCCTTCCCTATGCTTCCCTATGCTCTGATACCAATTGAAGGAATACTAAAATAAAACTGAAAAATATATTAAACACAGAAAATAGATCGTGATAAATATTACATTGTATATATTCCCTATCGCTTTCTTATGATACAATTTTCTGCATATATAGATTTCTGATTGTTACTGAAAACTCCAACCACCAATAAACAAATAACTAATTATATAAAATGATGTTTATTGCCCTTCAACTACTGTTCTATTTTATCATATTGTCTTTTTTATTTGCTGATACACTGCATGACAACCATGCTTATTTGTAATCTAAGTATCAGTTTCAGTCTACTTGCAAGGCATCAGAATGCTGCTTTATTAAACATTTTAATTTCTACACCAATATGTGTTGCCATTATAATCAAGGAATCTCTATGGTTGCGGCTGATTGTTGTTGATATAACCTGATTTCAAAATATTTTAACATTTTATTTGGCATAAATTTATTCTTGTATACAGGGTGTTCTAGTCCTGGGTGCTACAAATCGCCCAGAAGCAATTGATTCTGCCCTTCTACGTCCTGGTCGCTTTGATGTGGTAAAGAGATTCTAGGAACACATTGATCTGCTGGTTTTGTAATAACTCTAATTGTTCAAATACAATTAACTTTGACACAATTGAAATGTAGGTTCTTTATGTTCCGCCACCTGATGTTGAAGGAAGAATTGAAGTACTACGTGTGCATACTCGTAATATGAATTTGACTAGTGATGTAGATCTATCACAAATTGCCCACCGAACAGAGCTCTTCACTGGCGCTGAGTTGGCAGCTCTGTGTAGAGAAGCAGCTATCTTAGCATTGAGGGAGGACATTCATGCTCATACTGTTTCTGCTCACCATTTTGAGCTGGCAACAAACTCTCTGCGCCCATCATTAACACAATTGCAGATTGCTATATATTCTTCTTTTATGAGTAAAAGAAAACACTAAGTTAAAAGTTGGGAACAAAAAACTGTAAATGTACTGATTCGGTGTATGTATTTTGTGGAAAGCCCATAAGGTTTTGGTGAAAGAAAGGAAAACTAATTTATTTTAACAAAATGTAAAGGGAGGTAATATCACTTCAGAACTCTGGGAGTCTGCTTGAATGGGAATCTCATCTGAACATTATGGTACCCAGCTGTCTCAATATAAATTTTATGCATGGTGTCCTTAATAATGATCTACATTCTATTTTTACTTGCGAATTTGAACCAAGAACCCCGTGTTTTCCTGTTCAGTTGATAATAGGCATGATGGCAAGTTAATACCAATTGCAACAATGCACGGGAAGTATTAGAAACTAGAAGAGAGATTTTAAATATACTTCCTTTCTTATTACCGAAGAGTTATATCATTTTAAAATTGCAATTTATTTACATTGTTTAAATACTTTTATTTCAAGAGTTTTTTTTTGGGGTTGTCTAAAGGTTAATTTAATTTTTGCATAAATTTTATAGAGCCTAAAAAAGAGGATGATTATTGAGAGCTATATATATTCTTTAAAGAGATATACTTAGAGATAGAGGTGTTTAGTTGATTGGAGTGGGTTCATGCCTTCTAATGTAGGGTGGATGGGACGCAGTCGTCCCTTAGGTAGCTTTGGAAAACTGTATGTTATGTCCTACTTTTGTTACCAAGGAGATAAATACTTAGATCGAATAATGGTTAATAATATTGGCAGTGAGGGAAGGAGAGATGAAGATATAAAGGGATGAGGGAGAGAGCAAGAGCTATAGAGTAGAGATGGAGAAAGAAGGTATTTATGCCTATTCAAAATGTGAGTACATTATTATGCAACTCATATTATGGTTTGTTGGTGAACATAACAGTCATACCAAGTCATAATATGAGCACAATATGGGACACTTGTTATGCTCTCTTCAACAAAAGATATATAAACAAAGTATAACATAAACAATCAACTCAAATGCTATCAAAATTTATATTGTTGAAAGATTTTATCTAATGACAAGGTTATACATGTAGATGCTTTTTTGCTTGAAGACTACCAGTTTGACATGTACTTAGCTTCAATCGTAATATAAATTTATTAGGATTGAAATGGATAAGAGGGTTTGAATTAATAGAATTTTTAAAGAGATTGCCAAGATTTGATGGTGAGATCAACGATGGGCAATGGTTGAGAGGGGTTCTCTATGATCTAGGAGGGAATAAAACATTGAGATAGAAGTACTTAGAATGTGTGTGGCTAAGATGAACTTATGAAATTCCTAAATGGTTAAAAGGATGAGGAAATAAGGGACATGTCTATCTAGTGGGGCTATATTATTGGGTTTGATTGAGCAATAGTGGAAGCATTAGGACAAGTGTTTCTAGGTTCCTTTTGTTCTTGAAATGTGTGGAGGGGGTATTGACATAATTAAATATTAATATTTTTAAATTATTTTAGCCATATATTGTTAAATATATTGTTACTCTTCTCAAAGGATTTGTTTGCTGTTACTTTGTTATTGTTTTAAATATATTTTTATTATATTTCTAGATATTATTAGTTGTTTAGTTGAAATCATAAATGCATTAGTTCTTCATTTTTTCATGTATACATTAATTATAATAGATGTGAAGTGAGTTATAAAGCTTTTGATATGGTATCAGAGCACAATGCAAATCTTGGTTGAGTTATATAATGGAACCAATTTTTAATGCGCCTAAGTTGTCAAAATATTGTGGGATATCCACCCTCCCCCCCCTTGTTTAGTTGCAATTGCTGGAAAAGGTGTTTGGTGGTTTGTAGAACTTGTCATTGAAATCACCCCCTATTTAATTTGCTAAGGGGTATCTTTGATTGTTTTGGTCAAGGCACTGTGATTATGGTTTCAACATGAGTTTGGATAGGGCTAAAATTTTATCACATGCATCTCTTTCTTATTTGGTGTTGCATAAAGGCACAATGTTTTATGTTATTTCTTGTTTGATTGGCTTGAAGGTATGCTAGATATGGTGCAGAGTACCTTCTATCGTATGACATGACATTGAGTTGATGTTTAGTGTTATACTTGGGTGTATTTGTTAATACTAGTGTTTTTGTCTAACATTATGTATATGTTTGCTCAAAATGTATGTCTTTGCTAGAGACACTTTGTTAAGTATGATGGATGGTGAACATTTTTGATTGGGTGTTAATATGTTATGAATTGATTTTTGTTTTGATAGCGCTAGATTTTTTGAATATTTAATGATTTTGGATTTTTGGAATTGTTTGATTTTTTTGAAGTTTTGAGGTTTTTTCATTTTTAAGATTTTGTGCAGGATATTCTATTATTGATTGATGTGGAAGAAGTGTAATAAAATTTATTCTCAAGAAAGATGTATTTATTTGTCACCAATATATGGCACTACATGGAACATTTTGAATGGTTTAATGAAATAGTAGGTTGGAAATAGATAGGTGAAAGATGGGGTGTTGCAAAGCTACTTGTGGTTTGATCTTAACAAGGTTTAACTAGCTAGTTAGGTCTCACTAACCATCCAATGTTTATGACTCTAGTGGCCTTCCAAATGACATACTATGGACTTGTCTAATCCTTCCCAAGATTTCTTTTTAGACAATCCACTTGCTACTAGATTGTAGACATTGCACAACCTTAATGACCTAACAAGTTTATTCTTCCAGAGGACTACTACCACAATTCCTCCACCTACTAGGTTCTTAATGTGCTAATGCTCTTCATGGCATTCAAATAGGTTGGTTTCATTCTATTTAGTCAATGGTTCAATGAGTTTTCCTAATACCCTTCATGACATTCACATAGGTTGGTTTCATTCCATTTAGTCAATGGTTCAATGGTTTCTACTCAAACATACATAATACTTCAAGTGGCTATAAGAAGTCCCAATAGGCCTAATCCAATTAGCCTTGCCTATCGAGTATTTGGCCTTTAACCTACCAATCATCTGAACAACCCCAACATCAAATTAGAGTTTTTGACACCCATTTGGGGAGCTCTAAACATTATCAAGGAATTGCATTTGGGTTTTCCTTAAAGACCCTAAACCCAAATTGAGCACTTGTAGGCTTATTGAGCAACTTTTAAGCAATTTTGCAAACCACGTTTATTGACCTCCACCAGATCAATTATCTTGAAGTGTAGACACTATAATGGGGTTTGTACATGCCCGAGGAATCCCAATCTGCCTACACATGTCACCATTCAGTCATTTGTTCATGGCAATAAACTTTATCTTTCTCTCTTCTTAACTATGCAACGATCAACCTAGGGCATGATTGCAAAAGAAGAGAACCAATATTGGCATGCACAAAACCTAAACAAAAATAAACTATACAAGCATGCCTAGCATTCCAAGAAGGCATAATGAATTATGATTGTGGAATGCTAGGGAAAATAAAGTTTAAATACAAAACCCTAGGTTAACCCATGTAGATTCAAAGTTTAAAACCATGACTCTCTTCCCACACATAACATCAAAGCCTCAAACTAGGTGCAAAAGAAAGCTAAAACAATAAGCTCTAAGATACAAAGTACTAATTCACAAAATTAATCAATATGCTATGAGCTACAGGATGAAAAATATTTGCTCATAGGAAAAATAGAGTAAAACTCAAACACAAAAACTTGCTTCTTGCCTTGATTGACTCAGCTAACTCCAAAAATAGTTTCCAAGGCCTTTTATGTGCTCTTGGAGCAGTTGTACCTTTTCCTAATTCAATTTTGTGCTTGAAGTTGCATTCTTGCAATATTTTGCAACTTTTGAGCAATTTTGCACTTGTACTACTCTAAGCTTCTCCTAGGTGTCCCAAGTCACCTAGAAATCATTTCAAACACCTAATTAGCCTTGGATTACCCTTCGTAAGAAAGATTCATAACATGACAACCCTTGGTAGTTGAAGACCCAAATATTGACTAAATCCATCAATTAGGGTTTGTAAACAAAATGGGTTCAATTAGGCTCAATCTCACCAATTTTTTTTACTTTAGACCTTATTACATCAACTAATTACATTCCACAACAAAATGGTTATGGTGCTCTTGCACCAATCTTTTGGTGTGGGAAAACTTAAGTCCCTTGAGTCAGTAGGGCTTGAATAGTTGTTCCATACTTTATGATGTCTTCTTCTATCATTCAAGTGGCTTTAGCCTCAATTAAAGTAGCCCATTTCACCATGTACTTATAAACTCCTTTTCTAGTCTTCTTGAGGACTGTAAAATCCATAATGCTTTCCACTTGTAAGGGTTGGCTAGGAGGTAGATCTTTTATCCAATCAATTTCATCAATTGTTGCAATATCATGTTGCTCTATATATGTTCCATTCCCTTTGGATAGATAAATGACACTTACATTGAAAATAGGTGAAATACCTACATTAGGGGGTAGTTTGACCTTATGTGCATTGTTGCCAAGCTTGTGAACTACTTTCGATGGTCTTATCTTCTTCATTAGTAGTTTTTTAGGCTGCCCTTTAGGTAACCTTTCTTTCCTCAAGTAGGCCATCACTAGATCACCTACTTGTAAATGCATGTCTATCCTTGTCTTGTCGGCTTGAGCCTTGTATTTCTTTGCAATATGTTACAAGTTCTTCAACTATTCATGCATTTCTTTCATGTTTACTACAAAGGTTTCTCTTGAGGTGCTTCTATTATGCATTGTACTCAAATCTTGGAGTTCCAATATTCCTCTTGAATGACATCCATAAACAATTTCAAAAGGACTCTTGCTAGTACTCCTATTGACTGAGTCATTATATGCATATTCTTCTTGGCCAATAACCAAATCCCATGCCTTTGCATGTTGCTTACTAAGACTACATAACATGTTGTCCAATGACGTGTTGACTACTTTATTCTAACTATTAAACTAAGGATGATAGGTTGATGAGAATGATAGATTAGTTCCCAATCTTTTCCACAAGGTTCTCCAAATATGACCTAGAAATGTTAAGTCCCTATCACTAAAAATAATAGGTAGAAGCTCATATATTCTAAAAACTTCTTTGAAGAATAACCCTTCTATGCATGAAGCATCATTAATACCCCTACATGGATTGAAATGTGCCATTCTACTGAATCTGTCCACCACTAGTACATATGCACTACCAGATCCCCTAACTATATTTGGCAATCCTAGGACAAAGCCCATAGTAAGACATTCCTAAGGTCTGGTAGGAATAGCTAATGGTTAGTAGAGACCTGCATTAGAGGATGTACCTTTTTCTCTTTGACAAATTGAGCATTGTTCCACAAAATTCCTAACATCACTATGTACTTTGGGCCATGATCCTTGTTACTTGCTCTAGGGTCTTGTCTAGGAAAAAGTGCCCTATAAGACCGTCTTGATGTTTTTATTTGATAATATTTCCCTCATTGAACATTGAGGAATGCACAAAAAATGTCCTTTAAACAAGAATCCATCTTGCAAAAGGAGATCAAAATAATCAATATGGAAAGCATCAATGAATTGAGAACAAACTTAATAGGCCTCTGCAAAATCTTTGTTATCCTTATACAAGCTTTTAAAGGCTTCTACCCCTACACTTCACAATTGAATTTATTGTATGGAAAAGACTCTACTGCTCAAAGCATATGCCACCTTATTTGTGGCACCCTTGTTATATTGAATGATGAAAGTATAAGCTTGCAATTGCTCTACCCAATTTAAGCGTCTTTGGTTTAACTTCTCCTATCTATCAAGAAGCTAAGGACATGATTATTAATATAGAAAATAAATTATTTAGGCAACAAGTAATGCCTCCATTTCTTTAAGGTTTGTACCATGACATACAATTCTAGGTCATAGTTGAATACTTTTGGTTATCTTTATTGTGCTTCTTTGAAAATAATGCTAAAGGATGATCCTCTTGACTCAATAATGCTCTAGTTGCCAATTTACTTGCATCACACTCTATTGTAAGCACTTGATTAAAATTTGCAAACCTCAGGTAAGGTAACTTAGCAACTTTCATTTTCAATTTCTCAAAATTGTGATTATCCTTATCAATCCAAGGAAAGTCTCACTTAACTCCAACTTTGATGGTATTAAGGATAAGAGCACATACATGATCGAAACTTTTTATAAACTTCATATAAAATGAAGCTCACCCATGAAAACTTCTCAGATCCCCTACTGATTTAGGAGCTGACCAATTAAGGATGGCCTCTACCTTAGTGGGATCCATTTTCAAACAACCATGTGATACTACAAAGCCAAGATATATCAATTCCGTTTTAAGAAACTCAGTCTTTTCCAAGTTGATCATCAACCTTTGTTGATGCAACTTTCTAGAACCATGTCGAAGTGCCTGAGATGTTCCTCTTTGGTCCTACTAAAAATCAAAATATCATCAAGATACACTATCACAAATTTTCCTATAAAGTCAACAATGACCTCCTTCATAAGGCATATGAAGGTACTAGGCACATTTGTGAGCTTAAAAGACATCACCAACCATTCATACAACTGTTCATTGGTTTGAAATTTTTCTTCCACTCATCCCCTAATCTAATCCTTATTTGATGATATCTTGATTTTAAATCCACCTTAGAAAAAATAAATAAATTCTCCAACCAAGTAGTCCATTACGTCCTCTATCATAGGTATATGAAACATGTATCTAATTGTGATCTTGATTATGAACCTTGAATCAATACACATCCTCCACTTATTATCTTTCTTGGGCACTAACACTATAGGAATTGCACAAGGACTTAAACTCTTCCTAATTATCCCTTTATCTAACAATTTTGGCACTTGTTTCCTATTTCCTTTTATTGAGTAGGTGTCATCTTGTAAGAATCTTTATTAGGTAATGTAGCTCTTGGTATTAGGTCTATTTGATGCCGAATGTCCCTCATAGGAGGAAAGGTATCAGGGATCTTCTTGACTGCAATATCCTTATACTAGCTCAACAAATTTTGAAAATTTGCAAGCAGCTTAACTTTTCTCAGTCTTTTCTACTCCTTTGGGTTTCACCATAATATCATAACAATAGTTCCCTTTTGTTTTTAATACTTTGACGAACTCCTTACCACTAAGCAACATAATAGTGGACCCAAAATGTTTATCTTATCCTTGATAAGACAAAGTATCCATTTGGTATTTCCTACCCTCCTTAGTAATCATGTAAGAAATCCTTTCCCCATCATGTATTGCCTTAATATCATAGTGCCATGGATGATCTAACAAAAGACGAAAAACATTCATAGGGAATATATTACACAGCAATTTATCCCTATAATCCCCTATCTCAAACTCTACCCAAGTATTTTCATCCACAGGGACTTGTTGACCCTTATTGAGCCATGACACTTTAAATGGACTGGTATGAGGTAGTCTCTTCAACTTCAACTTCTCTACTATTTCTAAGGCTATGATATTTTTAGTAGAACTTGAATCATCTATAACCTTACAAATCTTACCATGATACTTACATGTGGTTCTGAAGAGTGACTTCCTTTGTAGGGGTTCCTTGTGTTGTCACACCTTCAACAATGTTCTTCTAAGCATTAGATTCTCTCCTTCCATGACTAATCCTTCTTCCCTACTTGTGAAGTCACACTCCAACCATCTTTCTCTTGTATCAATTGAGTTTTTTTTTCTTCTGCATGAGAACTAGAAGCCCTTTCAAGACATCTTCTTATGGTCTAGCTAATTTGATTACAATTTTAACACATGCCAGTAAAGATGACTGCACTCCTACTTTGACTTTCAAATCTACCTCTAGAATTACTACTTCCTCTACAACCTCATTCATAATATTCTCCTTTACCACTACTTTATCTTTTTTCCCTTAGTTAGTGTGGTTTTGCAACCCTTATTAGGCACATTACCTAGGAAGATAGGTATCCCATAAAGATGATCTTTGTTTATAGATTTAAAGGCATTCAAGAATACCTTTGGTTCTTTGGCCAACTTTAGGGATAGAATCACCTCTATTGTGGACTCTCTTCTTCTCCAACATCTATTATATCTCCCCATTCAGTCAAATTGCATTTTTCCCTTTCCTTATCTTTCTTATATTCTTGCTCTTGAGCTTCAACAATCGTTTCTTGTACCAATTTCCTAATGCCCTCTAGATTCATTTCCTTGGGAGACATTAGGCTAGAATTAGAGATGTCTAGAAACATTAAGTGTCTAACATACACCAAACTAGTCACACCAATATTGGCTCTGATACCAATATGATGCATAGGTACTTATGGTTTGATTTTAACAAGGCTTAACTAGCCAATTAGGGCTCACTGACCATCTAATGGTTATGACTCTAGTGGCCTCCCTAATGACCCAACATTTCTAATTAGGCAATCTACTTGCTACGAGGTTATAGACCTTGCATAACCATATCGAGCTAACAAGTTTCTCCTTCCAAAGGACTACTATCATAATTCATCCACCAACTAGCATCTCAATCTGCTAGTAACCTTCATAGAATTCAAATAGGTTGGTTTCACTTTATTTAGTCAATGGTTCAATGGATTCTTCTCAAACTTACTTAATACTTCTAGCTATAAGAAGTCCTAATAGACCTAATCCAATTAGCCTTGCTTATCGAGTATTTGGACTTCAACTTAACAACCATCTAAATAACCTCAACTTAAAATTATACTCTCTTAACACCTGTTTGGGAGATCTAAATAATATCAAGGAACACACTTGGGTTTTCCCTTAAAGACTATACCCTAAACCCAAATTGAACACTTTGTAGGCTTATGGAGAAACTTTAAGAAATTTTACAAACTAATCTTATTGACCTTCACCAAATTAATTATCTTGAAGTCTAGAAATGAAAATGGGGTCTATACGTTCTTGACGAATCCCAATCCACCTTCAGATGTCACCATTCAATCCTCTATTCATGAAAATCAACTTATCTTTCTATGTTCTCAGCTCTTCACTATCCAATGATTAACCTAGGACATCATTGCAAAAATAGAGAACCAATTGGAAAGCCCAAAACGTAAACAAAAATTAACTATACAAACATACCTATCATTCAAAGAAGGTATAATGAATTATGACTATGGATTTGTAGAGAAAATGCATTTTAAATATGAAACCCTAGGTTTTCACGGCTTAAGGCATGTGCAAATTCAAAACCACAAGTCTCTTCCCACATGGAGCTTTAGATCTTAAAAATAGGTGCAAAAGAAAGCTAAAATAATAAGCTTAAAGATATAAAGTACTAAGTCACAAAACTAATCAATATGCTATGAGTGGTAGTACAAAAAAGTTAGTTGATAGGAAAAATAGAGAAAAACTCAAACAAAAAAAACTTGATTCTTGCCTTGATCGATTCAAATAACTCTAAAATAGTTTCCAAGGCCTTTTATGTTGTCTTGGATTAGTTTTTCTCGTCCCCAACTTGTTTTCAGGCTAGAAGTTGCATTCTTGCAACATTTTGTAAAAAGTTGCAATTTTGCATGGGTATTGCTCAAATCTTCTCCTAGGTGTCCCAAATAACCTATAAATCATTCCAAACACCTAATTTACAATGGATTACCCTTCCTAAGAAAGATATGAAACATGAACACCCTAGGTGGCTCAAGACCCCAAACCTAACTAAATCCATCAATTAGGGTTTGCAAACAAAATTTGTCCCATGAGGCTCGATGTCACTAGATTTTTTTTCCTTTAGACCTTATTACATTAACTAATTTCATTCCAAAAAAAATGGTTATGGTTGATTATAGACAATTGGATCAACAACGAAGTCCATTCTCTCATAAATAAGGTAAGTAGTTTGGAGTAGCACTTGAAGAAGGAGAAATATGAAGAAGATGGAAGGGAAATATGATGATATACCTATTCAACTCATGGTTTTCAAGGAAAGGATTAATAATATCCTTAAGGAAACAAATGATAAGATCAATGCTTCCATCTTGAAATTGATGAATGGTAAAGGTAAAGTAAACCTAGAAGGGATTGAGCTCAATGTTGATCTAGACAACAAGGAGAAAGACATGGAGATGACCAAGGGCCCTAGTAAGAGAACTAGGGCTAGGATCAAGAAAAAGATGGTTGGAAAATTAAGAACCATGAAGACTCCAGAGGATGGTCCTAAAATGATGATGATCCAGGGAGCTAAAGATCTTAAGGAGCTTGTTTAGGTTCTCTTTGTCTTTTGCTACTATTTTGTCTGGATTCTCGGTCTATGTTTTTGCTAGCTATTGGATGGTTAATAGGTTTGATCTTTCTCTAACAAAGTTTTATTTTGTGATCTTTATTAAATATCTTATGTAACTTGAATTGGAGTTTCAGGTCCCTTTAAAACTTGTTTCTACCTTAATCCAAAATAATTACAACATTAAATTTAGAAATATTTTATTTACTATAACTTTTTTAAAAGTTAAAGTTTGAAACTATTCTATGCATGAATTTATATGATAATTTTTTTCCATTAATAGATTGTGTGTATTTATTTCTTATCAACATCTATCATTTGAACTAAGACTAGAAAATATATAATTTTGAATTCATAAATATAGAAAGAAATTTGTAACAAATTGTATTTTCGTCTACTTTCTATTATTAAATGGTACAAAGAGTTGTAATTTTTTTCAAACATTTAATTAATAAAAATTAAAATCTTGAGAGGTTTGAAATTTTTGAATCTTTATCTTTCTTGTCCATAATCTTTTTCTTTTCGTTTTTAGCTATAATGTTAATCATATTTAAACAATTATACACTATATTTAAAATTATTAAAAATAACTTATTTGACATTGTATATTTTCTTTTATAATTGAAATTATTTCGTAAATAATTATAATTCTAATTCAATTTAAGTGAATCCAAAATATATTTGTCTCATATTTTAATGGAATGAAAATAATCATTAATAAAAAATATTTTAAATATTAAAGAATAAATAGTTTTATTTAAAATAAATAAAATATCAAATAATTAATATCTAAGAAACTTAACAGACATACATACACACATACATACACGCACCCATATGTATATGTATATATATACATATATATGTACATACATATCTACATACATATATATAATATACATATATACATATATAGATACATACATATATATACATACATACATACATACATACATACATACATATATATATACACACATGTATATATGTATGTACACACATATATAAAAACACACACACACACGAGAGAGAGAGAGAGAGAGAGAGAGAGAGAGAGAGAGAGAGAGAGAGAGAGAGAGAGAGAGAGAGAGAGAGAGAGAGAGAGAGATTGAAAATCTCATAAATCCATTTTATGTGTTTCTTAAATTTCCTGTAGGTACCCATATGGTCATATATGCCTTCAAACAAAGATTAAGCATTTGAAAAAAATATTTTCTAACTCATTGTTTAAGATATATTCTCCATAAAATTAATAGAAAAAGTTTATAAAGTAAAAGCCATGAAAACTATAGAATAAAAGCTTTGTATATTTATCATCACATATGTAGAAGCATGATCAACTATTTAGGTGGGGACTAATAACAAGGGGCCCAAGCGCCAGAGTTCCTACCTTTGATGTAGAGGGTTTTGGGATAAAAGTTGAGTCAAGCTATACATTTAATTGGTAGCTTCGAATAAAATGTGAATGCCATGGAAGGCTCCCAGTTTGTGAAGACCAACTAGATCCAATTTACTTTTATAAGTTCTAAGAATCTATAAATGTCAATATAGATTTCACGTTTGATGATTTGACATTCAATGTTTACAACCTCTTCTTACAGCATAAACATGTTCTCTTTTTCCATTCTTCTTGAATTCTTTTATATATATATATATATAATCTATCGTGTTGGTAGGTGTGTACCTAGACCAAAAGGTGAAACAAATGGCCACATGTTGACTAGGGCCTGGTCTATGTTGACACTTTGATGGAACATAAAACCCTATCTTAATACTTGTTGGGCACCCCACTTTGATGGATATCTCACCATTTGATTTACGTAAACACTCGTCAAAACAACCAAGGAATACCGACTAATGTTTAGCTGACATACTTGGTTGTCATCTAGCAAGGGAATCACATATTTACATTGTTATCCCAATTCTAAGATATTATTCTTTAAGCTTTGCCTTGGGAGAATTACTCGTAGTATGTGTTTGTTGAGGTAAAGCTCAGAAGACATGGTGAACCATACAAGTCTAAGAGATAAGTAATCGTAAAAGGAAAATTACCAAATTATAGGAGTGTTGGTTTTCCATTTGAGGGTTTAGCTTATAGAAGTCTAACCCATTCGTCCACAAAGTTTGAAAATGCCAAGACATTGGATGTTCATTGAAACATTGTGGATGACGTAAAACCACTTTTCACAATGCATGTTGACAAAAGATGTCATGAGTGTTTTTTTGTTTTATTATCCTTTTTGCTTCTTTTTACATACCTTATTTATATTTTTTAAATTTTCCTCATTTTTTCTTATGTAGAAATTTTAAGATAGATAAAAGCAAAGGAAAATAGAGAGAAAAGAGAGAGAGATGGAGAGAGATTATTGGTAGTACAAGGAGAGATAAAATAGTGAAAAATAGTGTGTCAAGAGGGAGAGATAAAAAGAGATAAATAAGGAGAGATCAAGAAACAAAGTGATAGATATGTAAAATTATTTAATTAAAAAAAATAAAATAATATTTTAATTATTCAAAATAATCATTAATAAAGATTAACATCACAATATTATAGACTTAAATATTTATAGATATTTCATAATTCTTTTGAATTTAAAAATAAATAATAGCTTATAATTTTTTATACCCTTGAATTCTATCAATTATAATTTTAATTGTCTAAATTTTAATTCTTATCAAATAAAATGTTACTTAAATTAAATACACATATTCTAATTAGTTATAGTTTTAAGTCTAGTTTCATTAAAAACTATATAATCATTATTATAATTAATCTACATATTTTTTTTTTGTAATAGAATAAATAATATACTTATATATTTTATTGAAAATTAAATTAAATGGTAATAGTATACAAATTATGATGAAATAAAGGCAGTGTCTTATAAAGTAAAAATTATAAAACATTTTTTAAATTTCTTAATGCTTCTTTGAAATGGATGAGAGCTTAAAGAATTCAAGAAAAGATGGCCAGATAAAAGAATGTGAGGAAAGATGGTATAGTAGGATGTCTCTATATGGACATTATGTTTTACTAGACTTGATATTTTTGGGGGATATTTGGAGCATTGCTACATTAGGTTTGATGGTCATCTAGGTGTGTGCCAAAATGTTGCGTTGTCTTATAACATTTTTGTCACCCTTCTGATTTTTTTTAGAACTTGGTTGGAGACTCTCAAGGCCTTGTACGCCCTTTTTAAAATGACTCTTCCACCATTTTCTTGCTTATGGTGGTGCAATGCACAATTATGACATTTGTCTCTTTAGTCTTCGTCTTCTATATTTTATTTTAATGACTATGAAGGTATTGAGGATTTGAGTCAATCGTAAGGGAATTTATTAAACCTTAAGAAGTAGTTGGACATAGGGGGTTTCAAGATTTTTAGTCATGGAATTATAGGTCCAAGAGAGGAGAAAAAACATGCTTTTCAATATTCAATTTATAGTGGATGGTTTTGGGTTAATGATGGAAAAGTCCCCTACCAATTGAAGTGTTGTTTATAAACATGATTTCATTAGAACACACCCTATAGATGTTAGGTAAAGTTTTGTACAAATTATTTTCTTTAATTTTTTATAATATTTGATGTAGAATTGCAGTTTTTAAATAGGTTGGAGTGTGCATGATGCCTGTGAATTTGAATTAAAACAATATGGAAAGTGCATTTTTTATTAGGTGTACACTTGGAAATGCTTTAGTAGCCATGTATGCAAAATATGTCCAAACACAGAAGATATGTGAATTGTTTGACATAATGTTTGAAAGGGTTGTGATTCCATGAAATGAAATGATACAGAATATGAAGATAATGCTTTTATTAAAAAGTCTTTGGAAACTTTAAACTTGGTAAGAAATGATCAACGACACACATTGAAACCTAGAGTAGCTCACTTGGTTGTTTATAAATAGTTATTCTATTTTTCAAATATCCTTCTTTTATTTTCCAATCTGTTGCTTTGTAAATGTAATATCATATTTCTTTATTGACCGATTATAGGATTTACCCAAATCCTTCTTGAATGCTTATTTTTTAGATTTGCATGGTTGGCATTTGGCTCTTCTCACAAGCTTTTAATGTGGGGTTGGCAATAGTTTTGTTAGGAATATTAAGATTGTCTAGAATGTTCTAGATGAGAGAAAGTTTCTAGAGTCTTCTATAGAACGTTCTGGATTGTGAGTTCTCGAGCCTTCAATTTTACATTCCAAGTTTTGAGTAGAAAATTCAAGGTTGTAGAACATTCTAGAAGAGTAGCTTCTAGATCTTTGTATTACCTCTATAAATATGTACTATGCGCAAACCAAAATTGCATAGTTAGAAGCTATTTGAATTCTTTAATGGTTGTAAACAAGTTAGATTAATATATTCTTGTTAATGAGTTACATATTGCTAGTTTACTCTATTTTTTGTCACATTTTCTTATATCGCAGTAGTTGTTATTGTGGTATTTTATTTTATTCCTACATTGTTTTAACATAGTATCAAAGCTAAGGTTCAGCTAGAAATATATTGTTGAAGTAATTTGCTTATAAGGATTCTATATTGTTGGAGTAATTTTTTTTTGAAGTTTTTTTGTGTGGCTAACATGGGCTCTACAAATGAGGTATTTCCAATATTTGATGGAAGTGGTTTTGCAAATTGGAAGATTGTAATCAAGAATCCTTTGAGAGAAAAGTATTTATGGAGGATAATGAATAGGGAGACTGGAAAATCCCAATTGATATAGACAAAGAGTTTTGGAAGTACAAATTGGAGCAAGCTAGAGGTATTATTGGAAAAGCTTTAAGCTCTAATCTCAATAGAAGATTTGTTGATATTGACGATCCAATAGAGCTGTAGGAGAATTTATATATTTTTATATAAATATACATATATTGCTAGAACATTTAGTATAGAAGTAAAATTGGTGGCCTTAGATCTATCTTATTTTGAAAAATGACAGATTACTTTAATGAAGTTACTTTTAAAATGGTCAATTGAAGAAAATAAGTGTTGAGTATGCAAAAAAAGATTATCACCTAATTACAATGGTTGAAAGTAAGCTCCCTTAGTCATACACGATATTTAAGGAGTCAAGGAAAATTTTTATACAACTAAATTCTAATGCTCCACAACAAACATTTGATCAATTTTGTAAGTTTTTTTTGTAAATGAAGAAGATTGACTTATTAAAGAAGGATATATTAAAACAAATTTGCATATGCGGCTAAAAGTAAAGTCTTTAGAAATGATGGAAAGAAGAATTGGAGAGGATATAATAAATTTTAAAACAATGAAGGTTCTAACCATTTTTCTAGAAATATGCAAAAAAACAAGTTGGGAGAAAACCCATTATTTTTAGGTATAATGGTGGTGAAAATAACATAAAGAAACTTAGTTTGAAAATGAAGGACAATGAAAGGTAGCACTACAATCCCAAGTAAGAAAGGTTTAATGATGGAAAGAAGTATAGGCACAACTTTGTAGCCATCTCCCCAAAAAAGGCAAGAGAAAATAAGGAGGTAATTGCTACACTTGAAATTAAATGTAATGTTAAAGGGGAATACTTTGCTTCAGATTCTATTAAAGAATGGATTTTAGATTCAAGGGCATCATTTCACGTGACTAGAGACAGATCTTTTCTTATTAATTTTTATGAAGGAAAGAATTCAAATCAAGAAATTACTAGATTGGAAATAAATGAAACTTCTAGTTCTAGGGACATGAATTGTTAATGTGACAAATGGGTCTTTAAAAATGTTTTATTGGTTGAAGGATTAGGGTTAAATCTAATTTTAGTATACAAAATAGTTGAAGCTAGATATGAGTTTTTTGTTACTGTTGATCAAGTTAGTTATTAGAGATAAAAAAAGAACCAAGCAATATGATTGCTATTGGTAGAGTTGATCATGAAGAAAGTCTATTTAAATTTGTGGAATTCACTGATGATGAATTTACACACTCTCATTCTTATATTGCTCAAGTTCATTATATGTCAAAACTTTGGTATGCTAGACTTAGATATATAAATTATAGAAAATTACAAGATATGGTTAGAATGGACATGGTTAGAGGATTGACACAAATTTCACTATTTGAAGGAGTTTGTGAAGGATGTGTGCTAGGTAAACATCACATAGATCCTATTGACTTAGGTAAAACATGGAGAGATAATAATCTATCACAACTCATTCATAGTGATTTATGTGAACTGAGCTATCCTTCACTTTCAAGGTACCAAATATCTTCTCATTGTTATTTACGATTATAGCTAGACAGTATGGGTTTATTTCATTGAAAGAAAGAATGAAGTACTTAAAGTTTTTCAATAATTGAAGGAATTATTGAGAATCAAAGTGAGAAAATGATTAAAAGCTTAAAAATGACTAATGGGGGTGAATATTGTAATTATGCATTGGAGTTATTTTGTGAAATTTGTGAAAGTACAAAGAATAGTTTGTTATATTCCTCAACAAAATGGGATGGCTGAAAGAATGAATAGATTTCTTTTAGAAATGGCTCATTGTATATTGCACTTTAAAAGTTTACATGATAAATTTTGGAGTTTGGCTATTTCTTGTGCTGTATATATTGTGAATAGAATTCCCACCAAAGCCCACACGAATATCACCCCTAAAGAAGCTCGGAGTGGTAGAAATCCTCACAATGGTTATTTAAAGTACTTGGGTGTATTGCTTGGGAACATATTTCAGATGAAAAGAAAAGAAAAATCGGAACCAAAGAGTCACAAGTGTTTGTTTATGGGTTACAGTGAAGAATCAAAGGCTTATACGCTATATGATTTGATAAAAAAACAAGGTATTTGTTAGTAGAGATGTAAAGTTTGATGAGCATTCACAACTTCCAACCATCTCCTCTTCTTTCACAACAATAAATCCTTTTTAGATTACAGAAAGAATTGAAGACTATATTGATGAGGATGAAGAATGCATTTTTGATACCAATGAAATAACTAATGCTTGTAATCAACCATTATTTGCAGGAAGTGATGATGAAGAAGATACTTTTTTAGATAGACAAAATACAAGGAGCATTGAAGAAATCTATTTGTAATATTCAAAAATCCAAAGAAGGAGTGGTTGTGTTCTCATGGCCAAAGAATTACAAGTAAATAACCTAGAATCATACAAAGAAGTTAGAGGAAAGAAAGAATGGGAGAGAGCCATGAAGGAAGAATATAATGCAATAATAGAAAATAAAACATGGGAACTTGTACACCAGCCAAGAGGTAAGAATGTTATTGTTTACAATTTAAAAAAAAAATTCAAATGGTGATATAGAAAAATTTAAAGCTAGATTGGTTTCTAAAGGATATAATCATAGGAGGGTGTTGATTATGAAGAAGCATTTTCTCCTATCATTGAAATGAATACAGTTAGAGTAATTCTATCTTTGGCTACAAGTATTGGGTGACATGTTCATCAAATGGATATCAAAATACTTTCTTAAGTGGAAACTTATATGAAGAAATATATATGGATCAAACCCCAAGTTTTGTAGATCAACAACATCCTAATCATATCTATAGATTAAAGAAGTCACTTTATGGACTTAAGAAAGAATCAAGAGTATGGAATGAGAAGATTGATAAGTATTTTCAACTTCATGGGTTTAAAAAATGTAAATCAGACCCAAATCTATATGTAAATAAGATACAAAATAAAATTATTGTTGTTGCAATTTATGTAGATGATCTACTCATAGTTGGACTAAATATTGGGCTAGTTAATGACTTCAAATCAGATCTCAAAGGGACATTCTTTATGAGTGATTTGGGTGAGCTAAGTTATTTTCTTGGCTTACAACTTGGTAGGCTTCACGATGGGTTGTTTATCTCTCAAAAAAATATGCTTAGGATCTTTTAAAGAAATTTAAAATGCTGGAATGCAAGCCAACTCCTAATCATTTCCAATATAGAGTTAAGCTTACTAATGAATTTACCTCCAAGAAGGGATATTCTAAATTATATAGACAACTTGTTGGTAGCTTGGTTTATCTAACTCATTCTGGACTAGATCTTTGTTTTACAGTAAACATAGTATCCAAATTTATGCAAGAACACAAAGAAAGTCATTGGATGGCTACAAAGAGGATTTTGTGATATATTTGTGGAACCATTTACTATGATATTTATTATAGCTACAAGTCCTTAACTTCTTTGATTGGCTTTATAGATTCAAATTGGGGTGGCAATGTTCGATGATGAAAAATCTATTGGAGGCTATGTCTTTCAGCTTGGATTAGGTCCAATTACATGGATCATAAAAAAAGAAAAAGGTAAATCACTATCTTCATGTGAAGAAGAATACATAGTAGCGAAAGAAGCATGAAAAGAGGTAGTTTGGATTTAAAATCTTTTATTTTGAGCTTGGCTTTGCACAAAGTTTGGCTACTAATTTATATTGTGACCATCAAAGTGGTATACAAGTTGCAAATAATGTTGTTTTCCATGCTAAAATAAAGCACATTGAGATTGATGTTCACTATATTAGGGATCTTATTCAAGAAAATATTGTTAACCTCCAATTTTGTCCAAGTGAAGATGAAACAATTGATATATTTATTGAGTTTTTTTAAGGCTAAATTTTTGAAGTTATGGGATATATTGGGGATAATTGAGGTAAACATTAAGGGGGGATAGTAATATAATGTTCTCCTCCTCTTTTGTATTCTTCTAGCCAATCTTAAGTGGAGATGTTACGATGATTAAGATTGTCTAAAATGTTCTAGATGTGAGAAAGTTTGATTGTCTAGAATGTTCTAGATGGGAGAAAGTTTCTAGAGTCTTTTATGGAACATTCCAAATTGTGAGTTCTAGAGCCTTCAATGGAACATTCTAGATTTTGAGTAGAACATTCTAGAATGTAGAATATTCTAGAAGAGCAATTTCTAGATCTTTGTATAAGAAACAAAGCTGAATGGTGAGCAAGAGCGAGAGCAATGTAGGTGTGATGGGCGGGAAGAATGGATTCAAAATTTTAGGGGGGAATAAGACATAATCATCTAGATTAGGAGTGCAATCAAGGACAACAGGGGGCAATTCTGAAAAGAGGAAGGATCCTGATGATAGCGCAACTATGGAGGATTCGAGGGGAGGTCCTAGGCTGGTTTTTGTTCTGCCAAAAAAATTGGCTAGTCAGTTCAACATCAAATTGACAGGCAAGTCCTCCTTGTCGTTGGTAAAGAATATTTCTTTGAATGATAAAGGTATGTTTACACTATAAATTTAGGATCAAATCATTGATAAAAATATTTCTAGGATGGACTCGACCTTGGTTGGGAGGTTCTTAGGTGCTAGGCCCAACATTGACATCATCAAGGCCTTTGTTTGAAGGAAATGGGCTTTAAAGGCTAGATGGATATTCCTGCGATGCTGAAAGGTTGCCTTTCCTTTGATTTTTCTTGTGATGAAGGTAAACAAGAGATCCTTTGCAATGGTTCATGGGTTGTGGGTAAAAATACATTGATTCTGCATAAATGGGTTCCAAACTTGTATTCTCTAGATTAATCTAGGATTCAAACTCTAGTTTGGATTATATTGATAGGGCTACCGCTGGAGTTTTGGGTAGAGGATGTGTTTCAAGGTATTGCTAGTACCTTTGGTGAGCTCCTCTCTATGGATCCAGTCATAGTGTCAAGGAGAAGAATGATCTATGCTAGAATTTGTGTGGGAGTTGTTCAAGGTACAGATATGCTAGAAGTTGTTTTACTCATATCTAAACTTGGTATATGGAAGCATAAAATTAAGTATGAGACAATTCCCTTTTCTTATTTCCATTGCCAAAAATTTGGGCATTGGGCTAAAAAATATCTATCTTTGAATGGAGTTCCCAAAAAGGTTAATAAAATTTAGGTTTGCAAAGGATTAAGTGATCAGAATGGACCTGAGAATAGCAACTACAAGGAAAGGAACACCCAAGAGGTTAGCCATTTGGTGAAGGCAACTTTGGTA
This sequence comes from Cupressus sempervirens, assembly GCA_028749045.1. Taxonomy (NCBI): domain Eukaryota; kingdom Viridiplantae; phylum Streptophyta; class Pinopsida; order Cupressales; family Cupressaceae; genus Cupressus; species Cupressus sempervirens. The sequence continues at coordinate 592,649,567 of CM053787.1, forward strand.
GTTGATGAAGAAGCATCTTAGCCAAAGGTGAATGTTGAAGGGGAGAATCAGGTAAGGGTTCCACTAGATCATAGTAGTGAGGCTAAAGTTTTGGTCCATGATGGCGGTGTGATCAATCCTAATTAAGGGGATGAAGAAGAAAGTGGGGATATTCAGATTGATAACACTATTGAAGATGTTTCTGCATCATTTGATGAATCTGATTGTATCATCATGAGTAAGGAAACCCAATATTTGACTAAACCTCTTGCAGATGTTATTGCCATATAAAATAATCAAACAAGAGGGGATGTTGAGGAAATCTCTAAAGCTCTACAGGGGGTGGAGGAGGACTCTTGTGCAGACTAGACTCAAGTTGGGGGTAAAAGAATCATTAAATATAAAAAGAAAAATGAGGTTGTATCTTCCAAAAAGATTAAAGAGAATGAATTTTTAAATACTAGGAGTAATAAGAAAGGAGATTTCCCTATCACACCTTTATGAAAAGGCAGTTAAAAAGGTGAATTTAAGAACAACAAGGCCAAGGACTGTTTTCTACTTGCAACACCATCAAGTAAAGATTTTAAGGCTGGAGATGTTGGTTTATCTCCTTCTTTAGTAGGTAGACCATCTAATGTGCAGAGAAGAATTGTTGAGACTAATAGAAGTATAGCAGATGGTAGTTAGAGGAATATCTTAGACTCAAAAAATTTTCATAAGAAATGAAGTTCATATCATGGAATATCAGAGGATTAAATAATCCTCACAAGCAAGATATTATGAAAAATATGATTAGGAATAATAAATCGGTTATTGTACTAATTAAAGAAGCAAAAACATTAAAGGAAAAAGTGGAAAGTCTCTTGGATTTTTAGGGAGGCAAGATTATTGGGAACAATTTTGACGAGGCCTTAGGTGGTACGACGGTATACTGGAATGACAAATGTATTAATGGGGAACTTATCTCTTAGAATAGAAATATGATGAACATTAGATTTACTAATTCTAAGGATGGCTCTATATGGGTGCTTACTAATGTTTATGCTCCCAATTCTAATTGGGGTAGAAAGGCACTTTGGGTAGAACTTTCAGTTATGGAAGATGCAAATGGAATACTATCTTTATAAGAAGGATTTATGGAAGCCGTTGGAAGGCAAAACCAAAAATCAGGGATCTATGTCAAATGACGATTGAGATCTTTTGGAAAGAAAGACACTTACAAGCATTCAACTATGCCTAGCACCATCGATGGCATTTAATATTATAAAAGAAAAGACAACAGAAGAGTTGATGCAAACCCTAATGAAATTGTATGGAAAGCCCTCTGCTTCAAACAAGGTATTTCTCATGAAGTGTTTATTTAATATGAAAATGATAGAAGGTGGATCTATTGTAGATCATTTAAATAAGTTTAATACTATTACTAGTCAGTTATCTTTTATGGGTATCAATTTTGATGAAGAAATTAGGGCTTTCTTGATTTTGTGTTCTTTTCTTGAATGCTGGAATGGCTATGAGTTATTCTACTCCTGGATCTAGTACCCTAAAATATGATGATGTGATCAGTGTTATTTTGAGTGAGGAAAATTGTAGAAAAACCTCAAGCGGATCTACATCAGGAAGTTCTTTGAAAGCACAAAGTAGAGGTAGAACAACTAAGAGAGGAAGTAATTCTAGAGATTGTGGGAAATCAAGAGGAAAGTCAAAGGGAAGGAGGTCTCAATTGAGAAGACTAAACAACTATGGGTACTATGGGAAATCAGTGCATAAAAAGAAAGATTGTTAGACTCAAAAGAAAAATGAAGGAGATAAACTAGATGGAGAAAATGAGGTAAATGTGGTAAGTAAAAAATCCGAAGAGGATGCTTTGCTTCTATCATTAGAAAGTGTTGGCAATTCATGAGTTTTAGATTTTCGTGCTTCATTTCATGCTACACCTCATAGAGATTATTTCATTGATTATGTCCAAGAGGATTTTGGAATTTTTTATTTGGGAGATAATGAACCCTGTCATATTGTTGGAAAGGGAAAAGTTAAGATTAAGGTGCATAATGGGAATCATTGGCTATTGCATGAGGTAAGACATGTTTCAAGGCTGAGTAGGGATTTAATTTCAGTAGGGCAACTCGGTGATGAGAGTTGTATAGTTACTTCTAATGATAAAAGTTGGAAGGTTTCAAAAGGTTCCCTTGTAATAGAAAAAGGTGTGAAAGTAGGCACCTTATATCTTTGTACAAGTCATATTGTTCCTTCTACTTTAATTGTTTAAGAGAATAATGAATGTTTAGGAACAATTGCTATAGTTGAGTAGGGAGAACAAATAGCTACTATAGATTTTGGTACAACACTATGGCACAACAGACTTGGGCACATGAGTGAGAAAGGTATGAAATTACTTCATTCAAAGAAAGTTTTACCAAGTTTGAAATGTGTTAATATGGATTTATGTGAAAACTATGTGTATGGGAAAAAAGAGAGAGTGAGTTTTGTGGAGATTGGGAAGGAAAATAAAAAGGAGAAATTAGAGCTTGTGCATACCAATGTATGGGGATTGACTTAGGTATCTTTCCTTGGTGGATCTCATTATTATGTTACATTCATTGATGATGCAACTAGAAAAGTATGGGTTCATTTCCTTAGGCAAAAATCTAATGTATTTCAAAATTTTAAGAAATGGAAATGCTTAGTTGAAAATAAGGCTAGTAAGAAATTAAAATGCCTCAAATCTAATAATGGTGGTGAATATTGCAGTTATGAATTTGAAGATTATTGCTCCACTAATGGTATTCATAGATAGAAAACTATTCTAAGGACTCCACAGAAAAATGGAGTGGCTAAATCCATGAATAGGACTATTATGGACTGTGCAAGGAGCATGAGGTTGCATGTTGGGTTACCCTTACACATGTGGGTAGAGGCTGGCAATACTACTATATATTTGATTAATAGAGGTCCCTCTACTCTTTTAGGTTGTGGTATTCTAGAGCAAGCATGGACTAGTAAGAAGGAAGTTATTCTTTTCTCAAAACCTTAGGTTGTGAAGCATTTTCTCACATAGATTTTGAAAATAGAACCAAGCTGAAAGCTAAATCAAAAAAATGTGTATTTTTTGGATATGGCATTATTAAATTTGGTTATAGGCTTTAGAATTTTGAAAATCATAAAATTTTAAGAAGCAGGGATGTCATATTGAATGAGAAAGTGTTTTACAAAGATCTGTTGCAACAACATGAGGAGAAAAAAGATGATTATGTAGTGCTGAATGATACTCCAAAAGATGATGTTCCAGCCATTCCTCATGATGTGTAACAACAACAAAAAATACCACACACACCAATGAATGTTAGATGGTCTACAAGGCTAATTAGACCTCCAGAAAGATTTTCTCCCTCTTTGTATTCTATTTTACTAATAGATGTGAGTGAACCTAAATGTTATGATGAAGTTGTCCAGGTAGATACTAAGATTCAATGGGAGTCTGTAATGAAAGATGAAATGGACTTTTTACTAAAAAATAAGACATGAGATTTATGTAAGTTGCCTGCAGGTAAAGAGGCTTTGCAGAATAAGTGGGTTTACAAGTTAAAAGAAGAGGATGGAGGTAAGCAAAGATTTAAAGCCAGGTTAGTTGTACAAGGTTTTGCATAGAAAAAGGGCATTGATTTTGATGAGATATTTTATCCTGTTGTTAAGATGACTTCTATCTTTAGGTTTTAAGTATTGTGACTATTAAAGATTTTTACTTAGAGCAGCTTCATGTTAAAACAACCTTACTTCATGGTGATTTGGATGAAGAGATATATATGGCTCAGCCACAAGGATTTGAGGTCAAAGGTAAGGAGAACTTAGTGTGCAAATTGAAGAAGTGTCTATATGGCTTGAAGCAAGCACCTTGGCAATGGTATCTAAAATTTGATAATTTTATGCATGAACTTGGATATAGTAGGTGTCATTTAGATCATTGCGTTTACTTTAAGAGGTTGGATGATGATAGCTACATTATTTTATGTTTATATGTTGATGATATACTTGTAGTTAGGTCTAACATGGATCAAATTAAGGGGCTGAAATGCTAGTTAGCACATGCATTTGCTATGAAGAATTTGGGGGCAACAAAACAAATTCTTGGTATGAAGATTTGTAGAGATAGGAAGAATAGGAAAGTGATGCTATCTCAGGTTGATTATGTTGAGAAGGTGTTGCAACGTTTCTCTATGGAGAATGCTAAAGCTGTCAGAATACCTTTACCTAGTCATTTAATGTTGACTAAGGAGATGTGTCCTAAGACACAAGAAGAGGAGGATAAGATGTCAAAGATACCCTATTATTTAGTTGTAGGAAGCTTGATGTATGCTATGGTATGTATAAGGTCATATATTGCACGTGCAATGGGATTCGTTAGCAAGTATATGAGTCATCCAAGAATTGAGCATTGGAGTGTAGTCAAATGGATTCTAAGATATTTGAGAGGAACATTCAATAAGTGTTTACACTTTGGGGGCTCTACTACTAATTTATAGGGCTACGTTGACTCAAATTTGACAGTGGCTATTGATACCAGTAGAGTACTACAGGTTATGTCTTTACTGTTGGTGGGGTAGCCATGAGATGGGTTTCTAGTTATAGAAGGTTAATGCTTTATCCACTACAGAGGTAGAGTATGTTGCTACTATAGAGGCAATGAAGGAGATGATATGGCTTCAATTCTTCTTGGAAGAATTGGGACACCCTCAAAAGGATAATTATTTGTTTATAAATAGTTAGAGTGCTATTCATCTTGCAAAGAATTCAGTTCTACATTCAAAGACCAAGCACATACAATTGTGGTACCATTTCATTTGGTCAATTTTGGATGATGGACATTTAAAGCTAGACAAGATACATATAGATGACAATCCAATAGATATATTTACAAAAGTGGTAACCAAGGAGAAGATGAACTCCTCTTTAGGTTCAGTTGGTCTTCTAGATTGAACATGAATAGAAGAACAACATAGTCCAAGGTGGTTTAATCCAATGGAGCCTCATGGAGTAGTGACATAGCTATAGGATCAATCTCTAAGTGGGGGATTATTGTCTAGTGTGGAGTTTGATCAGTCTCCAAGTGGGAGATTGTTAGTTTGTGGTGACTAATCAGGAAAGTATTGTACATACTTCATAAATTCTTTGGGGCTCTAGAAATTTTTTTTAGGCCCTATTTTATCAAGATTTTGGGTTAACATGTAATTATTAATTATAACGCTAAAATGGTAAAAATACTTGTATAAAAGGGCTTAGGTTTAGGGATTATTTCATTGTTGTAATGTAAAAATTGGTTCTTGTGGTGGTATTGAGCTATAAGGGATTACATATTATAATTAGGTTGTAATCACTGGATCATAATAATATCGAACTTGTTGTTTGGTGGATGTAGCCCAGGGATTGGGTGAACCACATTAAATCTTGATGTCTTGTGTTCTTTTCTGTGTGATCTATTACTTTTTTGATATTTTTTATATTTGCATGTAATTGTTATTTTTGTTCGTGGTTTAATCCTAACATTATTAGTAGTGATTGGTTTTTAAAATATAAATGCTTTCTTTCTGCTCATGTTTGCATTCGCTCAGATCACTACCCCATTTTTCTTATGGTTAATCTATTAACCTTTAAGAAGAATTATACCTTTAGTTTTGAAAAAATATGGACTCTCCATTCAGGACTAGAAAATCTTGTTAAGGAATTGTGGAGCATTCGAGTGGAGGGTATTACCATGTTCAAAATTGCAAGTAGGTTGAAAAATGTTAAAAAGAATATCAAAAGATGGAATAAGGATAATTTTGGGAACATTTTTGAGAATAAAAAGAAGGTTTTGGAGGAGCTTAAAGAAATTTAGGATAGCTTTCAAGTTGATGGATATGGGACTATTTCTAGGGAAGAATAGAGTGTGAAATTGTCTAAGATACACGATATTATTACTAAGGAGGAGATGTTCTAGAGGAAGTGATCTAGAAATTTTTTTTTTGAAGGAAGGGAATTAGAATACTAAGTACTTTGACATCAATACTTTGAACCATAGGATGGCTAATAGAATTTCTAGACTCAATGCTAATGAGGGTACTATGAAGGATGAGGAGATCATTAAAAGGGAAGTCATGGATTTTTTTCATTAACTTATTGCAAGGTGATCCCAATTTGAACAAGGAGAAGTAGAATATGTTTTTGGATGGCATCCCAAGTTGTATATTAGAGGATTAGAATAAATTCCTCACTTCTATTACATCTAATGAATAAATTACCAAGGCTATTTTCTCCTTTGATGAAGACAAGACACTAGGGCTAGATGGGTTTCGTTTCTTATTTTTTCATAATTATTGGTGTATGATTAGTGTTGATGTTTTTAATGGGGTTAAGGAGTTTTTGGTTCTAGAAAAATTCTTAAAGAATTGAACGGTACCTTCCTTGCTTTGACTCTAAAAAAGTTGGGTGCTGATGGTATGGACTAGTTTTGACGAATCAGTATTTGTAATTCTTTTTATAAAATTATAACTAAAGTGCCAACTCTCAGAATTTTGTCTCTTCTCCCTAATTTGATTTCCAAACAGAAAAATGGTTTTGTTCATGGTAGGTAGATCTTGGATTCAATTATCTCAGAGCATGAAAATATTCACTCTCTCACCTTATCCAAGAAAGACGGATTCCAGTTAAACTTGATCTATCCAAAGCTTATGATAGAGTGGATTGGGATTTTTTGCAAAGAGGGCTTGAAGATTTTGGTTTTAAAAAGAGATTTAGGGAATTGGTCCTTATGTTGGTCTCTTCTACTACTTTCTTAGTGTTGATGAATGGTTTGCCAACTCCTTTTTTCTAAGCTTCTCGTGGTTTGAGGGAGGGGGATCCACTTTTAGCTATCCTCTTCATTCTAGCAGTTGAATGTTTGAGAAGATTTGTGGAAAAAATGATGAATGAGGGGGATTTCGTTGCTCTCAAACCCTCATCTAAAAAGCTGATTCCTTCTCATCATCAATTTGTGGATGATTCTATAGTGATGGGAGAAGCCTCAGTTAGAAATGCTAGAAACATAAAGAATGCTCTAGAGGATTGTGGGAAAGCTTCTGGTCAAATTATTAACTAGAACAAAAGTGTGATATATTTCATTAATGTTAATGATATTAGATAGAATAAAATTAAAAGAATTATTGGCTATGAGATTGACACTTTACTAGGTTCTTATCTGGTATTACCCCTTTGTACAGACCCACCTGAGATCTTTTGGAGTTTGCTAATTGATAAAATTCATTCAAAGTTAGCATAGTGGAAAGGTTACCTCCTTAGTCAGGATGGTAAGGTTATTGTTCTCAAATCCATATTATAGAATGTTTCACTGTATACCTTGAGTGTTTTTAAGATCCCTAGAAAGTTTGTACTGGCAATAGAAAAAAATCAAAAGCTTTTCTTATGGACGAGTATGGAAAAAAAGAAAAGAAAACCCTTGATTGCCTAGGAGAACGTTTGTATGCCTTTGAATAAATGAGGTGTTGGCCTTAGAAGAGTTACCACTATGAATGATTCTTTTCTTTCCAAGTTGTTATGGAGATGGCATAAAGAGGAAGGTGAATGGCATGATATTTGGAACGATAAATACAATAGAGAGAATCAAGATCTTAAACAGTTTCTTAACAATGAGTCTTTGCAAGGGGTTTTAATGATTTTGAAACATAGTAAAAAAATAAATAGATTATTAAGAAAGGGGTTAGATGGAAGGTGGGAAATGGGAGGACTATTCTTTTTTGGGATAATATTTGGATTCTTGATCACCCACTCAGTGTTGATCAAAGGTGGAATGGTTTTATGGAGTAGTGTAAGATTCTCTTTAGGATTTTTGTAGAAGACTATTGGGAGGAGAATAATTAGTTGGACTTCAAGAGAGTGGATAGAAACCTGAATGATCTCAATAAGATTCTAAATGCTATCTTTTTAAGCCATGAGGAGGATGCTCTAATATGGAAATATAATCCTAATGGATTGTTTCAGTGTCTTCAGTGTATGCTAATGCTTTTGAAGAGCATCATGAACCCTATTGTGCTAAATTGTGGTTAAAGGTATGACTCTCAAAGTTAACATATTTTTTTGGATTCTTCTGCAGGAATTTTTTTTAACAATATATAATTTATTGAAGAGAGGGTTCAACATAGTTAATAGATGTTATCTCTATAAGAATGATGTTGAATAAGTTAACCACATGACTATTCACTATTCTTTTACTAGAAGGGTATGAAAAGGGTTGGTGGTTTGCTGAATATTACTTGGGTTTTCCCTGTTACAATTCAAGAGTTTTTCAATGGTTGAAAGTCACCCTCTACTAACACCTTGGTTATGAGGCTGTGGGATTTTATTCTCCCATTCATTTGCTGGGGTGTATGGAAGAACATAATGATAGGGTTTTTATGGTTGTTGAATCTAAGCCAGATCAAGTATTTAGTAAGATTAAGAACATGGTGACTAAGAATATCAGATCTTGTGGAAAAGGACAACAACCTCATAATGATTGGGAAGAATCAATGGTTCAAAATTGGAATTTAAATGGTATCAGTTTGGCGCAATTTGGTCCTAACCTTAGGGATCTAGCTAGATGGGATTGCCCCTTGATGTACTGGTATACGATAGATTTTGATGGGGCCTCGAAGGGCAACCTAGGAATTGCTGGTTGTGGTATCATCATTTGGAATTCAAATGGGGATAGAGTGGGTGAAATGACCCTCTATGGTATTAACTATGCAAAAAGTTTGAATTTGAATAAGATATTGCTTGAGGGGGACTCCCTTAATATAATTAATTGTCTTAACAAAGTTACCAATTATTCTTGGATTATTAATAATATTATAGGTAAGGCCATAAATCTTATTAAATCCTTTGAAAATTGTGTTGTCACTCATAATTATAGAGAAAAAAATAAAGTTTCTGATTGAGTGGCTAATGTGGCATGTAAGAGTGATGAAAAGGTAATATGGAACCACAATGAGATCATACCTATTGAGGGGTTTTTATTGATCGAACATGAAAAAGCTAGAAGTAAGCCAAAGTGTTTCATTAATGATGAATATGCCAAGAAGAAGTAATTATTATATGGGAAAAATTAAGAAGTGGCGGGCTATTATGAGAAGGATAGTGTACTACCAATCAATACCATACATATTGTGGGTTATTTTTCCCACAAATTTTCTTGGCTGCGATATTGACAATGGTTTTCTATTGCAGAGGGTTTTTTTGAGAAGAGAGAAACTTCATCTTAGACACAAGAGGATGGGAGGAAAGCAAAAAAGAATTGAACTAGCAAGTTGTAAAGAGTGGAGGAAGAAGATGGAAATTTGGGATATACTGGAGCAAGGGAATTTGATTGCTTTTATGGAGAAATTGAAAGGAAGCAACCCTACCATTACCAGGAATTTCATAAAGACTTGGAAAGAAGGGAGTATTTTGGTGGGAAATCAAAGGATGGAGGTATCTAAAGACATCATAGCTAGAGCTATAGGGTTGGATATGGAGGGTATTAATTTCTACTGGGACATGAAACTCTTAGATTGTGTGGTCAATGAGTTTGTGGATTCAGCTAAGGAATGCAACAGATTGGTGAAAATAAGTAATTCCTACTTTAGCCCAGCTTCCATTTTGCACCCTTCGAGATTTGTTATGTTTGTGGTTATTGAGTATTTTACTTTAGATGGGCACTTCACTGAGATTTATGGTCACCATTTCATGTTAGTTAACCATTTTAGGCATGGGGTTAGGATAAATTTTTCTTTTTACCTCAAACAATCTCTGGGTATTTCTATTTTTTCCTTTCAAAATGATCCTGAGGGAGATCATGCCTACCATGAGGGGTTAATGGTTTTAATAAAGAACCTTCTAAAGTCAAAAAAGGTGGATAGGCCCAGTCAGAGTAAGAAATCACTTGATTACAAGACTAAGGGCAGTAATTTTGAGTAGGATTTTGATAAGGATACCAAGGATGAGGTGGATGAGGTTGATTTAAAGAAGAACATGAAAGGGGATCTGGGAAGCTCTTTTAAGAAGAAAAGGAAGGGAAAGGAGAGTGAGTCAGATCAAGATAGTGATTACAAGGAGGAGCATATAAATATTTTTTTAGAAGAGAGGAACCGTAGGGAAGGTCTTGAGAAATAGGGGAAATAATGTGAAAAGGGTTTATGTCCCCTTTGATGATGAACCCTTAATTAAGAGGATGTAAAGAAAAAGAAAAAAGGTGTTTGCTTAGGATGCGGGTGATGACATTGATCTCAAGGACGTGGACCTAGATAGAAACAAATAGGGGGAGTAGGAGGACTACTTTGAACATAATAGGGAAGAGGATGAGCAAGGGCTCCTAAAGGGAATCATGGGTAACCCAAGGTCAATTATGAAGGATATTGGTACCCTTAAACAAAAAATGCAGGAAATTTCAAAGGACTTTGATCAGCTTAGCAAGATGGCAAGGGGGGAACAAATGTTGGGTTAGCACATTGATAGGCTTTTTGAGGTTATTTGCGATGTGAAAGAGGTAAAGAACTTGTTGAAGCATGTGTCACCAATTGAAACTAAAAATAGGTACCTTGATTAGTTTAGTAAAGATATTCAAAAAAGGATGGATAGTCTAAATGCTAGAGTAAGTAACATGGAGAAAACAATCAAGAAATTAGTAGATCAAAATTGTAGTCTTTTGAAGATTGTGGTTGATAATTTTAATACCTTGCTAAATAAGATGGAACAGAGTAAAGGCCAAGACTCCCCTATTGTGAATGAGGACCAGGGCTTGAGTAAGCACACAAGGGCCAATTCCAAGAAGACTAAAGGAGTGGAAGCAAAAAAGCTGGATGAAATGAAAGCTTCTACAAAAAATATGAACATTCTCGCAGATCAAGCTGCAGACCTACTAAAAACTCTATAGCTGTCTGGGAGCTATCCTTTTTCTTTTCTTTTGTTGTCTTTTAGTGTATAGCTATACTTTGGCCTCCTATTTGTATGGTTGTTTATATGTTCTCTAAGGCCCTTTTTATCTGAACTTTTATGTTTGTATTTCTCTGATACCTTGTTAAAGGTTTCAAGTCCTTTAAAACCTATTTTTAAGTAATCAAAACTTCTAGATCTTTGTATTACCTCTATCTATCTATCTATCTATCTATCTATCTATATATGCATCACAAAACAACATTGCATGTTAGAAGCTATTTGAAAGCTCTAATGGTTGTAAGAATGTTAGATTAATATAGTCTTTTTTATGAGTTACATATCTCTATTTTGCTATTTATTTTTTCATATTTTGTTATATTGCAACAATTTTTGTTATGGTATTTTATTTTATTCTTGGGTTGTTTTAAGAAATTTTTAGTTCATGAAGGCAAAGCGACATGAATATAATGTTAAAATGGAATTAGTGTCTCAATTAGTTTGATTCAAATACTCTAGGGATTAAAAGTTTTCTAATGTGTGAAAAATTTGTTTCGCTATTTTTCAAGCATCACCCTTTTTTAGTTCATTTTGGGGAGTGTTTCTTTTCAAAAAATACCATTTTTATCTCCAAAAATATATTTGTTGCTAGTGGACATGTTATTCATGTTCATTGTAGCTGTGGGCATTCTTATGGCCTACTCTAGAAAAAGAAAGTCCAATTGAATGTAACGTGAGATCCTATGTAATTGTCCTTTGTACATGAGCCTAAATGGAGGCTATGAACATGACGTTGAGGCAGTTATTTTTTAGATACTATAATTTCAAATACCAATTCATTCAACCCATTTTAACTTATTACAAACCCTTAACCGATTAGAAAACACATATTCCTAGTCAAAAACTCATTTTTAATATTTCTGCATAAACTTTAACAAATTAATTAAAAAAATAAAAATAGAATCTTTTGTGTGATGTTACAACAATAATTGGATAGGAAATAGTAGAGGAGTAGGAGCAAGAGAATTTCAAAGATAGTAATAGAAGAGGAAATGTATTTGGCAATGCTCTTTAAGGCCGTTCATTAGATAAAATGCATGAAGGTAGTGAACTTTTGGCCAAATATGATCTAGGGGTAGTCCTTTTGGTCCACAATTCATAAAATGTAGGGTTTAAAAAATATAAAAATATGAAGAAATAGGGAGAGCATATTTCAAGACACATAGGATATAACCAAACTAGTCAGAGAACATGAAATCCCAATAGAAAAAAAAAACCCTAGAAAGGACTGTATTATATATTGCATAATAGCTATTTTTTGAAATAATAATTTAAACATACAAACAAATTATGTTACACCATAAATCTGAAAAAAAGGTTATGCCTAGAACTAATAGTATTCAAGAAGTCAACTCAAAGTCTAAAACCAAAAATTTAACTTAAAAAACATACCTTTTCCCCTATTGACATGGAAATGGCTAAAAGGTAAATTAAAATGCAATGCTTGATGTATATCATTAACAAGAAATGGCTAAAAGGTAAATTAAAATGTAATGCTTGATGTATATCATTAACATGTCATGCCAACAACATTGTACATGTTGTCTTTTCAACACTACATTGAACTCCGTTATGTGCTGACAGTGGTATTTTCACGTTGATATTTTTAATTATTATTTTAGTTCTTTACTTTTATATAAGTATCAAGTTAGATTTATCTTGTCAACTATTATTTTATTTTATTTCTATATTTGATATTTATATATATTCTAAAATTATATTAATTCAATTAAAATTATGTCAAATTTAAATAGTTTGTCTTGGAATCACTTTTAAAAGAATTAAAAAATTTGATACTATATTTTTCAATTATGAACATGCAAAAGTATAAGTAAATATAATAGAATATAATTATATTGCATAAGCAATTTGTGATTTGATTTGGTTAAGTAAATTTTGAAATTAGATTTTAAATATAATACCATTTTATGTTTCATTCTTATAAGAAACCACAAAAATACAAGTAGAAACTTATAATAGGTTTGTAAAGTTTCTACAAATTCTGATCAATCAATATTGAAATAGTGATTTAAGTCTTGTTAAAAATCGATCTCCTTCAAATTTGGGCTAAATGTTATTGTTCAAGAAAACTGAAATGAATTCTTGAAATTATAATTTTATATCTGTTCTAAATCCTTTGGAGCAGATTGCTAGAATAACATACTTTGGTAATTGTCTATCTTCTACCCACAAACATGTTCCTATTGATATATAGACCAAGGTTCTTGTCTTTCCAAAAGACACATCCCTTCTAGATCGGCCCTCCATGAATTAATCCCTTTTTCATAACAAATTGGCAGCCTTTATTAGTTAACTAATAATTAATTAGAATTAACTCCAATAGTTATCTAAGAGGCATATAAGTATACCTCATAAGACACCGATCACGTTGCTTGGAGAAGTATTTATCATGAGGCAAATACAAAGAAAATTATATGCCTATTGGATCTGTTTGGTCTAGAATATCAAAACATTGCTATTATCAAGTTATAAGGATTTAACACTCTCTCTTAACTTGATATTATCAATGACAGAAACATATATAGCAACATAGTTTAAGCATAGAATTGTACTCTATATCTATCTGATTCTTTCATGTATGTAGTATCATCATACACATGATAGTTATATTACCAAACCTATAATATAGATTATCACTGACACTTGTTATAATAGTATTACATGTAATGCAATACACAAGATAAAATATGGAGAATTATAAAATTCTTCTTTTATCCAAATTATGACTCATAGGTACTAGCATACCTATATCACAATATGATCTTGAGTTAAGATCTACCAATTCACAAGATAAACTCCAGAGAATGATTAAATTCTTCCTTTATCCAAGTTGTGATTCATAGGCATAGAAATGTCTACATCACAATGTGATTTTTAACTCATCTAGATCTAATAGTAGATCTCTACCATTCAACGTATTATCTAAGAGATCATCATCTCTCATAATGTCTTTTAAAGAAGTGTTCATTATCTCAGAGATCATCACCTCTAAGATAATGAATACAAATGGTGAAGCCCATAATAGTCAATAGCCTGACAATAATAATTTAATTCAAAATTATTAATAATTAAATAATACAAATGTATTACAATTCAACCAGGCCATGTCTTTTCCTGAAGTGATATATCTTCACTCAAGAGAGAGTTTGGTAAGAATCTTTGCTATTTGATTTGCAATGCAAATGTATTATAATTTTACAATATTCTTGTCTGCCATATCTCTTACATAATGGTAAAGAATTTTAATATACTTGGACATGTCATAAGAAACATGATTCACAAAAAGCTTGATGGAACTATGATTGTTACAATGAATAATAGTGGGATTCATGAGTTGACCAAATAATCCCACAAGTAACTTTCTGAGCCAAACAGCTTCTTGAGAGGCCGTAGTTGCAACAATGTATTCAAATTCTATGGAACTTTGTGCTACAAATGCCTACTTTATGCATATCCAAGATATCATTGCCGAGCCTAAACTAAAACAACATCCTAAAATGCTTTTCCTATTAGCAACACTTCCAACCCAATCTGAGTCTATGTATCCATGTAGGTCCAAGTCAATTTTCTCATACTTGAGCCCAAGGTTAAGATTTTCTTATAAGTATCTCATAATTTGTTTGATTGCAACTAGGTGAATTTCCTTTAGCTCACACATAAAATGACTTAAGGCATTAACAACATAGAAAATATCAGGTCTTATATTTGCAGAGTACACAAGGGACCTAATTATCTATCTGTAAAGAGTAGAATCTATGGAGGGTGATTCTTCTATTGCTTCCTTAAGTTTGTGTAGATTAATCTCAATAAGAGAAGTCATAGGTCTACAGTTCCACATTCCAAATCTTTTCAAGATGTCTAATGTATACTTTGATTAAGTATGATGCTATTAGAATTTTGTCATACTTCTAGTCCTAGGAAGTAATGAATGATTTCTAATTCTTTCATTTCAAATTCTCTGATTAGATCTTTCTTGCATTGATCTATAAGATGATCATCACTTGTTATTGTATATGAGCAATGTTAGTATGCTAATAGAAACCAAATTTAAATAAAGCTTCTACAAACTAAACAAAATTCATAAACTTCAAGATAGACTAAGATGAGCTCTCAATTGAGAATATGAGCCATTAATGGGCTCTCTCAATGAGAAGCTCTCTTGTTGAGTGGCTTTGTCTAAATAGGAAGGATGTATGCTCAAGCTTATGCTTCAAAAAGGGCTTCAAATGGAGTTGGAATTTGGGTGTGAGAGTATGGTTTTGATGTAAAATGGCTTCTTAAAATGACATTATGACTTTACTTCATAGATTGTGTTCTTTTGCAAAAGGGGAAGGATCCAATTTATAGGCAAGAGGCTTGAGAGATTGAGGGCTAAGATGCAAGGATGGGAAAAAGCTCATGGAGGGCTCAGATTGCATGAGAGGAGAGCACATGGATTATGCTTCCTTACAGCCAATCAAGGAGTGACACATGTCACAGGGTGAGAGGATGGAGGAAAGGGGAAGGATGAGTCAAAAAAGGAGGCTCAAGGGATAAAATATTCATCAAGACCCTCATAATGGCTTGTAAGAGTAATGAAAGGGCTTGGAAGAGTCATTTATGGCCTAGTGGGCTTCATAAAGTTTTATGGTTGGGATATTTTGAGGGAGATGAGAGGAATTTTGACTTGGGCTTGATTAGGAAGGTTTTAAGCTTGCTTAGGATTGTGCAAATAATTAGAAGATGGATTAGGATGGTTTAGGATTAGCTTAGGGATAGGCAAGTGGATGTCATTTAATGAGGGTGGGTGAAGGAGGAGATATTTGTTAACTTTGGCTTGGGTTAGTAAGTCTTAACCCATGTTTAGGGAATGTGACAAGGTTAGGAGGGGATTAGGATTAGGTCTAAAGACATCTTCTAGAAGAGTCTAGACTTTGGATGAGGATAAAGACTTTCTAGAATAGTCTAGAACTTCCTAGGATGAGGATGAAGACTTTCTAGAAGAGTCTAGAACTTCTTAGGATGAGAATAAATTAGATTTTTAGGAAATAAATAAAGTTTTATTTATTTCAAGGGTTTGAGTTGAGGAGATATTTATTAAAACTTTTTTAATAAACATGAGGATTAATATTTAATCTTAATTAAATATTTTGAGTTGGGATTAGGGGTAGGAAATGATGGGATTAGCATTTAATCAAAATTAAAGAAGGATTAGAAGATTTTGGAAGAGGTTAGTGGTCTTAAGAAAATTGGCCAAGTTTTGGGCAAAAAATAATTTATTTATTTATTTTGGGTTTTTTGATCAATTTATTAATTAAATAATTAATAAATAAGGAAATAATGTTTAAATAAGATTTAAACATTTTTGGGAGAGATTCTTTAATTAAATATTTTTAATTAAGATAAAGTGAGTTAATTGCATAAAAATAAATAAATAAATAAATAAAATAATTAATTAATAAATGATGATGTCATAAGGAATTTTTTTAGAAAATAAAAATACTTTATTTTCTAAAGGATTTAGGTGTCTACATTTTGCCCCTCTTTGATGTGATGCCGCAAGTGGCATAGCATCAAAGATAAGAAAATAAGATGCCCAAGGCTAGAGCAGAAGAGGAGAGAATGGACTGCGAGATGCCCCCTCAAGAAGGCGACGGGGAGAGAAAGTGAGGCTTGATGACTTCTTGAAAAGTACAAGAATCTGAGATGAGCAAGGAGACTCAGATTGGCTTAAGAGAAGAGGTTTAGTTAGCTCAAACTCTCAGTACAGGATAATGATAAAGGGAGAATCAGAGGCACAAGAGGAAGCAAGCTTAAGATCTCAAGGATTGCAGAGGATGAAGGAGTGGAGCGCTATAAAAAGGAATCCAAGATAGGGAGATGGATGATGGGATGATAAAGCTGATGTAACAAGATTTCAAAGAGTCATTTTGGCAAAAGATGGGTTTCGGAGATCCCTAGGACTAGGATTGTGGAGCTTGAAAGATGAGGCTTGGTGGATTGATTGGATTGGTGGATCCCTAAGACTAGGATTGTGGATCCCTAAAGCGAAAAGTGCAGATTGATTCAAAGAGATACTAATGCATAAGCTGGGGTAGGAGAGATAGATGCTGGATATGGATGGGGGATAATGGAGATGAAGGGAAACCATTGAAGCTTTTTTGAGCAGGAGAATACTTCAAAGAGAAGTACCACCATGTAGTTGAGCACTAGATTTGCTATAGGATTGTTGGTTAATTGCCAAGGTTACCAAGAACATCAAGGCCTTTTCACCAATTATCAAGAGGACTGATGGACTGACTCAAAACAAACACGCAAGGATTGCCCTAGCATCACACATGAATCCCAGAGGAAGTAGTGTGGAACCGACACTAGGTAACCCACAAGCAGAAAAGAAAAACAAACAAAAGACCTGATCAAAATTGTACGCTCAGATTGCCCCATTCGCAACATACCATGATACGGAAGATCGTGGAAACCTTGAGGAGGGAACAAAAAGATTGCTTGGAAAAGATTCTTCAAGATCCAAAAGAGAAGATTCTAAATCAAAAGAAAGCAAAAATCCAAAAGAGAACCATTTGCCAATGAGATGGGTAGGATGAGGTACTAATGGACCAAGATCAGACATGAGGAAAGCTATATCCTGCAAGGATCTATCGGAGAGCACCTAAGCTAGTGGATTTGGATGAGTGATGCACTTGGCAAGCTGAACTGAGAAGGATAACACTTTGGTGACAAGAGATCTAGCTAAAGGATGCATTTGGAATAGCTAACCAAGGGTTGTGCGATGTGTGCAAGATGCTGATCAAGGATGAACTGACATGAAAGCTAGATACATACAATGGTACTAAGCTAAAGACGATGTACAAGCTAACATACCAAGATATGTTACAAATGTACAAGGTTGTTCATGTTGTGGTTTTTGTGAGATGGAAATGTTTGTGAAGGGTGGGATGTCTATAATAGTTGATAGGCAGATAGGTAGATGGTTTGCAAAAAGCTTAAGGAAAAATGGGATTCTTTGTGTTCATGTGATAGGATACAAGCTAGGATACAAGATTTGGCATATAATACAAGCTAGAATATGGTACAAGCTTTGGACAAGATTTGGATATACAAGCTATGATACAAGATTTACAAGTTGGGGTACAAGATTTACAAGTTGGGGTACAAGATTTCCAAGCTGTATAGGAGGTATTTACAAGCTTCATTAGATGTTGGATATTTGGTTGGAACACCAAGGGAAAAAGCAAGTGTTTTATGGGATGGTGAGTGGATGGATGAGGGATAGGATAGTGATAGATAATGGATTAGTCTTAGTACACAAGGTGCCTAAATTATTAAGTTTTCACCAAGGTACCTATCCAAGGTGCTTGAATTGCCAAATTTTCACCATTGGATGCTTATTTCTCTTTATTATTTTTTTTGTATTTTTCAAAAGCTGGGTATACCAAGGATCTTCAAGCATAGAACTTCTTGAGATGAATGATGTTAGTAGGATCATTCAAGAGTTCTCCTTCCGGTGTAGATAGCTGATAGGCTCCAGAGCCAAAGGAGGCAATGACAACATAAGGACCAAGCCATGTAGGTTCAAACTTACCTTTCTTTTCTTGATTTGCTTGGAATTTCATGTTTTCTTTGAGGACCATGTCGCCCGGCTAAAAGTTTTGTGGAAGTACCTTCTTGTTGAAATTCCTTTTAAGACGAGTTTTGTAGACTCTGAGATGATCATAGGCTTATTGTCGCTTCTCGTTTAAGAGATCTAGTTGGGTGAGTCTAGCTACTCTGTATTCTTCATCTGATATTTTCCCTTGCAAAGATATGTGCAAGGAGGGAAGTTCAACCTCTATAGGTAGTATCACTTCGGCACCATAGACTAGGGAGTATGGAGTTGTGCCTGTGGATGTACGAAAGGGAGTTCGATAAGCCCATAGGATAGGATTAATCTGTAGGTTCCAATCACGGGTAGAATCATTGACAACTTTCTTTAGGATTTTGAGGAGGGTTTTATTAGTTGCCTCTACCTGGCCGTTACCTTGTGGGAAATATGGGCTAGAAAAGTGGTGATGGATGTGGAGGGAAGTACACAATTCTTCCATGTTGAGATTTTCAAAGTTACCTCCGTGGTCGGTGAAGATGGTGGATGGGATGTTGAAGCGGCAAACAATGTGGTACAAGATGAACTTGGAGACCTAAACTCCTATAGCTGAGACTAGGGGGACTGTTTCCACCCACTTAGTGAAATAGTCTGTAGCTGTTATTATCCATTTATGTCCATCAGATGAGAGAGGTGTGATAGTTCCAACTAGATCAAGGCCCCAACAAGTGAAAGGCCAAGGTGGTGCAATAGGCTATAGATCTTGTGCTGGAGCATACACAAGATTTGCGTGTTGCTGACATGGGAGACACTTTCTAAAAAAGTCACAGGAGTCTTCTTTGATGGTAGGCCAATAGTAGCCTGCTCTAAAGATTTTTCGTGCTAAGACAATACCACTCATGTGGGCACCGCAAAGTCCATAGTGTACTTCTTTTAACATCATCGCGGCCTTATTTTCATCTAAACATTGAGAGAGAGTATCATGATAACCCCAACGATATAGGGTATTGGCTATGATAACATAGCAGAATGATTTTTGGATAAGGTTTTGGCATTGGGTATGTGTGAGGTGAGGGGATATGATACCATTGTTAAGGTAAGCATGAATCTCATGGTACCAAGGGGATTGGGGACCAACCAAGATACAAACACGGTTTGAATCCTCATTCACATAGGTAGGTGTGAGGAGCTGCTCAACTAAGAACTCATACTGCGTAGCCACTTGGGGAATTTCCAAGAGCGAGCTGATGGTAGACATAGCATCTGCTACTTTGTTCTACATTTGAGGAACTTGTGTAAACTGAAGCTTTGTAAAATGCTGGGTTAGCTGATCAACTAGCTCTTTGTAGGGTAATAGCTTTTCTCTTTGGTTTGATATTCATTTAGGACTTGCTTGATGATGAGCTGAGAATTGCCAAAGATTTGCAACTCAGTGATGTTCCATTCTGTGACTATCTTTAATCCTGCTATGAGAGCTTCATATTCTGCTATATTGTTGGTGCTAGGGAATTGTAGCTTGAAGGCTTTTGGAATGTAATCTCCCTGAGGTGTGACCAACAATATTTCCTGCCCCTGATCCATGAGATGTGTATGAGCCATCAAAATAAAGTTTCCATGAGGGCAGTTCTTCAATTAGACAGATATGCTCATTTGGAAATTCTGTGATCAAAGGATATGTATCTACTAGAGGCACATCAGCTAAGTGATCTATTATAGCTTGCTCTTTGATTGCCTTTCTGTCCACATATTGGATGTCAAATTCGCTAAGGAGCATAACCCATTTGGCCAAATGGCCTGTAAGTGTTGTTCTAGAGAGCATATACTTGAGAGGGTCGATCTTGGAGATTAGTTGGATGGTATGACTTAACATGTAGTGGCGAAGCTTTTGAGTTGAGAAAACAACTGCCAAACAAGCTTTTTCCATAGGTGTGTAATTGAGTTCATAACCAACTAGGGTTCTACTAATGTAGTAGATGGCTCTTTCTCTACTGTAGTCGTCATGTTGTGCTAGGAGTGCCCCTAGAGCAGTAGGTGTTGCTGATATGTACAAGATCAAGGGATGACCAGGAACTAGTTGAACCAAGATAGGGGGATTGGTGAGATACTGTTTGAGATGATTGAAGCTGTGTTGACATAAAGGATCCCACTTGAAGTTTTCATCCTTCTTTAGTAAATGTGCAAATGGCGTACACTTATCTGCAAGCTGGGAGATGAAGTGTCGGATGGATTGAAGCTTTGCCTAAAGAGTGCAAAACTATCACAATGTCTGGAGAGGAGGCATGTCTAAGATAGCCTTGACCTTCTTGGGGTAAATCTCTATACCTTGTTTAGAAACTATAAAGCCTAGAAGCTTGCCAGATGTGACCCCAAAGACACACTTCTTGGGATTCAACATGAGATGATATTTGGCTAACCTAGTAAAGACTTTCTCTAGGTCAACAAGATGATCCATGAAGGTATGAGATTTGACCAAGATATCATCCACATAATCCTCCAAAATGCTATGGATGAGATCATGAAAAATGGCTATCATAGCTCTTTGATAGGTAGCCCCAGCATTCTTTAGGCCAAAAGGCATCATATTGTAGCAAAAGGTTCCCTAGGGGGTAGTGAATGCTGTCTTATGCTGATCCTCTTCTGCAATCTTGATTTGATTATACCCAGAAAATCCATCCATGAGGGTCAAAATTTCATGTCCAACTATAAGATCTACAATCATATCTATGTTGGGCAAGGGAAAATCATCTTTTGGACAAGCTTTGTTAAGATCTCTGAAATTAGTGTAGATTTTGATGTCACTAGAAGGCTTAGTGATGGGGACCATGTTGGAGATCCACTTTGAGTAGTCGATAGGTCGGATAACCTTAGCAACTAACATTCTTTCTAATTCATTTTTGACCAGTAATGCCACCTTGAGGTGCATTTTTCTAAGCTTTTTTCTGACGGGCCTGATCTTTGGATCGACTACAGGATGATGAACTACAAGCTTTTGATCAAGTCTTGGCATGTCCTGATATGACCATGCAAATTGGCTAATTTTCTCTCTTAAGACCTCAAAGAGGAGGTCAGTTTGGTCTTGTGATAGGGATGCAACAATGTGAACAAGTCTGGGGATCTCTAAAGAACCGATGTTGACTTCTCTAGTATCTTCAATTAGAATAGAAGACACCTCTGGTCGATTATCTTGAGGAGGTAATGCTAAATCATCATGTTCTACTTATGACTCTAGATTTTCTTGCTAAGGCGCCCTCTTCGCTACTTTAGCTAGTCCCAGATTCACCTTAGTTCTAGTTTTGGGTGTATCAAAACTAGGTTGGGGATTTTCTCCAAAATACCCCTTGGGATCTAGCTTATAGATATAGGCAGAATCTGGCTTTGTTTTCTTGTGAGGAGTTTTGGCTCCCATGAATCTTAGAAGTGCTTCCTCTGATGTGAATTCATCAATGTGTATGATGCTTGGTTGGTCCCAATCTATGAGTTGTGGATGGGCGAGTGGTAGGTCAATGAAATGGATGGATAGTTCTTAGAGAACAGAGTCTCCTAGGGAGATTTGGTCTGGGATATCGTCGTAGGCTCTCTTTTCAACTTCCTCAGGAATGTCTTTGATTTTGAAAAGGTCGCGGTGAATGTTCAAAACAGAGTGACCGTCTATATTGGTACCCCCAGTTGTGGGTATGCCAAAGCCAAGACCTGACTTCATTTCCCACTTATGTGCTTCGATGGGGCATTACATGCCTTTTTCCTCTAGTCCTAGACCACCACCTTGATAGTTCCATTTGTTAGTGATGAGCTTATCTTCTTGGGGATACTTCTGGTTGAAGTGATCAAGGTGTGCTTGATTTCTTGGAGGTGCATCCTTATGTAACCAATTGGTGATATCTAGAGTGAGCTCCTCATGAAGAGGGACTTTGGAGGATACAAAGGTTGTTGGGCTAAACTATTTGTATTGAGGAGGTGGAATCTCCTTAGCTTTGTGATATGTTGGTCGTCCATGGGTGTGTGGACCAAGTGGGAGTGCCTCGACAGCAAATGCATCTGACAGACTATACTCTCCACAACCTTTGTTATTGATCTTCATGGTAGATAGGGTGGAGGTGAGGATGGTTTCTAGGTCATTACAAGTGTGGGATGAGCTAGTGATGGCTGTGCCAATATCAATTCTAGGGCAATGGTTTGTATATGAAGCTTCAATAGCATTGCAGTAAGCAAAGGGTTCTGGATCGGCATGGATGGTTACCTCAGTGCCTTGATGTGAAAATTTGATACACTGATGGTAAGTGGATGGAATGGCTTTCATGGCATGAATCCATGGGCGACTGAGGAGGATGTTAAATGGTAGGTTTAGATCAATAGCATGGCAGAGTGTTTCTTGGATGACTGGCCCAACCTTGATTAGCAACAAAATAGTTCCTTCTGTGGTTCTTTCCAAGTTCTCATAAGCTTTGATGGTGATAACCTCATTGATGATATCTGCCTCAGTATACCTAGCTTGTTTTATGAATTTTAGGGTGCAAATATTCAAGGTTGATCCATTATCTATCATTACTCTTTTTATGGCAAAATTGGATACGATAATGGCTATGTGGAGCGAAAGGGTGTGATCTGGCTCGACCACGGGTATGTCGGTGGGTTTGAATGATAGGGCACATGAGGAGGATAGGTGTCCAACAAGATTACAAAAATTAGTAGTGTTGATATCTAAAGGGAAATGGGATTCTATGAGAGCAATGCCAAGGATGTTTTTGTACACAGGACTAGTGCAGAGAAGGTCTAAAATGGAGATTTGGGCTGGCATGTTCCCAAGGTGTTCCAAGATATTGTACTAGCTTTTTGATGGAGCTAATGGTGCTGGTGAAACTGGTGGGCCTGTGATGTTAAATTGTTCTCTTCGAGTGGTGACTGCACACTCATTGTTTGGTCCTTGGATATTGATAACATTGACAGAAGGCTCTTTCTCGGATATACAACCTATGAGGCTACCATAATCTATATAGGATGAAGTGTGGTCATTTTTCTTCCCATGCTATTGGTTTGGCTGGCAGTTGTTGGTTTGGATAGGTGCTTTTTCAGGATTTTGGTTGTTGTGAGGAAGAAGAACATTTTGATAGATCTGTAAGCCTGCATTGGGAGAGGTTTGGGCACCAACGGTGATTTCTTTTCGATCAATGAGGTCCTGCACATAATCTTTCAGTTTCATGCATCCGAGGCTGGTGTGACCTTTTACCCTATGAAATTTGT
The DNA here is from genome assembly GCA_028749045.1 of Cupressus sempervirens. Taxonomy (NCBI): domain Eukaryota; kingdom Viridiplantae; phylum Streptophyta; class Pinopsida; order Cupressales; family Cupressaceae; genus Cupressus; species Cupressus sempervirens. The sequence continues at coordinate 592,673,358 of CM053787.1, forward strand.
AGTACTCATTGTCTTTGTAACATGCAGCTTTGGATTTTTCTGGGTCAATTTGTTGGGTAGGAGGAAATTTGATGAGATTTTCCTTAGTCAATTTCTTAAAAAGGACATCCAATGGCTCACCAAGGGGCATATAGTTTCTAGGTGCAGGTTGGAACTTAGGCTTTGGTCCTACAACTACATTGATGGCATTAGCTTGATTGCTAGACCCTTGAAAGTTGGGTCTTGGATTGTGGCTTTGATAGATTTGGTGATTCTGCTGTTGGTAGTTGATAGCTTGTTGATTGTTTGATTGATATAGTGGGTTGGACTGATTTTGGGAAGGACCAACAATACTCACATGTCTCGTATCAGTAACCCCATTTGTTGCAATGTGCTTGTTTTTGTTCCAATACCTAGACTTGTCATTTGAATGTGTTTGATTTTGGTTGGCTTCCTTGTAAATCTTGACCACACCATCTTTAATGAGTCCTTGCTCAAGGATCATTCATTTCTCTTTGATATCTTTGTAGGTCTGCAAATAGTTCATGGTCATGTGGTGAGCCAAGCTAGGATGGGCATTATCAATAAACATTTTCACCAAATGGTGCTTTGGCAAGGTGCAAGATATACGGGTGGTAAGGGTTTGCCATCTTTGTAGATATTCGGGAAGGCTTTCTCCACCTTTTTTCTTAGTGTGGACAAGATCAACTACTGATAGTTCTATTTCGACAAGATGGGCATATTGGGCTACAAATGCCTCAGAAAATTTAGCAAAGTTTTTGATTGTGCCATATGGGATTCTAAAATACCATTCAAGAGCTAGTCCGGCCAAGCTTTTGGGAAAGAGATGCAAGAGGAAGACGTCACCGTATGCCACTTCTTGGCAGTGCATGTAAAATTCTTTGATATGTGTGATAGGGTCCCCTTTTCCTCTGAATTTGTCAATCTTGGGTATCTCAAAGTGTTTGGGAAATGGTGTCATGGTAATGACTCTGTCAAATGGGTAAGGACACACATTTTCAAACTTGAAGGTTTTTGGATCATTTCCCTCCTAGATGTTCTTCAAAGCTGTCTTTATGGCTTCCCATTCTAAATTAATGGGTGATGGCTGGGGTGCACCCAATGTAAGAGTGCCCTGAGGTAGGTATGTGCTAGATGGGGCAATGGAACATGGATAGCTTTGAGGTATGGGCTGGTAGGGATTGTACATGGCTTGGGCAACTGAATGGTGGATGATGGGTTGCTGAGGTTGAGGAGGCACATATTGCTGCATGTGTTGCGAGGCTTGCTGCTGATATGAGATTTAGGATAGGGATTGAGGGACATAGGTTGGCTGTGGGATAAATGGATTGCTTTGTGGAGGTAAGGTATAAGATGGTTATGAAGCTTGGAGAAAGGATCAAGGAGCTTGTGGAACTTGACTTTGGATTTGAGGAGTTTGACCAATATATGTGGGTTTCGCCCCCATTTGGGAGGGTATCATGGAAAAAGAGGCCAAGTAATTGGTGGCTGGTGGTGGAGGTGGTGGGAATTGAAAGCTTGGGAATGGAAGTGATGGAGTTTGATAGCTTGGTGGCTGGATTTGAAAGCTTGGTAGAGTGGTGGCAGGAGCTTGGGTCACTTGAGAGCTTGGCAGAACATTGGTAGTTTCTTGTGGGGTTTGATAGCTTTGTGGAGTGAGGATAGTAGCTTGTGGATTTGTGGTTGATGGCATTGAGCTCCAAGGACCTAGTGGAAATGATGGAATTGTGTTATGAGCTTAGGTCAACAAGCTGGGGGTGATGAAAGGTTGATTACTTGGCCCCATGGGTGGCATCCCTATTGTATATTGCTAAGGTTGGCCAAAGATGCTAGCATTGATTTGGGAGATGGGTGGATTTGGAAGGCTGGGTTGGAGAGCAACAACAACAATAGTGAAGGGAGTTAATGGTGAGGTGTTTTGGGAAAAGATAGTTTAGAGTGGCGAGGTATGAACCAAGGATGGAGTGGTGGTGGCTGGATTGGCTTGCAAAATGGAGATTTCAACTTGGGTGGAGGATGGTATATTTAGGTCTATTGGATGAAAAGGATTGGCTTGAGGCTCTTCTTTTGGCACATATTGAGGATAATCTGAATCATAAGAGCCTATTGGGAGTGGTAGTTGTCCAAACAATGGGTGTGATGGATCTAATAAGGGAGGAGGTCTTCCAAAGTCAAAGGCTCTTATATTGTCCCTTTGAAAGTTAGCCATGATTGTTTCTTTGTTCTTGTCTATAATGGCATTCACCAATACTACATTTCTTGATTGGTTCATGAAACCTTCAATGTTAGTAGGTGATGGTATAGTGTTCTCTGGGCTGAAGGATGGTTGAGTGCTCAAGGGGAGTGATGCTGTTTGATCCAAATGATAGGGATCCATTGTTTCCTTCTTCTTCTTGGCTAAGCGAGTGATGGGTGGCATGAAAATATTCCTAGGGATGAGATGCAACAATGCTGATGGATGCAAAGGGGGAAGGCTTTTCTATGCAAATGATTTCCTAGGTTGAGGCAAAGCTATATGAAAAACCTAAGAAGGATTGGGTTGGGGATTCTAACTTCAAAGATATGTCACCAAATCATGAAAGGTCTTCTTTCCTATGTGCAAGCTTGGTGGTGATTGTGTCAACTTAATAATAGACTGATGATCCTTTAGGAAAAACACGAGATTGACCACTTGTGGATCCCAACCTTTAGCTCAAGGTGATGAGGGATAACAAGTGACAAAGCTAGATTACCTTAGACAAAGCTCTGTCAAAAGGGATAATCTTGGTGAGATTGGTGGATTTGGAAGATGTTAAGAATGGCAAACTTTTGGCAAGGTGACAACAATTTTGAAGGCTTGGATGTGAAGTTTAGGCTTTTGGGATGCTAGCTAGGTTTGAGGGGATTGGTTTGGTTCTAAGGAAAAGATTTAAATGAGATGGATGAGCTAAAATGCTTAAGGGGATGACCTAAAATGGCTGTCTTTCTTACAAAGATGACTCTAAAGTGAAGCTCATGCAAGAAGATGTGGAGAAACAAGGGGGTCTAATCATAGAAATCATGCCTAGTTAGTAAGGCATAAGTAGGGTTAACTCCTGGATGTTTGCTAAATTTGATAGTGCGATCTAACCAGGCCTCTTGAAGGGCTTCGTCGGTAGCTTTGTCTTCTACTTTGTGGAGTTTGGCAATTTGAGGGCTTGGTGTTACTTCCTTTTTCTTGGCTGAAATTTTTTGGTATGCTTGAGGTGGCTTGAGTTTGGCTTTGTGAAACTTCTGTTTGGGTTTGGGTTGTTCTGACATAAATTCCTGAATCTACTTGGCTTTGAGAGATCTTTCTTTTTTTTCTTCAACTCATTCAACTTCTAGAATAGGCAGTGACTACACTAAGTATGCCCTAAGCTAGGATTGACCAAGTTTGGAAAACATTCATTCAACAAGTAAAAAAATCAAGCAATAGATAGGAACAATCAGATAGAAGTTTTTGATTCTCAAAATGTGATACTTGCGCTAAGGAGTGTGTATGTTTTACAAATGTTTCGATCAGTCACTTCAAACACATTAACACCCTAGATGGTTGTCTGCAAGGCTGACAGTTGGTTTGGCTAGGGAGTCCTCGATATACCCAAGGTACGTGAGGCCCAAATCTGTAGATGAAAACAAAAAGATTTCACATAGTTGAGAGGAGTGATAACCTACTTCTCTTTCACTTCTCAAGGGTATAAAGTTCCTTGAGGCTTAGCCTGAGTGACAAAATCTTGATCCCAACAGAGGTGTCTTTGGATTCACCTCTTGATCTTTATACTCCACTGGAGCGCTGGAGTTGAGGTCGTCCCATGGGGTGATGAAATCCCCAAGTAGGCCTCCTAAAATTTAAACAAGATTTTGGATCCTAATCTTATGCACTCAAGATGGCCTTGAAAGGCGACAAGGGGAGAGAAGACTTGGATGATCTTGGGCTAAAAGACAAAATTCTTTTCTAACTGACGCTTAAGTTTTTTGATCTAGACCTTGCAAACACACATGTTTAGGATGCAAATGTTCAATTCTAACTTGAAGTGTTAACAAAAGTAAAATTGATCGAAGAATGAATACACCAAGAAGATTTAGGGTCAACAAAAGTAAACTCGAGTGCCTGGAGGCCCTCCACATCAAGTATCGATTGATTTTTCTTTAAGGCATTCAAGATTGAGTGTGAGCTTTTTTTAAGCCCAAAATAAAGATGTGTAAAACTCGGTTTCAAGCGCACGCCCAGAGGTCCTCCATGTCAAGATTTATTTTATTTTTATGCCCAAATGAAGTGTTAGCGAGACTAATGTGCATTCAAGAAATTTTTTATCTTAGAAAAACCAATAAAAACTCAAGTGAGTGAAATTTTATTTTTGTGGAGCACTTAACACCTTCTTAGGTAGACCCATCCCCATATATAGCGCTGATATTGCAACCAATGGTTAGAATGACGGGTGATTAAAGAGGGTGAGTCCAACAACAAATTCACTCAAAGTGTCTTTATTTGTTTTTATAACTTAAAAAGTTTCTAAAATGTAGATTCTTTTTATGCCCCAAAAAGATGAAGTGTGAGATATTGTAATGATTAATTGACCTTTTGCATTCAAGATAGGATTTTTTGTTTTAATCATGCATTCATAAAAAAAAACAAACTTTATTTTAATCCATGGCACTCAAGAGTGATTTTAGCAACATGCATTCAAAGACAAGTGATTAAACATTCAAGTTTTTTCCTTTGAGCATTCAAGATTGAGATTTTGTGTGTTGTTTTAAGAACTTTGAAATGCTCTGTTTTAACCTCAGATCATTCAAGATTGTTTTGGACTCAAAAGTGAAAATGACTCTTTGGACTTTGGTTTTCATTCAAGAATTTGTGTTCTAGTTTGCATGTTTTAAGCCCAAAAATGATATTCCTAGATTGTTTTGATGCATGAAAAACTTAAGAAAAATTCAAGATTTTGCAACAAGACATTTGTTTAGAACAAATAACAAAGCTTTTAGGACAATTTAGGCAACCATTTAGGACTCTTACTTTTCATGAGATTTTTAAAAGAACTTTAAAATATTTGCAAATGAGGTTCATTTTATCCTTGATTGATGCTTTGAGTTTGATTTAGATTTTAGTGTGCACTTAGTGTTGATTTTGAACCTCTTGAAATGGAAACTTGAAATTCTTTTTAAATTTCCAAAATTGAAGTGTTCCTAACTTTGCATGAATGCATCTAAAACCTTGATGTTGCAAGGATGCAAATGATTGGATTGGTTTAGTTTCACTTGTTAAAAGATTTTTTTTTTTTTTACAAATTTTTAGTTTTTAATGGATTTAAATATGATTTGGGGGTTCATTTTAAGCACTAAAAAGAAGTGTGTATGATTTTTCTTCCTTAAAAAAAAAAGCGCCAAGATCTCCCACAAGAAGAAGAAGAAGAAGAAGTAGATGGAATAAGAAGAATATTGACAAGAAGAGGAAGAAGAATTCCAAGTTCTTTTTCCACCTATAAGCTTGAAAAATCTGCAAACACTATGAGATAGACTATGAGTTCCTTTTTCTTCTTCATGCTCATGTGGACCTACAAAACCAATTTATACAATCCTACCAATCACAAAAATAAGCAAAATTAGCCAAAATTAGAAAATGACATACAAAACTTGACTAAAAAAGCTAATGAAGATGATCCATGTAGGGTCCCACCGGTTGTGCCAAAATGTATATGAGAAATGTTAGTATGCTAATAGAAACCAAATTTAAATAAAACTTCTACAAACTAAACAAAATTCATAAACTTCAAGATAGACTAAGATGAGCTCTCAATTGAGAATATGAGCCATTAATGAGCTCTCTCAATGAGAAGCTCTCTTGTTGAGTGGCTTTGTCTAAATAGATAGGATGTATGCTCAAGCTTATGCTTCAAAAAGGGCTTCAAATGGAGTTGGAATTTGGGTGTGAGTGTATGGTTTTGATGTAAAATGGATTCTTAAAATGGCATTATGACTTTACTTCATGGATTGTGTTCTTTTGCAAAGGGGACGGATCCAATTTATAGGCAAGAGGCTTGAGGGATTGAGGGCTAAGATGCAAGGATGGGGAAAAGCTCATGGAGGGCTCAGATTGCATGAGAGGAGAGCACATGGATTGTGCTTCCTTACAACCAATCAGGGAGTGACACATGTCACAGGCTGAGAGGATGGAGGAAAGGGGAAGGATGAGTCAACAAAGGAGGCTCAAAGGATAAAATATTCATAAAGACCCTCATAATGGCTTGTAAGATCAATGAAAGGGCTTGGAAGAGTCATTTATGGCCTAGTGGGCTTCATAAAATTTTATGGTTGAGATATTTTGAGGGAGATGAGAGAAATTTTGACTTGGGCTTGATTAGAAAGGTTTTAAGCTTGCTTAGGATTATGCAAATGATTAGAGGATGGATTAGGATGGTTTAGGATTAGCTTAGGGATAGGCAAGTGGATGACATTTAATGAGGGTGGGTGAAGGAGGAGATATTTGTTAACTTTGGCTTGGGTTAGTAAGTCTTAACCCATGTTTAGGGAATGTGACAAGGTTAGGAGAGGATTAGGATTAGGTTTAAAGACATCTTCTAGAAGAGTCTAGACTTTGGATAAGGATAAAGACTTTCTAGAATAGTTTAGAACTTCCTAGGATGAGGATGAAGACTTTCTAGAAGAGTCTAAAACTTCTTAGGATGAGGATAAATTAGATTTTTAGAAAATAAATAAATTTTTATTTATTTCAAGGGTTTGGGTTGAGGAGATATTTATTAAAACTTTTTAAATAAATATGAGGATTAATATTTAATCTTAATTAGATATTTTGAGTTGAGATTAGGGGTAGGAAATGATGGAATTAGCCTTTAATCAAAATTAAAGAAGGATTAGAAGATTTTGGAAGAGGTTAGTGGTCTTAAAGAAATTGGCCAAGTTTTGGGCAAAAAATAATTTATTTATTTATTTTGGATTTTTTGGTCAATTTATTAATTAAATAATTAATAAATAAGGAAATAATGTTTAAATAAGATTTAAACATTTTTGGGAGAGATTCCTTAATTAAATATTTTAAATTAAGATAAAGGGATTTAATGGCATAAAAATAAATAAATAAATTAAATAAAGAATTAATTAATAAATGATGATGTCATTAGAATTTTGTTTAGAAAATAAAAATACTTTATTTTCTAAAGGATTTACGTGTCCACAGTTATTAGTAAATCATCAACATAGTTATCAATATTATCTTATCAGATTTATCCCTTTTATAATAGAGATTCAAATCATCTTCATTCTTGGAGAATCCTAACCTGGTGAGATACTTATCAATTTTTTCATACCATGCCCTTGGAGCTTGTTTAAGCCCATAAAGAGCTTTCTTGATCCTCCAAACAAAAAATTTAGGGTTATGTGTTCAAATCCTTTAGGTTGTAATTTTTCCATTTAGAAATGTTATTTTTACATCCATTTGATGTACTTTACATCGCTTCAATGTTGCAATAGCTAGGACTTCTCTTACAAAGGTGTATCTGGCAACATGAGCAAAGGTTTCTTCATAATCAATTACCTCTTTCTGAGAGAATTCCATGGCTTTGAATTTGGCTTTATATTTTTCAATGCTACTGTTAGCAACATGCTTGATTTTATTTATGCACTTAGTGGAAACAACAAATTTTCCTTCAGGTCTTGGAACAATTTTCCAAACATCATTTTTAATAATGAATTGGTATTCTTCTATCATGGAATCCTTCCAAGCTGTATGTTTAATAGCATCTGAAACATTGGTTGGTTCTGATTTAGATAAATCACTCATTTTTTTGGGGTCTTTTTCTTTCTCTAAAGGTTCCAAATGGTACAACGAAGTCTTGTGCTTCCTCTATTGTCTTAATGGCCCAAAGTGGTCTTTTCTTTGGATTTTGAGTTTCCTTAAGATTAAGATTTTGAATTTCATCTTAAATTTCTTCAATGTTCTCCCTCTAAAAATTAGATTCAATATTTTCTTTAGAACTAGGTAAGGGAGAGGGATCTCTAGAAATTAGGGCTCTTTTGAATGCTAAATCTTCTACAAATATTACATCAGTACTAAATTTAATATTGTTCTAACTTGGTACAAAAATCCTATATTCTTTAGATGTTTCACTATACCTAACAAAAATACTTATCTTCTCAAAGGGTTCTAACTTAGTTATCTTTTCTTTTGGAACATGTATATATACTGGGCACCCAAAAATCCTTAGATGACTTATATTATGGTTAACCTTAGTAAAGACTTCTTTAGAAGTTTTATCTCTAAGGTAGGCATGAGGACTTCTTTTTTGAATATAGACAACAATATAAGAGGCTTCTGCCCAAACATAATATTCTAAATTTTGATCAAATATCATAGCTCTTGGTGCTTCTATAATTTTTCTATTCTTCCTTTCTGCTACCCCTTTTTTGTTGTGGGTTATAAGGAACAATATACTCCCTCTTAATTCCTACTTCTTTACAAAACTCTTTAAACAAATCTAAAGTATATTGTCCTCCATTATCAGTCCTAAGAGTTTTAATTTTGTGTCCTGATAAGTTTTCAGTTAAGGTTTTGAAATCTTTGAATCTCTTAAGGATTTGTTTTGATTCATTACATCTTAAGAAGTAAATCCAAGTTTTCCTAGAGAAGTCATCTATAAAAAGTATAAAGTACCAGAATCTTCCAAGAGAAGGAACAGACATAGACCTCCACATAAATATGAGTGAATTAATTCCAAAACATTGTTAGTTTTTCTAGTGCTATCATGAAATGAAATTTTGGTGTTCTTTCCTAGAGCACATCCTTTGCATATGCTTGAATGATCTTTATTCAACTTAGGTAAAATAGTTGCAATCTTCTCCATAGTTTATAAGGTTTTGAAATTTAGATGTCCTAACCTTTTGTACCATATTTTGTTTAGATCATCTACTTCATGAATTAAGGCTTGAATAGGTTGACAAGGTTCTATATTTAATTCATACAAGTATTCATTTATTTGATCAATCAACTTTGATTTCTTAAATGAAGAGTTCTTCGACTAGGTCATTACTTTACCATCCATGAATGCAACATTATGTCCATCATCTTCAAGTGCTGTAATAGAGATTAGATTCCTTTTTATTCTTGGTACATAGAGTACTCCTTTGAGATGTAGAGAACCACTCAACTTCAGTTTCAAGGTGAAATTCTCAATTCCTTTGACTGAATGAGCAGAATTATCACTGATGGTAGATTTTCCATCAACTTCCTTAGATATGAGTCCAATGCTTCTTTTTATCTTGTAATTTGTTGAGATGATCCACTATCAATTACCCATGCTTTGCTTGATACTTCATTTGATAGTGCAAAATACAATACACAATTCTCAAGATCATAGTTATCTTCTTTCCTAGTAATGTTTGTATAGTTTACTTGCTACTTTGTATTCTCAGGGCAATTAGATCTATAGTGTCCAATTTTTTTGCATTTGAAGCATTTTATTTTGGATAGATCTTTCTTAGGTTTTTCATTTCTTTGATTACCCTTCTTCTTCTTGAAATGCTTCTTCTTACCTTTATACGATATTGTGTTGAGAACATGAAGTTCTTCATCTTCAATTTTCAATCTTCCTCCTTTCTTAAGTTTCCTAGATTCTTCTTGTAGGAAATCTCTTATAAGCCTATCAAAGTCTAGAAGATTGTCTCTAGCACTTACTCCTTGTGAGAATATTTCCCATGAATTTGGTAACCCATCTATAGCCATAAGTATTAGTTCCTTGTCTTCAATTATGGTTCCTATACTTGCAAGTTTGTCTCTTAGACTAGCCATCCTTAGGAAGTAAGAGTTTATAGATTCTCCCTTCTTTATGTGTATATGATTTAGTTGCCTTTTTAGTCCTTTTTAGTGCAAAGGTTCTAATTGCATTGTTAATGTCATATGTATTTAATAATACTCCATCTGATATGATCTATATGGTTTTCCTATTTCCTTAACTCCAGATAGTATGATATATTATTTAATATTATTATTATTTAATATGATATATTATTATTTATTATTATTATTTTTAATATAATAATAATATTATTTAATATGATACATTATTTAATATAATAATAATAATAATAATATTAAATAATATATCATACTATTATAATAGTATGATATATTATTTAATATTAATATTTAATACATGATATTATTATTATTTAATATGATATATTATTTAATATTAATATTTAATATGATATTATTATTATTTAATATGATATATTATTTAATATTAATATTGAATAATATATCATATTAAATAATAATAATATTATTATTAATATTATTTAATATTATTATTATTATATTAAATAATAATAATATTATTATTATTAAATAATAATAATAATAATAATATTATTATTATTATATTAAATAATATATCATATTAAATAATAATAATAATAATATTATTTAATATAATATAATATAATAATAATAATAATAATATAATATAATAATAATAATTATAATATAATATAATAATAAAATTATTATATTATAATCGTATAATATTATACTATAATAATAATATTATAATGTATTATATTATAATAATATAATATAATATTTAATATATGATAATATATAGTAATGTAATATAATATATATATATATATATATATAAAAGATATAATATAATAATAAAAAGTAATATATTATAATATAATATATAATAAAAAAGTATAATATATTATAAATTATAATAATATAATATAATACACTATAATAATATAATATAATAATATTATTATTATGTAGTATAATATTTTATATTATAATATATAGTAAATTAATATAATATATATAAAATATAATATAAAAATATATAAAATGTAATATAATGTAATATATATATTATATGTTATATGTTATATATTATATGTTATATTATATATATTATATATTATATGTTATATTATATATATTATATGTCATTATATGTTATTGCGGCCATATCGGATATCCGATTTTATATCGGATATCTGATACCTATGCATAGGATAAAATAAAATCACAGACCCGCGGGCCCTCATTTCACATTAATTTGGGGCCAGTATTACCATTATCCATTGGATATCAGATACAAGATCGAATATCAGATATTCAGGTATGGTTTTTTTCCCAACTCATTTTTAACCTAAATTCAATAGATTTTAGGATGATTTTGTTTGTTTTAGTTGAATCTAAGGTTTTTTTGACAAAAATGGTTAAAATTTAATTTAATTTTAATATATATTACGTTTTGCAATTCAATAGGAATGGCTGATCAGAATGATGACACTGAGGCAGGGAATAATATTCCTCGTAACCCACCACCAAATAATCCAGTACCCCCACAAAATCATCCACCAAATGATCCAGTACCCCCACAAAACCATCGACCAAATGATCCTTTACCTCCTCAAAACCCTCTTCGAATCGAGGATTTGATAAATGAAAATCTCACCGAGTTGAGAGGTTTGCATAGAACATACAATAATGTACCTGCATTAGCTCCTATGTTATCCATGTTAAACACCATAGTGGATAACATTGAAACCCTTACGAACCAACAAAATGCCGCTCTTCGTTGGTGTGATGAAATGCACCAGATGTTTGATGATGGTTTGGATTATGATGAGGTCGCAACCCTCAACATTACTAAAGATGATTTGGCTAGCCTTTTTGCTAACCCAAAAATGGGTATACCAGTTGACCCAAAAAAATCCAAACTATCGATTAAATGGTGCATAAATGACACCATATGTGAAAATTTTTGGGATCGTTGGTGGATGGTTTTTGATATCCCTCCACATGGAAATTTAGACATACCATTTTATTTCCTTAGAAAATTATATGTAGAATTTGTGTTGAAACTTAAAGTGAACTATTGGAGCATGAAGCCCAACATGGGCTTAGGACTAGGAGCTCCTCGGGATAGACCCTCTTCCCAGCAGAAGAAACTTGGCACTTTTGTCCCCCCCACTAATATCTCCCCCCTCCTCGAGTGCAACATCCAGATATTATGGCAGAGGCTAGCTCTCAGACCATCAGAGCCATTCATAGGCTGAGTAGCCTAATGATATCTTAGGCTAGGTCAGTCTTGCCTCCTCATGTTGATGATGTTGGTGCCAGTTCATCATCGGCTAGCTCATCACACATTTGTGTGCCTCACACTTGCATTACATGCAAGAATATTTGCCTGGGTCCCATAGGTGATCTTCCTGAGTATCATTTTGTATTAGACAAGGATACACCAGACACACGTGCAGAGGCTATAGACCTTGATGCGAGAGAGGAGGGGAATGCAGAGGCATGGACTCCTTCGGTGTCAGTACATGTATACATTTGTTTGTTATGACATATGCAATTTAAAGTTAATTTTTATAATAGAGTAATTTTAATTTTTAAGCCATACTGACTTTTACATGTATGTGATCTTCATTCATGTTTAGTTGATGATTGAGGAGGAGCTCAGACAGAGAGACGATGCTACACTCTTGACCCTTTCATTTGGCCTTGAGACATCTATGGTACATTATGTTGTGTTCGCATTTTTTTTTCTATTTGATATTGTAGCATATATGGTTGCTAATTTTTCTTTTATCTTGTAGATACCACCTGCCCCGGGGGGACAAAGTGTGGGGGGTGAGCTAGCATGCACTGACAAAGGAAAGGTAATTAGATGTTTTTTATTTGATTAAATATTGATGCATTCTTGTAAAATGTTTGTGGTAATCTCATTTAATTACATTCTTTGTTGTATATAGGGTGTGGCTACTGGCGATGAGCCTGTATAGATTCGGCGTCCTAGATCATCAGGGATTTCCATTCGCATAGAGAGCCCCATTGTATGTATAAGTATAATTTATTTTTTATTTTTCTTATTGATGCAGAGAAAAGTATGATTGTTGTTCCATACAATTTCTGTGATTTTTTCCGTACCAATAATGATTCATGTCTTGCATATGTTCATTACAACTTAAATAGGCTTATATGCACCTATCCAACCGACCAAGTTGGTTACAAAGGTTTATTTAATCAAACAAATACCAAATTACTACTTACCCTCCAAAACTAATATGACCGTTTGAATTTGAAATTCAAATTTCAAACTATAGTTTTTATGCATTCCCTAACTTTCTTAACTATTCCATTGACTCAAAATTGGTCATATGGATTTATTAAATGCAACTAAGTATGAAACTATCCTAAGACTACCCCATATGGCTCTTTTGGCCATTTTACATCATGTTACCCTTAGGTCCTTACTAGGACTTTTATGAATTTTGTCTTTCAAAGTACATTGTTTATTACATAATTCCATTATTGGTTTTAATATATCCCAATCAAAAATCAATGATGTCTTTGATCCTCTATATTCATCTGGTACCAAGGCTCTCTTAGATGATTTAATAGGTGCCTTTGCACCAAACACCCCACCTTCAAAGCAACTCTTGTCCCAAGAGTTAAGGGGTACTATCTTCTTTACTCCCATCCTTCTAGAGGGATGTTTGCAACTTCTCACTTGCAATGTATTACCCTGCACACTTGCATACAAATCATTATAAATAAAAAGCATTGGATCCTTGTTACCAGTCATGGTAACCTTACTGCCTGCTGATTGTGAACAGTCATGTTTTATCCTTGACAAAGGCTGAATAACTTGTTGTCTGAGGTCATTCTGATCCTATATCTTATCCTCCATGAATATGTTCACTTCTTTGTTCACTCTCGTCACCAAAGGACACCATACTATTCCTATCATCACTCCTTTTGCTATCATTGTCTGCTTGTAAGCAAAATTCTGAGTTTTGTCTTGAACAATCTCATCCTTCATAACCAAAAGAGATGGCTTTAGTGGAAGATCTGTCATATCATGTTTACTCTCCCTCTGCTCGTGCAAGTCCACAAACTCTTTCTTGCCAAAAAAAAAACTCTTTCCTCATCATGACTAGTCAAAGGATTTAGCTTAAACTTCACACCATCTTTGTGTACTATATAAACATTTGATGAGCCAAAATGAATAGTGTTCCTTGAGGCTTGCCAAGACCTTCCAAGGATTACATGGTAGCATGTCATTAGAATGACATCACATATAACTTGATCTTTATATTCTCCTATAGAGAAATCCACTATTGCTTGCTCCCTTACAACAATATTTTGTGCATCAATGACCCAAGATGCCCTATATGGTCTATCAATAGGATACTTCTTCAATCCTAGTTTATTTACCATTTCATAAGACACTAAATTATCAAAGGAACCAAAGTCTATTATCATCTTACAAATCTTACCATGGCTCATGCAATTTGTCTTAAAAATGGATGGCTTGGTCTCCTTTTGCTGCTGCATTTGTGGTCCTCTTCTCACCATCAAAGATTCTCCTTCAAGTTCAAGGTCTGCATTATCGTACTTCTTTTCTTCCTCTTCTCCTTGGGTCAAGGTGACTCTCCTCTCCTCCTTCCTGAAATCCACACCTTTCTCAGGGCACTTGTAGGATTGATTGCCTACTCCTCCACATGTGAAGCATTTACCTATGAAAACACTATTACCTCTTCCACTTCCAAATCTTCCTCCCCTGAAACTTCCTCTTGTCTCAGATGTAATCTCTTTTCCTTTATCTTTGTCTTGATTGTTTGAAGTGTCAAATTGACTTGTTACACCTCTTCCTCTCATTGTTCCACCTCCTCTCTGATTTGCTTGCTTCTCATTCTTTCTTTTCAACTTCTCGTCTGCCCGGATTGCCAACTGAAAACATTCTCCAAGTTTCCTTGGTACATTCAATCCTATTTCATCTTGAATATTGTACTTGAGGCCATTAATGTATCTAGCCACCTTCTCATCTTCATCTTCCAGTCCTCCCCTAATACTCAGGGTATGGAATTTCTTAGTATAGAACATGACATCCATATCCCTCTGTTTCAAATTGTTCCTTCTTATCTTTATTTGGATTGCTAAATTAGATGGCAAGAATTGATGTCTCACCATGGTCTTCATTCTCTCCCAATCTGAAATCTTATTCAATCCCCTTTTGATGTAGAGTCTACAACAACTACCTTCCACAAGCCAATAAATGGCTATCACAATCCAACTTAGGATTCTAGGACTTCTCACAAGTCCTCTTACCCACTCCGAGTATACTCAACCTCCAAGCCAAACAAGGAAATACCACTTCAAAAGCCTCACCAACTATCACCAGAAATGGAGACAATCATGGACATACTATTCCAACCCAAAATCATCAATTTGTTTGGTTCCACCAAACTCTCAACACACCTTTGCACTTCTAGGCCTACAAACCTTGTAGCCTTCTAATTAGCTTCTTTGCACTTTTCTCCCAGTATCCCTTAATAGCATAGGGAATTATCCATAGGTCCAAACACCCTTCTTGGCACCTACTAAGAATCCAAAATCTTTTGGGCTGATCTTGCTCCAGCACCCTCCAAACTGCTTCTTGGTACCTAGGCCTAGTTGATCAATTTAGGCTAGGGCTTCAAGGAAGAATGGACAAGGTGGGTTCCCAAGACCCAAAAAACTTAAGAAAATCTCCAACACACTCAATGCATCCAACTCTAGCACTCAAACTAATCAGAAGTGCTTGCAACCATGACTGTCACCAATTACCTTGCAAAAACTGGTCAAGCACATGGGCTTGCTTGACCTAGGGCCAACTTGGAAAAATAGTTGCCCTTCTCTCCAATCCTCCAACCTCTAGCATTATGTTGCCTAGTCTCCTAAATTTCATATCCCTCAGTTTCAAAGGGTGCCACTGATGGGAATGCAAGTTAGGGATGCATCTGTGGAAGGGTCTAGGAAATAAGGCTTTTCAGACCACCTTCTACTAAAATGCAGATAACTTTTAAACCCCAACTCCTTTTTGAGTCAAACCAAAACCAAAGGTTTCCTAACTCACACTATTTCATACACTTAGCAATCATAAAAGTTATGTACAGATCTATACTAGCGTAACAGCTAAGCGATTACCAGTAAATTTCTAGAAAATTAAAGTTTTTATTGTTTTTTCTCCAAACCACCGTACACTCTGATCTCCCCCTTTAACCTGAGATCACATATGACATATATAAAGGTCTACATGACCGTTGGAACAACCATATAGGCATTCCCAACCATAAAACAAACAAACAACCACTTATTGCTAATACTGTTTAGACTCTAAATACCCTATTCTAAGGCCTTTTGGTCCCATGGAGTCACTTGGTTTATAACCACACCAAAATGCTCGTGGGCCTTACATGTGCCTTTATTACAAGAAAAACTTGTAAAATATGGACCAAACCTTTATTCCAACTTCCTAATCTACTTGAATCCTCGCTTTCATGGAGTGGCAAGGTGTCTGGCAACATAGATACTTTTCCCCCCCTGCCACATAGGTTAGGTGCCCTGCACTAGCTTTCCTCTCTCTCTCATTCTGAACACTAGTCCACCAAGTGAGTGTTGTTCCTCTCAGTCTTGCTTTTGCTACTTTTACCTTCTTATCTGCCTCTATGTCTTTAAGATCAAAGTAGTTCTCAAGGGCCTCTATCCACCCTAGCACTTCTTCACTATCCATTTTACCCTGGTATATTGGCAAATCAATATGGTTCTTCCCATCATTACCTTGTACCACCTTAATGATTCTCATAAATCTCCTTTCTTCAGGATCATCTGTTGTCTCATGCTCTTGCCTTGCATTACCAACCTCTTCTTCTTCATGGTTCTCTCCATGATTTCTTCCTCTAACCTCTTCTCCTCTAGGTTCTTGCCTTTCCTTTTCTAAGGATTCTATCCTTGCAATAAGCTGCAGCCTCTCTCTTCTCATCTATCTTTCTTCCCTCACTCTAGATGC
The DNA here is from genome assembly GCA_028749045.1 of Cupressus sempervirens. Classification (NCBI taxonomy): domain Eukaryota; kingdom Viridiplantae; phylum Streptophyta; class Pinopsida; order Cupressales; family Cupressaceae; genus Cupressus; species Cupressus sempervirens. The sequence continues at coordinate 592,690,214 of CM053787.1, forward strand.
TTCAAGTTCTCTCCTCTCTCTTTTCTCTCTTGCCAACTCTTCTCTCAATTCTTCAAGTTCTCTAGCCATTTGATTTTTAGGAGGCATTTTCACAACAAGTTTTCTTCCTTCCTAAGGGCCAACTCACTAATTCTCTATCTTTCCTCACCAAGAAATCTTTGGACACCACTTATGTACCTTTCAACTCTGGGACACACAAGGAGGAATTAAACACTCCAAGGCTTCAACACACTAAGGATGACAAAGACTCCTATGCTGACGAAACCTACAACTTATCTACTCCCAAAAGACCTTGTTGATGATCTGATACCATTTGATGTAGAGAATGGAGGATCCAACCACAAAATTTCAAATTCAAGCACAATATGGACCCAACCCCAATGTTTCAATGGTGTTCCCAAATGCACACAATACCACCAAAGACTCCAAACGGATTTACATTCACCAAGTGTTCCCTCCACCTCTACACACCTTAAAAAACTTCAACCAACATGTTTCTAAGATTTCCAAACCCACAAATCTTCAGTAGATACAAAAGAGACCAGTTTTGCCCTTTACTAGGCTATTCTCTTCTTTGGATCAGCAGACCCTATTTTCTTGATTTTTCTCCCAAACTTTCCAAAACACCAAGAAAATAAACTAGCTTTTTAGATACCCTTTTTTGATTTTTATAACATATCCAAAAATTAGATATCACTCCTTTGGAAATATGGTATAGAACAGGGCAGTTTGTCTTAGAATTAGGCCTAATTAGACCACTTTTACAAAGCAAGTACCCTTCACACTTGCAATCTGACTTAATCCTTTTTCATAATCTCTATTAATGATCTAAATCAAATTATTTTCAAGATTATAGGTCTTGGTCACACTCCTAAACACCCAAAATTCAAAACCCTCCTTAAAATGGCTTAAAAACCAGGGCCTACTTGTTCAAACCCCAAAACTCAATTCTAGAACTTCTCCTTTAGCATTAAACATGCATTTAAATATCTAATATGATATTACCCCTCATTCCAATATCAGAAAGCACTTACAAAACAAAGGATTCTTCAAGTTGCTCTTGAAAACCAAGCACTTTCATTCAATTTTTTGAGATAGTCCATACAAATCTGACCCTCCAGGCTGTACAATCACAATTTATAAGTTTCAAGGGATGGTTAGTAACCCCCTCAACCACCTCCAATCAGTTTCATTTGTTAACTCTTCATAAAATTTAAATTATGGAGTTTCCCTCCAAAAAAACATAACCGTTACTATTCAAATTTCTAACTATTAAACTATGCTTTTAATGGGCTTAGTGAATGTTTTGACTTGTATAATGACAAATATGATCACGACAACCTACATGAACCTATCAAATGACTCATCTACCATATGAAATCCTAAAATACTATCTCATGCCCAATTACAACTTTTTTCCACATATGATTCCAACATTATAACTTTTAATGCTTCCATGAGCCATAATTGGTGCAAGGATTGCCCAATTTACTTCAAGAGATGTTCCATGACCTCTGTAATGCCTTGGACCTTCAATGTTCCCTTGATGAGCATGGGATTCTCCTACATCACTTATCTTCATAAATAAATTCAAAACTAATTTATGTGATATTAACAACTACTATTTTGTATCTCATAAGAGACTCCTAGTGCACATGAGGTCCGATGGGAGAGTTATGTAGATTTGATGATGCGACCACTCTCTCCTCAGGCAAAGCCTACAATAGTAAGTTGTAGTTTGAATTCATGATTAAATATGTTATAAATTTATCATTGATGAGTTATAATGTTATAGTTTAAATTGTAGATTGATCTGACAAACGTATTTGAACATATACAACCCACAATCAGCGAGGTACCATCATTGTCAATGGCATATGAGAGGACTCCTAACCGGTGCAGGAGGTCGATGAGAGAGCTATTTATTATGAAATTTTGATAGTATAAATCTTCATTACAAAAAAGATCATTATGCATTTGAGTAATTCAATGTTAGATATAAAGAATCATATAAATTTAGTAGTCTAACTTTTGGTTTTCCTTTTTTGTTTATGTAGGAGTCATCTGATCTACCTAGTGTAGAGAAGAGGCTATATTTTGATCATCCACTAGCACCCTAGGATAGTATAGTTGTCGTAGGATGCATCATGAGACATTTTGAGATGGCATATGCCACATTGTATACAGAAACATTGATATTATACACATTCTGATGACATGATCAGCCACATTTTGCATATGGATCTATGTATTTTGATATATATTTGAGTACTTTGTCTATGGATATATGATCTTTGATATATATTTGTGTAAAATTTTGTCTATGGATACATGTATTTTGATATATATTTTTTTCATTTATGTGCACAATGATATACATATTAATTTAGTATCTAGTAATGTTCAATTTATTGTGGATCATGTGTATTGTTCATGTTTATGGAATATCATTAATTTTGATTCTGTTTGTTATATTCGATTCAAATGCAATAATTTTTGAATAACATTTTAACAACCTTTATTATCAAATTTGGATGCAATGTATAATTTGAAGTGCTATCATAACATAAACACACTTGTTTCTAGGGTATGCTCAATCTCCCACGTAAAATGCCTTACTTGACCAATTCAAGTTATAGATCTCTATGTTTTAACACCATAAACAAGATTCAACTCTCAAACCCTACCCTCACTAAGGAAAATCATTCCCACTATGACTGTCCCCTCAGTTTCCCTCTTGTTTTCACTGTGTTAGGGCTTGGTGGCCACCTTTTATTGCAGTTAGATGATGAATTCATGGGTAGAAATATTTATCCATGTCAGAGATAGTCCGTACAATGATAAGGTACAGGTCGTACCAACACAAATGCGCCATAGGGGTAGATTAGAGATAGTTTCTTATTTAGATGCATTTAATTTGTGTATAACTAATCCATGGGATGGAACCTATAGTGCTAAAATTTCTGACTATACCTTAATATTCAAGAGGAATGAAGATTTGCAGGTTAAAGTGAAGAATATGCAAGTTTGAGTGGTGAAAGGATTGATTTGGGTACCCAAATGAGTGCTAACTGTTACACAGCCATACATTTGGCTGAATGAGTTATACTTTTTATTTGATAACCTTTGAAGATAAGTTGAATGAATGGTGAATCCTAAATTTTAGGTCTTGGAAGTGAGTGATTGACCTAGATTGCTGATACCCTAGGATTTTAGGGTTTTAAGGCATGAAATTGGGGGTTTTGTATCAAAAGACCTTATAGAGTGAAATTGGTGGGTGATTTGTCTAATTGAGCATGAAATATGATAATTTCATGAATTTGGTGGAGTTTGAAGAGGTATTGTGCATAGTTGCTTTGTAAAAGTGGCCTAATTAGGCCTAATTATGAGACAAACTGCCCTGTTTCGTACAATCTTTCCAAACGAGTGATATCTAATTTTTGGATATGTTATAAAAATTCAAAAAAGGTATTTGAAAAGCCTATTTATTTTCTTGGTTTTTTGGAAAGTTTGGGAGAAAAATCAAGAAAACAGGGTCTGCTGATCCAAAAAAGAGAATAGCCTAATCAAGGAGGCTAACTTGGGTTTATGCATGAAATTGGTTTGGGGATTGTAAAACCTGTATAAACATGTCATTTTGAGTCTAGGAAAATGATTTTTTGGGTTGGAATAGTTAGTTGAAGGTATATTCCAAAAGTGTGCATGTGAAGCCATTAGGTGCCTTGAAGAAGCCTAGAAAGCCTCGTGAAATCATTCAAATTTGTGAAGTTATTGTTGTTATCTCCTTGGCTCTACATCAGAATCCTTGACCATGGATGATGCAAAGATAGCACAGTGGAATAAAGGATCAAGCCAACTCCTACACAACCTTCAAGGAGATAGGAGAACTAGATACCAAACTAGGGTACACACACACCACACACAAAACAAAATAAGATACACACAAGAATATACACAAGCCAATAAATGCCATTTTCATTCCCAAGCCTCGCAATGACTTACAATTTTTAATAATGGACTGCTTCAACAAAACAACAATAAACACCATTTTATCAAGCTTGCACAATAGACCACTCTAAGGGCCTAAAAATAGAGTGAAGGTGTGCGAAACCCAAGTGGAGAAGCCAACAAATCACCAAGTATCATGCCTTCACAAGGCTTCAAATTCCAAAAAAACAATGCCATGCCTTCAAAAGGCTTCAAGATGCACATATAATTCTTTTCACAAATTCTCCCCTTATCACCCCAAGTGTAAAATAAGTTGTGGCACATGGAGACCATACTTCATTCTTTTTCCCTCTTCCCTCCAATGGAAGAGACTCTACACTTATGGGATGGCCCAACTAGCCCCTTGACTCATAAGGCCACTACTTCCCTCCCAAGGGTGAGTGATGCCTTGAACACCCATAAAAATACACAAAGAAGAAAAAAACACCCATAACAATCAACAAGAAAAAAAAAAACCACAACAACACATAGGGAAAAATAATGAGAAACAAATGTCATCCAAACTACCCATTATAGGAAAGCAACAACATTTACAATACCAATTTTGTAGTAAGAACATCAGTTACACAACATGAGAAGAGAACCAAACTTGGTCCAAGTTATGGAAATATGGTTGATGAAGAGCTCCCTTCCAATTCTCCAAAATTCTTTAACTCCTAAGCTTGTCTCCCAAAGTTGGAGAGTGGGCAATGATTTTTCCAACCATGGAGAAAACCCCTAAAAGAGATCCACACATTTCCTATAATCCTCTTGGTGAAAGTGTGAGATCTCATTGGTCACTCTTCCCAAACCCTTACAACTTCTAAGTTTAGAAACTAGAAAAATGGCTTTATAAAGGAAAAAAGTCTTTGCACAAAAATGAAAGGTTGTCTAACCAAGGTCATGCTTCCAAAAGTTGATTTTCGTCCATCTTGGAAAACCAACTTTAGGGAGGCCTCTCAAGTCAACTAAGGGTTGTCCTATTGTTAAAATTGACCCTTACCGTAGGTATACCAAGTGGGCTTGGTAAAAAAGGCCTAACTTAGCCCTAGGTGCTCATATGACCCTCCGAAAACCCAGCTAAAGTTTACATACAAATTTCTAGATATTTGACCCATCCTAAGGCTATCTAACCAAGTGGAGATCATATGGGAAGTCTAATAGGATAATATGGTCAAGGTAGGGTTCACATGTTTTTTTGGTGGACATGTCATACATACACATCACATATGTCAAGTGGCACCATAATTACACATCACAACACACATGGAATTGTCCACCTAGGAGTTACACATTTACAAATAATAATTAACAACTACACTAATTCAATAATACATGTAAGAATAAGACACTATTAAAAATGAGGTCTTGTCTCTCAATATACACAACCTTGGCTGACTGTTTCACTTAAGTTTGGTTCTAATTCTCAAAATTTAATTCCATGGATTTCCCTGCACAACTCAACTCAAGTATCAGTAGTCCAAGAAGTTCTATATAAACTCTTCAGTACTTTCTCAAGATGACTTATAGCATTTTAGGTTCACATTTTTCCAACAAGACAAGGAATTGTACATGAGATTCTCCTTTTTCACTGGTGATGCCATGAGAATTGTTCACATGTCTGAGCAAAGTGACCTTGCTCATACCAAAATGGGAGAGTCATGTGAATAAATAGATGACAATTTTAAGAACTCAAGGAGATGATTTAGGGAGTGTATGTAGCATGTAAAAAATTTCAAGGTTTCCCTATTTATGAAGGACATGAATATGGTTTTTGGGTGAGAATTTTGATAAGTTTTTTCTAGTAGGAGTGAAAATTCTGGTCACTCTTTCATCTGGGTTTTCTCTCCTTTTCTTTTTCTCCATCTGGATACCCTACTTTATGATTTCAAGATTGTTTATTCCTTTGAATTTTAGTATAGAATATGATATGCCTCTTTTTCGGTGCTAATCATGAGCCCAATGGATTTTAGTATCCAATAACTATTTAGGTTGGATAAAAAGTAAGGTGAACATAAACTTGTAAAAGTCAATTATCCAGTAAAATCCTCGTATCCTTTGCTATGCATCTCTGTCAAGATAGTCGAATTCATAAAATAGTAAAACATTGTAATTTAACAATCAACAACTAATTTTATCATATCACGGCTAACATAATGGTTCACTTGAAAAATTAAAAATCATACATAATTTCAACCATGGAACCAATTCTTGACCTAATACAATTTGCATCTACTATTTTATTAATGCTTCTTTCATGTCCTAGAAACCATATGCATATAGCATGTATATATATGATGGTAAACATCAACTAGCAGATCTTAGCATTTTCTTAGCACCTCTATTTTATCAATTCATAACTCACCCAATAGAATAAATTAACACTTTTCTAAGGAACTCCCACCTGAACTTACATGTACATGTAAGTGACTATTGAGTATCAATGTCTAATAACATTTTAGCATAAACATTTGGATTAAACACCTTCACAAACTTTCATGTTTCATCAACACATGACCCACAGTTCATTTTCACAAAATAAATTCCACATAATTTACCTATAAGATGAGTATATAACACCCGTCATAACATAATTTCCAATTTAAGATAGAGTCAAAGCTCAAATTGCATTCTCATAGGACCCAAAACACTACAAAAGGTTTCTAGACTTACCTTCCACAAGTATGACCCAAAACCACATGCACCCAATTTAATGAAAATATGAAAACCTCCCTCAAAATGGGCATAATGAGGATTTTGCTGTTAGGAGTTACAATTTTTATTGCAAATTTTCTTGTAAATGGATTCCACAAACGCCTAGGGACCCTAGTATTGTTATAAACACCTAGACTGCCTAAAAAACATAGAGATAACAAAAAATCCACCTTATTGGACCAATTGATGCCCAAGGCTTATAGTTGCACCATGGGGTCTTGTATCCATTACAAAAGTAAAAATAATAAGTAAAATATACAATGGGAACCTCAAACCATAAAAAATAATGAAATGCATTGATAAGACTTGTAGTAAAAGGCTTACATGTACTTGTAATCATAAAATCACTTTTTCTTTCAATGCCTCATTGTGAATGAGTATTCAAACTTATTGACACATTCCCCAAATTATTTTTTAAGAAATCAAGTATTCTAATTGTTCATCCATTTCCTAGATTTTTATTATTTGATTAGTTTGATAAAAATAGTTTTAATAATCATAATGTCACCTCTATGTCAAATAAGAAAAAAGCCAAACTTGTAATAAGATATCCACAAGCAATTATCTTTCATATAGTTGTAAATGCTCTTAAAATTGTCCTTATAGACTTGTATCACATGCAAATATGATTTGCAAGAACTTGTTCAATATCTTCCTCTTATAATTCCTTACAAAGAACCTACCAAAATAAAAATTACAATGTGCAACTAATTTAACCTGTCTTTTTCGTTATTACAAAAATCATATACAAAAAAAGTTCACATTTTACATCATAATACATCATAAATCTTATGAATTCTCCCAAACACCACCCCCCCCTCCCCAACTCTTCATGATGTACCTACATTCCAATATCATAAAAAAAAATAGTAACTTATTGTATTAAACAAGATAATCATTAGTTCATTGAATCATTATGAAGAAAATAACATAAGAAGTAAATATACCTAGTCGAGTGTTCTAGTAGGGTCCTCTCTCTATTTTAGGGTCTCCAACAGGGCTTCATGATCAGTATTAGCAATAGTAAAAAGTTCTTTTACTTTTGGTCTTCCTTGATGCTTCAACAAATTTACATTTGTTGCTATAATAAGATGCGAATATATGAGAATTATTTTGTGCTTCTGATAGTCTTCGAATGTGGGAATTTCGTTCTTTCTAAGCATGTATGTCCATAGCCATATTCCAGCGACAACCACTGAATCAGTAGGATATGTGAATCCTTCATCATCTGTGATCGGTTGTGCAAGTTTTTGTTTACCTCTTACACAACGTGCTAACCAATAATTGAATTTCTCATCATTCCCCTGTGGTGCAACCAATGCAAAGACATGTCCTGGCTGAAGTAGATCTGATAGATGGTTATGCTCAACTGAACTTTTCATGTCATCATTTCTGATAGAGGGTATGATAGACAATGGAGTAAGATAATGTGGAGCCCATGTGTCCACCCACTCACTTGACTCACAGTGATCCCAATCACACTAAAAACAACTAGGAAAAAAGCAAGCTAGCTGTTGTGTCCAAATGGTCCATGTACTAGAACTAGAGCTCCAAAATGAATGCATTTTTGATGAGTTTCTCACTGTAGCACAATCTGATCTATTAGCTATGGACCCTTCCTCAACTAACCAAAAGAACCTGCGTACCACTGAATCAAGAGTCCCCCCTTGTGATAATGCTAAACTACACCAATCAACAATGCTACGAGCATCAAGAAGCTCTAGTGCTGAAACCTGTAGTTGCTCCTTAACTAGAGCTCTCTTCACACATGCCCCTGCTCCATCATGTTCCCCTTTTCCATGGCCAAACTCAAAAAAACTCCAAATATGAGGCACCCCTCTCTCTACGTGCATCCTACACAACCAATAAAACATGCAAGCATTCTTGAATTGACCTGTACAGTTATCTAACCAAATGATATATCTATCCATAGCAATTGCATGCTCATGTAAGAAATCAAAATAATTCTCAAAACAATGTTGCACAAACTCGTGAGAGTGAGATCTATCATCACTCATATAAAAATGATACTCTCTAATAATCTTTCGATTATCTTCCGCATTATCAGGGGCATGTCTATATGTTATGTGAACGAAAATAGCAACCTGAATGGATTTGTAATACTGAGATTGTGTCTCATTTTGAGGTTGTAATGAGTAGTTCTCAAGAAAATCAACAACTGATACAATAGTGCCAATGGAAAAAGTATCCTTACACATTCGAAATTGTTGATCCAACCACTGAGACCTGTGACTATGTCTTGCATACTTGTAGAAAAGATTTTCCTTGAAATCTTAAATAAAACTAGCCATACTGATATCTTTTCCAACCAATTCACATCTAGAGCTCTCACCCCCACTCTTCAATGTGTATTTCACCATTTCATATGCCTTTTTTTTCACTATTGTCTTTCCAAGATCTTGTTCGCACCCCTCATGGAAACATGTGTCAAACTTGGATAAGCCACCACATTCTGAACACTTCTCATTTAAACAAGTATTTCTATAAAAGAAACAACTATCAATTCTATGCCATAAAATTTGATCTAGCAAGTCTCTTGATGATTTTGGAAGCCCACTAACCCCACAATCCTCCAACATTTCTTTAGTATGCAAAGTAGAATAGATGGAGCGTAATAGTTCATGGTGCATAGAAAACTCAACATGATATTTGCAACATGTATTTCAAATTTTGAGTGGCACACAATAAAATGGCTTCAAAGATTCAAAAGCCCTTTGTGATATATGAAGACTTGGATGACTCTCTCTAAATTGTTTGAACAACATAGTTTGACTTACCTCCAAATATTGTTTAGGATGTGGCATGCGGTCTCTGATGCCAATTCTCAACTTTAACACGTCTTTAGCATTGGGTGATACCCATGAGTTAGAGTGCCAAAACTGTGTAATTTCTTCCTTCACATCATCAGATAGCTTCTTATCAATACGTGGAAGTCTCCCACCAAATGCCCATGTTTCATTTTGAAGAGGATTATCAATTTTCTCTTGTCGACTAAGTGCTCTTCTCAAAGTAGTATGATTTAGATTAAAATCAATACAAGTTTGTCTCATATATCTACCCTTTCTCAAATGATGACTTACCAAAGAGGTTGTAATAGCCCTTCGAGTAGCTCTATTATCCTTCTCCCCACTATTTTTTCCAATGCTATTGAGAGCACTGAAAAGATTCTTCACAATAATGGCATTTCTTTCCAACTTTTTATTGACACGAATCTTCAATTTGGAAAGCATAGGTCTCATCTTTTGCATCTTTAATAAGTGCATGAAAAGTTGACATTGCTTCACCACTGTCTTGTTTTCGAAGAACATGTTGTATAGTCTTGTAGCCCATAACCGAATGGTTCTTTTTGATTTTTTCCCTTCCAAACTGGTAATAATCATTTCATCAATTTCAATTATCCATTTTGGTGTTCTAAACCTTCATTTAGATTATAATTAGGAGATATGTAAGGTTCTTGTGCATTAGATTCCTATGCATTGTCATATTCGACATGGTCAATTATGCAATTTGGATTATGACTTGGTAGCATTTCGTCTTCGAAATTTTCATTCTCTAAATTGTCAATTTCAACATTATTATTTTCAATAGGTACATTTTTATTCTCCAACTATACATATTCATTATCTGACTCTATGATTTCACCTTCGACTAATTCATCATCAACTTGATTGATATTTATCATACCTTGTCTTTTTCTTCGGTGTCCCATTTTGTCCCTTTCCCTATATGCTGCAATATCTTCACTGGATAACTTCCATTTGCATTTAGCCTTTCGACGACTGCTGCTCCCCATTCAGATGACAATTTCAGACACCTAAGGTTGTATTTTTGAATTTTTTTCGATTGGTTGGGCCCCAAAACACGACTTTTTATAAAACTCATGAAAAAAGTCAAAAAGTGATGTTGTCGGGTCTGCAGGGACAGCGAATAAGTTGGAATTCGATGCCAGTAAAATCGGATATCCGATCCAAAATCAGATTTCCGATCCAAAATCGGATATTCGATATGTCCCCCACGAAATTTTGGAGGGAAAAACAGTTTGTGATAGTAATTAAATATTTTTATATATGTATTTATTAATATAAATACATATATTTATGTATTTATATTTGCTTTATATAAATACATATATGTATTTATTTTTAAATTTATATTTATATTAAGAAATATATAATATATATATATATATATATATATAAATATATTTATATTAAGAAATATATGAATATATATTTATATATTTATTTTTTATATTTATATATTTGTGGGTATATATATATATATATATATATATATATATATATATATATATATATATATATATATATATATGCACACTTTTGACATTGTTTATAATTTTTATATGCTCTTTTTGCTTTAGTATATAGTAGTATATTATAGGATGTTTTTGTGCATCATATATATATATATATATATTTAAGTGGGTAATATATTTGTTCTTATATTTATATAGTATATAATTGCTTTATATACATAGTATATAATTTCTTTATATACAAAGTATATATTATATATATATACATAAAATATTATATATATACTATGTTAATAGTATATTCCTTAGTATATAGCGATATATAATAGGATACAATATATATATAATACGTTTAAATGTAAAGATATAACATATTATCTATTAATATATAATAATAAATTATGTTATTCTTATTATAATCTATAAATATAATTTATATTATTATTTTTCCTATATTTTTATTAAATATAATAACATAATATATATTATTATTATTATGAGCTCTATTATTAATATATATTATTAATATATAATCTTAAATATAATAATGTAACACACACACACACACACACACACACACACACACCTATATATATATCTGTGTGTGTGTGTATGTATGTTATTAATATATATTATTATTATAATCTATAATATATTATTATTATTATGAGCTATGTTAATAATATATAATAATATATTATCTTATTAGTATTATAATCTATAAATGGGTCGAAGGGGGTCATAGGTCAACCTATGACCCCCTTTGACCCATAAGAACAATTCTGATATGTCCCTAGGGGCCCTAAGACCCCTAGGGACATATGTCATCCTTAAATGGGTCACCTATGACCCCCTTTGACCCAAAAGGATGATTCGAATAAGTCCCTAGGGGTCCTAGGACCCCTACAAACATATGTCATCCTTAAATGGGTCGAAGGGGGTCATAGGTCAACCTTTGATCCCCTTTGACCCATAAGAATGATTCTGATATGTCCCTAGGGGCCTTAGGACCCCTAGGGACATATGTCATTGTATAATGGGTCAAAAGGGGTCATAGGTCAACCTATGACCCCCTTTGACCCATAAAGATGATTCAAATACATCCCTAGGGGTCCTGGGACCCCTAGGGACATATGTCATCCTTAAATGGGTCGAAGGTGTTCATAGGTCAACCTATGACCCCCTTTGACCCATATGAATGAGTCAAATACATTCTTAGGGGTCCTAGGGACATATGTTGTCATGTAATTGGTCGAAGGTGGTAATAGGTCAACCTTTGACCCCCTTTGACCCATATGAACAATTCAAATACATCCTTAGGAGCCCTAGGGACATATGTCATTCTTAAATGGTTTGAAGGGGGTCATAGGTTTGACCCATAAGAATGATATGAATATGTCCCTAGGGGCCCTAGGACCCCTAAGGACATAAGTCATCCTTAAATGGGTCGAAGAGGGTCATAGGACAACCTATGACCCCTTTTGACCCATATGAAAGATTAGGACATATGTCGTCATGTAATGGGTCGAAGGGGGTCATAGGTCAACCTATGACCCCCTTTGACCCATGCAAACGATTTGAATATGTCCCTAGGGGTCCTAGGACCCCTAGGAACATATGTCATCATGTAATGGGTCGAAGGGGGTCATAGGTTTGACCCATAAGAACAATTTGAATATGTCCCTAAGGGCCCTAGGACCCCTAAGGACATATGTCATCGTGTAATGGGTCAAAGGGGGTCATAAATACCTATTGTAGAACCAGAATCAGTATGCAAAGAACATTAACAAATAAAGTAAACATTCACAAACCAAAAACTAAATTCACATCTATGCTTAGACAAAGGAAGAAAACAAGAAGTGCAAACCTCACAAGAAAAAGCACTCCATGCTTTCTTGATTCTGTAGATGTGTCCTTTTGCTGTGGATGTATGCTCAAGATGCTCAAAAGCTTGTTTCAATGGAGATGGGTAATGGCAAATTGGTAGCTTTGTGAGCTCTCAATTTGGCATTATAAGGGTAATATTGATGGCTTTGGTTCTCAAAATAGCATGGTAACTTTAGCTCAAAGATTGTTGATGAAATGGCTTGGGATGGGATTCAATTTATAGGCTAAGGGGTAGAGGGATGGAGGGCTTAGATGCAAGGATGGATGAAGGCTTAAGGAGGGCTAGGATGCACTCAAAGGAGAGCACATGGATTGTGCTTGTTTAGCACCAATGAGAAGGTGACACTTGTCACAAGGAGGATGAGTGTGAGAGGGTAGGGTAAAGGGTTGGTTAAAGTCATGATGAGTGGGGTTGAGTATGTAAGAGGGATGTAAGAGGAATGAGTGTGGAAGAGGGAAGAGTGTGGAAGATGGGTGTAAGAGTCATGAGTGGGCTTGTAAGAGTCTTTTATGTTTTGTAAGAGCACTCATGACTTAGTGGTTGGGTTTTTTGAGGGGAGACTTTGGTTTGGATTAGGAAAGTCTTAAACTTGTTTAAGGAATGTGACAACATTAGGGGGTGGATTAGGCTTGGGTTTAGGATTAGATTAGGGATGTTAGAGATGTGCAAGTGGATGGCATTAATGAGGGTGGGTGAGTTAGTGGCTAAGCTTGGTTAGTATGGGTGGATGGGGTGGATTAGGCTAAATGGAGGATTAGAGTTAGGTTAGGGGTTTTTGAATTTGAGGATTTCATTTATCAAATAGATTTATTTAATAAATAGAGATTTTTGGAATTAGATAGAAGAATAAGATTTAATTGATAAATAATAGATTATTTGATTTATCAATTAGGACTATAGATGATTAATTAAATTAATCAACTAAGGGATGACAAAGGATTAATTAAATAAGAATTTAATTAATGATGCCTTTAGAGATGGCTAAATTAGATTACCAAAGCAGTGTAATCAAATTTAGGTGTCTACATTTTGCCCCTCTTTGACATTGTGTTGAGACAACACTATTTCAAAGAAGTTTGAATGAAGACAACATGAGGAAGATGTTTTAGCAACAATGTTGCCCCAGTCTCGGATAAGAAGAGGAGAGACTAGACTTAGATGATGCCCCCTCAAGAAGGCGGCGGGGAGAGAAATGAGGCTTGACGACTTCTTGAAAAGTACAAGAAATTGAGACGAGCTGAGATGCTGGTTGGCAAAGAGAAGGGGCTGAATTAGCTCAAACTCTCACTACGGGAGAATGATAAAGGGAAATCAGAGGCACAATAGTAAAGCAAGCTTAAGACTTTCCAAGATTGGGGGGGGGGGGGAGATGGAGGAGCGGAGCGCTATAAAAGGAATCCATTGAAGCTTTTTGAGTGGGGGGATACTTCAAAGATAAGTACCACCATGTAGTTGAGACTTAGATTTGCTATAGGACTATTGGTTAATTGCCAAGGTTACCAAGAACATCAAGGCCTTTTCACCAACTGTCCGGAGGACTGACGAACTGACTCAAAACAAACACACAAGGATTGCCCCAGTATCACACATGAATCCCAGAGGAAGCAGCGTGGAAACGACACTAGGTAACCCACAAGCAGAAAAAGAAAAAAAGAAAAAGACCTGATCAAGACCTTACGCTCTAATTGCCCCATTCGCAGCATACCATGATATGGAAGATCATGGCAACCTTGAGGAGGGAACAAGGAGATTGCTTGGAAAAGATATTTCAAGACCCAAAAGGGAAGATCCCAAATCAAAAGAAAGTGAAAATCCAAAAGAGAACTATTTGCCAATGAGATGGGTAGGACGAGGTACTAACGGACCAAGATCAGACATGAGGAAAGCTATATCCTGCAAAAATCTATCAGAGAGCACCTAAGCTGATGGATCTGGATGAGTGATGCGTCTGGCAAGCTGAACTAAGAAGGATAACACTTTGGTGATAGGAGATCTAGCTAAAGGATGCATTGGAATATCTAACCAAGGTGTGCGATGTGTGCAAGATGTTGACCAAGGATGAACTAACATGAAAGTCGGATAGATACAATGATACTAAGCTAAAGAGGATGTATAAGCTGAAAGACCAAGATATGTTACAAATGTACAAGTTTGTTCATGTTTTGGTTTTTTTGTGAGATGGAAATTTTTGTGAAGGATGGGATGTCTATAATAGTTGATAGGTGGATAGGTAGATGGTTTGTGAAAAGCTTAAGGAAAATGGGATTTCGTGTGTGCATGTGATAGGATACAGGCTAGGATACAAGATTATTTACAAGCTGGAATATGGTACAAGCTTTGGACAAGATTCAAATATATACAAGGTATGGTACAAGATTTACAAGGTATAATACAAGCTTTGGTACAAGATTTACAAGCTGTACAGGAGGTATTGACAAGCTCCATCAGATTTTGGATATTTGATTGGAACACCAAGGGAACAAGCAGGTGTTTTATGGGATGGTGGGTGGATGGATGAGGGATAGGATAGTGATAGATAATGGATTAGTCTTTAGCACACAAGGTGCCTGAATTACCAGGTTTTCACCAAGGTACCTATCCAAGGCACTTGAATTGCCAAATTTTCACCATTGGACGCTTATTTCTCTTTACTATTTTTTTCTTGTATTTTTCAAAAGCTGGGTATACCAAGGATCTTCAAGCATAGAACTTCTTGAGATGAATGATGTTAGTGGGATCATTCAAGAGTTCTCCTTCTGGTGTAGATAATTGATAGGCTCCGGAGCCAAAGGAGGCAGTAACCACATAGGGACCAAGCCATGTAGGTTCAAACTTGCCTTTCTTTTCTCGATCTGCTTGGACTTTCATATTTTCTTTGAGAACCATATCACTTGGCTGAAAGTGTCATGGGAGCACCTTCTTGTTGAAATTCTTTTTGAGACGAGTTTGGTAGACCGTGAGATGGTCATAGGCTTGTTGTCTCTTCTCGTCTAAGAGATCTAGTTGGGTGAGTCGAGCTACTCTGTATTCTTCATCTGAGATTTGCCCTTGCAAAGATATGCGTAGTGAGGGAAGTTCAACTTCTATAGGTAATACCGCTTTGGCACCATAGACTAGGGAGTATGGAGTTGTGCCTGTGGATGTACGGAAGGAAGTTTGATAGGCCCATAGAGCCAGATTTATTTGAAGGTGCCAATCACGGCCGAAATCATTGACAACTTTCTTTAGGATTTTGAGGAGGGTTTTATTAGTTGCCTATGCCTGGCCGTTACCTTGTGGGAAATATGGGCTAGAAAAGTGGTGATGGATGCGGAGGGAAGTGCATAATTCTTCCATGTTGAGATTTTCAAAGTTACCTCCGTGGTCAGTGAAGATGGTGGATGGGATGCCGAAGCGGCAAACAATGTGGTACAAGATGAACTTGGAGACTTGAACTCCTGTAGCTGAGACTAGGGGGACTGCTTCCACCCACTTAGTGAAATAGTCTGTAGCTGTTATTATCCATTTATGTCTGTCAGATGAGAGAGGGGTGATAGTTCCAACTAGATCAAGGCCCAAACAAGCGAAAGGCCAAGGTGGTGCAATAGGCTGTAGATCTTGTGCTGGAGCGTGCACAAGATTTGCATGCTGCTGACATCTGAGACACTTTCTGACAAAGTCACAAGAGTCTTCTTCAATGGTAGGCCAATAGTAGCCTGCTCTAAGGATTTGTCGTGCTAGGACAATACCACTCGTGTGGGCACCGTAAAGTCTGGAATGTACTTCTTTTAATGCCATCCTGGCCTCATTTTCATCTAAACATCGAGAGAGAGTATCGTGATAACCCCGACGATATAGGGTATTGGCTATGATAACATAGCGGGATGATTTTTGGATGAGGTTCTAGCGTTGGGTACGTGTGAGGTGAGGGGATATGATACCATCGTTAAGGTAAGCGTGAATTTCATGGTACCAAGGGGATTGGGGACCAACTAAGATACAAACACGATTTGAATCCTCATTCGCATAAGCGGGTGTGAGGAGCTGCTCAACTAAAAATTCATACTGCGTAGCATCTTGGGGAATTTCCAAGAGTGAGCCGATAGTGGCCATGGCATCTGCTGCCTTGTTCTGCATTCGAGGCACTTGTGTAAACTGAAGCTTTGTAAAATGATGGGTCAGCTGATCAACTAGCTCTTTGTAGGGTAATAGCTTTTCATATTTGGTTTGATATTCATTTAAGACTTGTTTGATGATGAGCTGGGAATCACCAAAGACTTGTAACTCAGTGATATTCCATTCTACAGCTATCTTTAATCCTACTACAAGAGCTTCATATTCTGCTATATTGTTGGTGCTAGGGAATTGTAGCTTGAAGGCTTTTGGAATGTAATTTCCTTGAGGTGTAACTAATAATATTCCTGCCCCTGATCCATGAGAGGTGTATGAGCCATCAAAATAAAGCTTCCATGGGGGCTGTTCTTCAATTAGGTAGATATGCTCGTTTGGGAATTCTGTGAGCAAAGGATATGCATCTACTAGAGGTGCATCAACTAGGTGATCTGCTATAGCTTGCCCTTTGATTGCCTTTCTGTCCACATACTGGATGTCAAACTCACTTAGTAGCATAACCCATTTTGCTAGCCGGCCTGTGAGTGCTGTTCTAGAGAGCATATACTTGAGAGGATCAATCTTAGAGACTAGTTGGATGGTATGACTTAGCATGTAGTGGCGAAGCTTTTGAGTTGAGAAAACGACTGCCAAACAAGCTTTTTCCATAGGAGTGTAATTGAGTTCATAACCAACTAGGGTTCTACTGATATATTAGATGGCTCTCTCTCTGCTATAATCATCATGTTGTGCTAGAAGTGCCCCTAAAGCAGTAGGTGTTGCTGATATATACAAGATCAAGGGATGACCAGGAACTGGTGGAACCAAGATAGGGGGATTGGTGAGATATTGCTTGAGCTGATCGAAGCTGCGCTGACATAAAAGATCCCACTTGAAGTTCTCATTCTTCTTTAGCAAGTGTGAAAATGGTGTACACTTATCTGCAAGTTGGGAGATGAAGCGCCGGACAGATTGAAGTTTTCCATGAAGAGAGTGAAGCTGTCGTAGTGTCTGGGGAGGAGGCATGTCTAAGATATCCTTGACCTTTTTGGAGTCGATCTCTATACCCCGTTTAGAAACTATGAAGCCTAGAAGCTTGCCAGATGTTACCCCAAAGACACACTTCTTGGGATTTAGCATGAGATGATATTGGGCCAACCTATCAAAGACTTTTTCCAGGTCAGCAAGATGATCCATGAAGGTGTGAGATTTGACGAGGATATCGTCCACATAATCTTCCAAAATGCTATGGATAAGATCATGGAAAATGGCTGTCATAGCTCTTTGATAGGTAGCCCCAGCATTCTTTAGGCCAAAAGGCATCATGGTGTAGCAAAAGGTTCCCCAAGGGGTGGTGAATGCTGTCTTATGCTGGTCCTCTTCTGCAATCTTGATCTGATTATACCTAGAAAATCCATCCATAAGGGATAAATTTCATGTCCAGCTGTAAGATCTACAATCATATCTATATTGGGCAAGGGAAAATCATCCTTTGGACAAGCTTTGTTAAGATCTCTAAAATCAGTGCAGATTCTGATGTCACCGGAAGGCTTAGTGACAGGGACCATGTTGGAGATCCATTGTGAGTAGGCGATAGGTCGGATAACCTTAGCAGCTAACATTCTTTCTAGTTCAGCTTTGACTAGTAATGCCACCTTGGGGTGCATTTTTCTAAGCTTTTGTTTGACGGGCTTGATCTTTGGATCGACTGCAAGATGATGAACTACAAGCTTTGGATCAAGTCCTGACATATCCTGATATGACCATGCAAATCGGCCAATGTTCTCTCATAAAACCTCAAAGAGGAGGTCAGCTTGGTCTTGTGATAGGGATGCAGCAATGTGAACAATTCTAGGGATCTCTGAAGAACCAATGTTGACTTCTCTAGTATCCTCTATTAGAATAGAAGACACCTCTGGTCGATTATCTTGAGGAGGCAATACTAAATCCTCATGTTCTGCTTGTGGCTCTGGATTTTCTTGCTGAGGGGTTCTCTTCGCTGCCTTAGCTAGTCCCAGATTTACCTTAATTCCTGTTTTGGGTGTATCGAAACTAGGTTGGGGATTTTCTCCAAAATACCCCTTGGGATCTAGCTTGTAGATGTAGGCAGAATCTGGCTTTGTCTTCTTATGAGGAGTTTCAGCTCCCATAAATCTTAGAAGCACTTCCTCTGATGCGAACTCATCAATATGTATGACACTTGGTTGGTCCCAATCTATGAGTTGTGGATGAGCAAGTGGTAGGTCAATGAGATGGATGGATAGTTGTCGGAGAACAGAGTCTCCTAGGAAGATTTGGTCTGGGATATCGTCGTAGGCTCTCTTTTCAACTTCCTCAGGAATGTCTTCAATTTCGACAAGGTCACGGTGGATGTTCGAAAAAGCGTGACCGTTCTCGTTGGTGCCCCCAGTTGTGGGTATGCCAAAGCCAAGACCTGACTTTATTTCCCAATTATGTGCTTCGATGGGACATTGCATGCCCCTTTCTTCTGGTCCTAGTCCACCTCCTTGATAGTTCCATTTTTTAGTGACGAGCTTATGTTGTTGGGGATACTTCTGGCTGAAGTGATCAAGGCGTGCTTGATTTCTTGGAGGTGCATCCTTATGTAGCCAATTGTTGATATCTGGAGTGAGCTCCTCATGAAGATGGGTTTTTGAGGACACAAAGGTGGTTGGGCCAAACTGTTTGTATCGAGGAGGTGGAATCTCCTTAGCTTTGTGATATGTTGGCCGTCCATGGGTATGTGGATCAAGTGGGATTGCTCCGACAGCAAATGCATCTGATAGACTATATTCTCCACAACCTTTGTTGTTGATCTTTACAGTAGATAGGGTGGAGGCAAGGATGGTTTCTGCATCATTACAAGTGTGGGATGAGCTGGCGATGGCTATGCCGATGTCTATTCCAGGGAAATGGTTTGTATATGAAGCTTCAACCGCATTGCAGTAAGCAAAGGGTTCTGGATCGGCATGGATGGTTATCTCAGTGCCCTGATGCGGAAATTTGATGCACTGATGGTAGGTGGATGGAACGGCCTTCATAGCATGAATCCATGGGCGACCGAGGAGGATGTTAAATGGTAGGTTTAGATCAACAACATGGCAAACTGTCTCTTGAATGACTGGCCCAACCTTGATTGGTAGCAAAATAGTCCCTTCTGTGGTCCTTTCCAAGTTGTCATAAGCTTTGATGGTGATAACCTCACTGATCATATCTGCCTCAGTATAGCCAGCTTGTTTTATAAATTTTAGGGTGCAAATGTTCAAGGCTGATCCATTATCTATCATTACTCTTTTCACGGCAAAATTAGATACCATGATGGCTATGTGAAGTGGAAGGGTGTGATCTGGCTCAACCACGGGTATGTCGGTGGGTTTGAAAGATAGGGCACATGAGGATGAAAGGTGTCCAACAAGATTATGAAAATCAGTAGCATTGATATCAGAAGGGACACGGGATTCTATGAGAGCATTGTCAAGGATGTCTTTGTACACAGGACTAGTGCGGAGAAGGTCTAAAATGGATATTTGGGCTGGCATGTTCCCAAGGTGTTCCAAGATATTGTACCGGCTTTTTGATGGAGCTGATGGTGTTGATGAAACTGGTGGGCCTGCGATGTTAAATCGTGCTCTTCGAGTGGTGATCGCACACTCATTGTCTGGTCCTCGGATATTGATAACATTGACAGAAGGCTCTTTCTCAGATATACAACTTATAAGGCTACCATAGTCTATATAGGATGAAGTGTGGTCATTGTTCTTCCCATGCTGTTGGTTTGGCTGGCGGTTGTTGATGTTGTTTTGGATAGGTTCTTTTCCAGGATTTTGGTTGTTGTGTGGAGGAAAAGCATTTTGATAAATCTGTAAGCCTGCATTGGGAGAGGTTTGGGAACCAATAGTGATTTCCTTCCGATCAATGAGGTCCTGCACATAGTCTTTCAGTTTCATGCATCTGAGGGTGGTGTGACCATTTACCCTATGGAACTTGCAATACTCATTGTCCTTGTACCATGCAGCTTTGGATTGGCTTGGATCAATTTGTTGGGTAGGAGGAAATTTGATGAGGTTTTCCTTAGCCAATTTCTCAAAAATAACATCCAATGGTTCACCAAGGGGTGTATAGTTTCTAGGTGCAGGTTGGAATCTAGGCTTTTGCCCTGCAGCTACATTGATGGCGTTAGCTTGATTGTTAGACCCTTGAAAGTTGGGTCTTGTATTGTGGTTTTGATAGCTTTGGTTATTTCGTTGTTGGTAATTGATAGCTTGTTGGTTGTTTGTTTGATATGGTGGGTTAGACTGGTTTTGAGAAGGACCAATGATATTCACATGTCTGGTGTCAGTAACTCCATCTGTTGCAACATGCTTGTTTTTGTTCCAATACCTAGACTAGTCATTGGAATGTGATTGATTTTGGTTGGCCTCTTTGTAAATCTTTACCACACCATCTTTGATGAGTCCTTGCTCGAGGATCATTCCTTTCTCTTTGATATCCTTATAGGTCTGCAAACAGTTCATGGTCATGTGGTGAGCCAAGCTGGGATGTGCATTATCAATAAACATTTTCACCACATGGCATTCTGGCAAGGTGCAGGATATGCGGGTGGTAAGGGTTTACCATCTTTGCAAGTATTCGGCAAGGCTTTCTCCACCTTTTTGCTTGGTGTGGACAAGATCAACTATTGATAGCTCTGTTTCAACAAGATGGGCATATTGAGCTACAAATGCCTCAGATAATTCAGCAAAGTTTTTAATTGTGCCATAGGGGATTCTATAAAACCATTCAAGAGCTGGTCCAGCCAAGCTTTTAGGAAAAAGGCGCAAGAGTAAGACATCATTGTATGCCAGGTCCTGGCAATGCATGTAAAATTCTTTGATATGTGTGACAGGGTCTCCTTTTCCTCTGAATTTGTCAAATTTAGGTACCTCAAAGTGTTTGGGAAATGGTGTCGTGGTAATGGCTCTGTCAAATGGGTAAGGACACACATTCTCAAACTTGAATGTCTTTGGATCATTCCCTTCTTGGATGGCTTTCAGAGCTGTCTTCATTTGCTCCCATTCTGAATTGATAGGTGATAGTTGGGGTGCCCCCAATGTAGGAGTGCCTTGAGGTAGGTATGTGCTTGATGGGGCCACTGAATATAGATGGCTGTGAGGGATTTGCTGATAGGGATTGTACATTGTTTGGGCAGCTGCATGGTGGATGATGGGTTGTTGAGGGGGAGGCGGTGCATATTGCTGCATGTGCTGTAGGGCTTGCTGTTGATATGGGATTTGAGGTTGGGATTGAGGAACATAAGTTGGCTATGGGATAAATGGATTTCTTTGTGGAGGTAAGGTATAAGGTGGTTGTGAGGCTTGGGGAAAGGATCAGAGGGCTTGTGGGGTTTGACCAATGTATGTGGGTTGTGCCCCCATTTGGGATGGTATCTGCAAATAATTGGTGGTTGGCTGGGGTGGTGGATTACCTCCTAAAAGTGGCATTGAAAAGTAGTTGGTAATTGGAGGTAATGGATTAGTTGGTGGTGGAGGTGGTGGGAATTGAAAGCTTGGGAATGGAACTGATGGGGTTTGATAGCTTTGTGGCTGGATTTGGAAGCTTGGTCGAGTGGTGGTGGGAGCTGGGGTCACTTGGGAGCTTGGTAGAAGATTGGCAGTAGCTTGTGGGTTTTGATAGCTTTGTGGAGTGAGGGTAGTAGCTTGTAGATTTGTGGCTAATGGTATTGAGCTCCCAAGACCTAATGGAAATGATGGGATTGTGTTATGGGCTGCAGTGAACAAGTTGGGGGTGATGAAAGGTTGATTACTTGGCCCCATGGGTGACATCCCTGTTGTATATTATTGAGGTTGGCCAAAGATGCTAGCACTAATTTGGGAGATGGGTGGATTTGGAAGGCTGGGTTGGGGAGCAGCAGCAATAGTGAAGGGGGTGAACAGTGAGGTATTTTGAGTAAAGGGGGTTTGGAGCGGAGAGGTATGAACCAAGGATGGAGTGGTGGTGGCTGGGTTGGCTTGCGGCATGGAGATTTCAACTTGGGTGGATGATGGTATGTTTGGGTCTGTTGGGTCATATGGATTGGCTGGAAGCTCTTCTTTTGGAATATATTGAGGATAATTTGGATCATAAGAGCCTATGGGTGGTGGCAACTGCCCAAACAATGGGTGAGATGGATCTGATAATGGAGGGTGTCTTCCAAAGTCAAAGGTTCCTACATTGTCCCTTCAAAAATTAGCCATGATTGTCTCTTTGTTTTTGTCTATAATGGCATTTACCAATACTGCATTTCCTGGTTGGTTCATGAAAGCTTCAATGTCAGTAGGTGATGGAATAGCTTGCTCTGGGCTGAAGGATGGCTGAGCGCTCAAGGGGGGTGAGGCTGTTCGATCCAAATGATAGGGCTCCATTGTTTCTTTCTTCTTGGCTAAGCGAGTGACGGGTGGCATGAAAAATGCTCCTAGGGATGAGATGCAATAATGCTGATGGATGCAAAAGGGGGAAGGATTTTCTATGCAAATGATTTCCTAGGTTGAGGCAAAGCTATATGACAAAACCTAAGGAGGATTGGGTTGGGGATTCTAACTTCAAAGATATGTTGTCAAAGTACAAAAGGTCTGATTTCCTATGTGCAACCTTGGTGGTGATTGTGTCAACTTAAGGATAGACTGATGATCCTTTAGGAAGAACACGAGATTGACCACTTGTGGATCCCAACCTTTAGCTCAAGGTGATGAGGGATAACAAGTGACAAAGCTAAATTACCCTAGACAAAGCTCTGTCAAAGGGATAACCTTGGTGAGATTGGTGGATTTGGAAGATTTTAGAAATGGCAAACTTTTAGCAAGGTGACAACAATTTTGAAAGCTTAGATGTGCAGATTTTTGATTACTGGCTAGATGGTATGATTCTAAATGAGATGGATGAGCTAATAATGCTTAAGGGGATAACCTAAGATGGCTGGCTTTTCTACAAAGATGACTCTAGAGTGAAGCTAATCCAAGAAGATGTGGAGAAACAAGGGTGTCTAATCATAGAAATCATGCCTAGTTGGTAAGGCATAAGCAGGATTAACTCCTGGATGTTGGCTAAATTTGATGGTGCGCTCTAACCAGGCCTCTTGAAGTGGTTCGTCGGTAGCTTTGTCCTCTACTTTGTGGAGTTTGGAAATTCGTGGGCTTGGTGTTATTTCTTTTCTCTTGGCTGAAAGTTCTTGGTATGCTAGAGATGGCTTGAGTTTGACCTTGTGAAACTTCTGTTTGGGTTTGGGTTGTTCCGACATAAATTCTTGAATCTTCTTGGCTTTGGGAAAAATCTCAATTGTTTTGCTTCAACTTGTTCAACTTCCAAAATAGGCAGTGATTATGCTAAGTGTGCCCTAAGCTAGGATTGACCAAGTTTGGCAAACATTCATTCAACAAGTAAAATAAAAACAAGCAATAGATAGGAACACCCAGATAGAAGTTTGTGGTTCTCAGAATGTGATACTTGTGCCAAGGAGTGTGTATGTTCTACAAATGTTTCGATCAGTCACTCCAAACACATTAACATCCTAGATGGTTTTCTGCAAGGCTAACAATTGGTTTAGCTAGGGAGTCCTCGATATACGCAAGGTACATGAGGCCCAAATCCGTAGATGAGACCAAAAGGATGTCACACAGCCGAGAGGAGCGGTAACCCACTTCTCCTCTTTCACTTCTCAAGGGTATAAAGTTCCTTGAGGCTTAGCCCGAATGACAAAATCTTGATCCCAAGAGAGGTGTCTTTCGATTCACCTCCCGATTCTTATACTCCGCCGGAGCGCTGGAGTTGAGGTCGTCCAAGGGGTGATGAAATCCCCAAGCAGGCCTCCTAAAAAGAAACAAGGTTTTGGATCCTAATCTTATGCACCCAAGATGGCCTCGAAAGATGACAAGGGGAGAGAAGACTCAGATGACCTTGGGCTAAAAAACACGCTTGTTCTTTTACCAACTGACTCTTATGTGTGCTAATCTAGACTTTGCAAGCACTCATGTTTAAGAGACAATGTTCAATTCCAACTTGAAGCACCAACAAAAATAAATCGATCGAAGAATGCAAACAATAAGAAGAGTTAGGGTCAACAAAAGCAAACTCGCGTGCCCGGAGGCCCTCCACGTCAAGTATCGATCAATTTTTTTTAAGGCATTCAAGATTGAGTGTGAGTTTGTTTTAAGCCCAAAACAAAAGTGTGTGAGATTCGATTTTAAGTGCGCGCCCGGAGGCTCTCCACGTCAGTTGTTGTTCAATTTTAGTGCCCAAACTTGAAGTGTGATCGATTTAATCTAGAGTTTTGGCCATTTAAGAATTTTGATAAAGTTAAAGCAAACGTTCAAAGACCAAGTGAGTGAGTTAGATTGTGGAACATTTAACACCTTTTTCAAGTAGACCCATCCCCATAAATGGCGCCGAGATTGCAACCAATGGTTAATATTTGATGGGTGATTAGAAAAGAGGTGAGTCCAAGGAACTACTCAAATTGATTTTTGTAAATTTGTATTTTAACTTAACAAAGTTTCTTAAATGTCCAAAAATCAAACTTTACCTAGATTGCATGTGAAAAAGAGATTTGTTTTGTTCAATTTTAGAAGCTCCAAATGAAGTGTTTGATATTGTAATGGTTAATTAATCCTTGGCATTCAAGATTGGATTTTTTGTTTTAAGCGTGCATTCCAAAGAAAGTTGATTTTAATCCATGACATTCAAGAGTGTGTTTTGAGCAACATTCATTCAATGGAAAAATGTGTTTAACCATTCAAGTTCATTTTTTTTTTAGCAACATGCATTCAAAGACAAATGGTTAAACATTCAAGTTCATTTTTTAGCAACATGAAAACCTGCAAGAAACATGGTTAGTGGTTCCATATGTGCTCCAACCTGCAATGAGACAAAAAAAAAAAAGCAATTTAGTTAGTTAGCCAAAATATTCAAAAATGAGAGCTTAACTATGAAAATTTTTTTAAAAACTTTTTTTGTTGTTTTTTTCTACGCGTAAAAATGCTTAAAATGGTCTAAATCCTACCGAACCACTAAAAGTCAAATTTTGATTTATACTCTTTTTTTTTTTTTTTTTTTAAGCTACAAAGTGCAGAAATAATAAAGCAGAAATGGAACATAAGCAAGCAGAGAAGACAGTCTGTCAAAATACGAAGAGGACAAAACAGATTTGCAGCACAGAACACAGGTGAGACGCCGATTTGTGCAGATGCGGATTTTCGCAGACGACGATTTTCGCAGACGCGGATTTTCGCAGATGTTGATTTTCGCAGATGTCAATTTTCGTAGACATTGATTTTTGCAGACGCGAATTTTTGCAGATGTCGATTTGCGCAGACGCGGATTTTTGCAAACGTCAATTTTCGCAGATAGAACAGGTTGCAGACACCAAAATTGTGCCAAAAAAGCTGAAAAATGCAATTGTTTTTTTTTTAGATGGTATTTCTTCTTCCTAAGTGCGTTCTTTAACCTGAAAAATAAGCAAAACACCCTCACAACACACTCAAACAACAAAAAACATTAGATGGTTAGAAAAATGACATATAGATGAAAATAGATGATTAAATGACCCATAGTGGGGTCCCACCAGGCGTGCCAAAATGTAGAACCAGAATCAGTATGCAAAGAACATTAACAAATAAAGTAAACATTCACAAACCAAAAACTAAATTCACATATATGCTTAGACAAAGGAAGAAAACAAGAAGTGCAAACCTCACAAGAAAAAGCACTCCATGCTTTCTTGATTCTGTAGATGTGTCCTTTTGCTGTGGATGTATGCTCAAGATGCTCAAAAGCTTGTTTCAATGGAGATGGGTAATGGCAAATTGGTAGCTTTGTGAGCTCTCAATTTGGCATTATAAGGGTAATATTGATGGCTTTGGTTCTCAAAATAGCATGGTAACTTTAGCTCAAAGATTGTTGATGAAATGGCTTGGGATGGGATTCAATTTATAGG
Organism: Cupressus sempervirens; assembly: GCA_028749045.1. Lineage (NCBI taxonomy): Eukaryota > Viridiplantae > Streptophyta > Pinopsida > Cupressales > Cupressaceae > Cupressus > Cupressus sempervirens. The sequence goes on from CM053787.1 coordinate 592,717,154, forward strand.
CTAAGGGGTAGAGGGATGGAGGGCTTAGATGCAAGGATGGATGAAGGCTTAAGGAGGGCTAGGATGCACTCAAAGGAGAGCACATGGATTGTGCTTGTTTAGCACCAATGAGAAGGTGACACTTGTCACAAGGAGGATGAGTGTGAGAGGGTAGGGTAAAGGGTTGGTTAAAGTCATGATGAGTGGGGTTGAGTATGTAAGAGGGATGTAAGAGGAATGAGTGTGGAAGAGGGAAGAGTGTGGAAGATGGGTGTAAGAGTCATGAGTGGGCTTGTAAGAGTCTTTTATGTTTTGTAAGAGCACTCATGACTTAGTGGTTGGGTTTTTTGAGGGGAGACTTTGGTTTGGATTAGGAAAGTCTTAAACTTGTTTAAGGAATGTGACAACATTAGGGGGTGGATTAGGCTTGGGTTTAGGATTAGATTAGGGATGTTAGAGATGTGCAAGTGGATGGCATTAATGAGGGTGGGTGAGTTAGTGGCTAAGCTTGGTTAGTATGGGTGGATGGGGTGGATTAGGCTAAATGAAGGATTAGAGATAGGTTAGGGGTTTTTGAATTTGAGGATTTCATTTATCAAATAGATTTATTTAATAAATGGAGATTTTTGGAATTAGATAGAAGAATAGGATTTAATTGATAAATAATAGATTATTTGATTTATCAATTAGGACTATAGATGATTAATTAAATTAATCAACTAAGGGATGACAAATGATTAATTAAATAAGAATTTAATTAATAATGCCTTTAGAGATGGCTAAATTAGATTACCAAAGCAGTGTAATCAAATTTAGGTGTCTACACCTATGACCCCCTTTGACCCATAAGGACGATTCGAATACGTCCTTAGGGGTCCTAGGACCCCTAGGGACATATGTTATCCTTAAATGGGTCAAAGGGGGTCATAGGTCAATCTATGACCCCTTTTGACCCATATGAACAACTCAAATACGTCTCGTCATCCTTAAATGGGTCGAAGGGGGTCACAGGTCAACCTATGACCCCCTTTGACCCATATGAAAGATTCGATTACGTCTCTAGGGGCGTTAGGACCCCTAGGGACATATATCGTCCTTAAGTGGGTCGAAGGGGGTCATAGGTGACCCATATGAAAGATTCAAATACGTCCCTAGGGGCCTTAGGACCCCTAGGGACATATGTCGTCCTTAAATGGGTCGAAAGGGGTCATAGGTCAACTTATGACCCCCTTTGACCCATATTAACGATTCAAATACATCCTTAGGGGTCCTAGGACCCCTAGGGACATATGTCATCATGTAATGGGTCAAAGGGGGTCATAGGTCAACCTATGACCCCCTTTGACCTATAAGAATGATTTGAATATGTCCCTAGGGGCCCTAGGATCCTTAGGGACATATGTCATTGTGTAATGGGTCAAAGAGGGTCATAGGTCAACCTATGACCCTTTTTGACTCACAAGAATGATTTGAATATGTCCCTAGGGGCACTAAGATTCCTAAGGACATATGTCATCCTTAAATGAGTCGAAGGGGGTCATAGGTCAACCTATGACCACCTTTGACCCATATGAAAGATTCAAATACGTCCCTAGGGGCCTTAGGATCCCTAAGGACATATTTCATCGTGTAATGAGTCGAAGGGGGTCATAGGTCAACCTATGACCACCTTTGACCCATGTGAATGATTCGAATATGTTCTTAGGGGTCCTAAGGACATATGTCATCGTGTAATGGGTCGAAAGGGGTCATAGGTCAACCTATGACACCCTTTGACCCATACAAATGATTTGAATATGCCCTTAGGGTCCCTAGGATCCCTAGGGACATATGTCATCATGTAATGGGTCAAAGGGGGTCATAGGTCACCCTATGACCCCCTTTAACTCATATGAATGATTCGAATACGTCACATATGTCATCATTTAATGGGTCAAAGGGGGTCATAGGTCACCCTGTGACCCCCTTTGACCCATATTACCCATTCAAATATGTCCTTAGGGGTCCTAGGACCCCTAAGGACATATGTCATCATTTAATGGGTTAAAGGGACCTATGACCACCTTTGACCCATATTACCAATTCGAATATGTCCCTAGGGGTCATATGTCATCGTTTAATGGGTCAAAGAGGGGCATAGGTCACCCTATGACCCCCTTTGACCCAATGAATGATTTGAATATGTCCCTAGGGGTCCTAAGACCCCTAGCGATCTATGTCATCATTTAATGGGTCAAACGGGGTCATAGGTCAACCTATGACCCCCTTTGACCCATATGAACGATTTGAATATGTCCTTAGGGGTTCTAGGACCCCTAGAGACATATGTCATTGTTTAATGGGTCAAAGGGCATCATAGGTCACCCTGTGACCCCCTTTGACCCATATTATCCATTCGAATATGTCCCTAGGGGTCTTAATGGGTCAAAGGGGGACCCATATTACCCATTCAAATATGTTCCTAGGGGTCCGAGGACCCCTAGAGACATATGTCATCATTTAATGGGTCAAAGAGGGTCATAGGTCACCTTATGACCCCCTTTGACCCATATGAACAATTTGAATATGTCCCTAGGGGTCCTAGGACCCCTAGCGACATATGTCATCGTTTAATAGGTCAAAGGGGGTCATAGATCACCCTATGACCCCCTTTGACCCATATGACTCATTTGAATATGTCCCTAGGGGTCTTAAGACCCCTAGGGACATATTTCATCATTTAATAGGTCAAAGGGGGTCATAGGTCACCCTATGACCCCTTTTGACCCATATGAACGATTCGAATATGTTCTTAGGGGTACACATGTCATCGTTTAATGAGTCAAAAGGGATCATAGGGTGACCTATGACCTCCTTTGACCCATATTACCTATTCAAATATGTCCCTAGGGGTCCTAGAGACATATGTCATCGTTTAATGGGTCAAAGGGTGTCATAGGTCACCCTATGACCCCCTTTGAGACATATGAACGATTCGAATATGTCCCTAGGCGTTTTAAGACCCTTACGGACATATGTTGTCGTTTAATGGGTCAAAGGGGGTCATAGGGTGACATATGACCGATTTTGACCCATATTACCCATTCAAATATGTCTTTAGGGGTTCTAGGACCCCTAGAGACATATGTCGTCGTTTAATGGGTCAAAGGACCTATGACCTCCTTTGACCATATGAACGATTCAAATATGTTCCTAGGGGTCTTAAGACCCCAAGGGACATATGTCATCATTTAATGGGTCGAAGGGGGTCATAAGTCACCCTATGACCCCCTTTGACCCATATGAACGATTCGAATATGTCCCTAGGGGTCCTAGGACCCCAAGGGACATATGTCGTCGTTTACTGGGTCATGACCCATATGAATGATTCGAATATGTCCCTAGGGGTCCTAGGACCCCTAAAGACATATGTAATCTTTTAATGGGTCCAAGGGGGGTCACAGGTCACCCTATTACCCCCTTTGACCCATATGAACAATTCAAATATGTCCTTAAGGGTCTTAGGACCTCTAGGGAGATATGTCATCGTTTAATGGGTCAAAGGGGGTCATAGGTCACCCTGTGACCCCCTTTGACCCATATTACTCATTCGAATATGTCCCTAGGGGTCTTAGGACCCCTAGGGACATATGTTGTCATTTAATGGGTCAAAGGGGGTCATAGGTCACCTTGTGACCCCCTTTGATCCATATTACCCATTCGAATATGTCCCTGGGGGTCCGAGGACCCCTAGAGACATATGTCATCGTTTAATGGGTCAAAGAGGGTCATAGGTCACCCTATGACCTCCTTTGACGCATATTACCCATTCAAATATGTCTCTAGGGGTCCAAGGACCCCTAGAGACATATGTCATCATTTAATGGATCAAAGAGGGTCATAGGTCACCCTATGACCCCTTTTGATCCATTAGAACGATTTGAATATGTCCCTAGGGGTTCTAGGACCCCTAGAGACATATGTCATCGTTTAATAGGTCAAAGGGGGTCATAGGTCACCCTATGATCCCCTTTGACCCATATGACCCATTTGAATATGTCCCTAGGGGACTTAAGACCCCTAGGGACATATGTCATCGTTTAATAGGTCAAAGGGGGTCATAGGTCACCCGATGACCCCCTTTGACCCATATGAATAATTTGAATATGTTCCTAAGGGTAGGGACACATGTCATCGTTTAATGAGTCAAAAAGAGTCATAGGGTGACCTATGACCCCCTTTGACCCATATTACCCATTCAAATATGTCCCTAGGGGTCTTAGAGACATATGTCATCGTTTAATAGGTCAAAGGGTGTCATAGGTCACCCTATCACCCCCTTTGATCCATATGAATGATTTGAATATGTCCTTAGGGGTCCTAGGACCCCTAGGGACATATGTCATCATTTAATGGGTCAAAGGGGGTCATAAGGTGACCTATGACCACTTTTGACCCATATTACCCATTCAAATATGTCCCTAGGGGTCCTATGACCCCTAGAGACATATGTCGTCGTTTAATGGGTCAAAGGACCTAGACCCCTTTTGACCATATGAACGATTCAAATATGTCCCTAGGGGTCTTAAGACTCCAAGGGACATATGTCATCATTTAATGGGTCAAAGGGGGTCATAAGTCACCCTATGACCCCCTTTGACCCATATGAATGATTCAAATATGTCCCTAGGGGTCCTAGGACCCCAAGGGACATATGTCATCGTTTAATGGGTCAAAGGGGGTCATAGGGTGACCTATGACCTCTTTTGACCCATATGAACAATTCAAATATGTCTCTAGGGGTCCTAGGACCCCTAGGGACATATGTCATCTTTTAATGGGTCAAAGGGGGGTCGTAGGTCACCCTATGACCCCCTTTGACCCATATGAACGATTTGAATATGTTCCTAGGGGTCTTAAGACCCTTAGGGAGATATGTCATTGTTTAATGGGTCAAAGGGGGTCATAGGTCACCCTCTGACCCCCTTTGACCCATATTATCTGTTCAAATATGTCCCTAGGGGTCCTAGGATCCCTAAGGACATATGCCGTCATTTAATGGGTCAAAGGGGGTCATAGGTCACCTTGTGACCCCCTTTGACCCATATTACCCATTCGAATATGTCCCTAGGGGTCTGAGGACCCCTAGAGACATATGTCATCGTTTAATGGATGAAAGAGGCCTATGACCCCCTTTGACCCATATAAACGATTTGAATATGTCCTTAGGGGTCCTAGGACCCCTAGAGACATATGTCTTCGTTTAATGGGTCAAAGGGGGTCATAGGTCACCCTATGACCCCCTATGACCCATATGAACGATTTGAATATGTCCCTAGGGGTTCTAGGACCCCTAGAGACATATGTTGTCATTTAATGGGTCAAAGGGGGTCAGAGGTCATCTTGTGACTCTTTTTGACCCATATTGCCCATTTGAATATGTCCTTAGGGGTCCTAGGACCCCTAGGGACATATGTCGTCATTTAATGGGTCAAAGGGGGTCATAGGTCACCCTATGATCCCCTTTGACCCATATTACCCATTTGAATATGTCCCTAAGGGTCTAAGGACCTCTAGAGACATATGTCATCATTTAATGGGTCAAAGAGGGTCATAGGTCACCCTATTTCTCGCTTTGACCCATATGAACGATTTGAATATGTCCCTAGGGGTCCTGGGACCCCTAGAGACATATGTTGTCATTTAATGGGTCAAAGGGGGTCATAGGTCACCCTATGATCCCCTTTGACCCATATGAATGATTCGAATATGTCCTTAGGGGTTCTAGGACCCCTAGAGACATATGTCGTCGTTTAATAGGTCAAAGGGGGTCATAGGTCACCTATGACCCCCTTTGAACCATATAAATGATTCGAATGTCCCTAGGGGTCCTAGGACCCTAGAGACATATGACATCATTTAATGGGTCAAAGGGGGTCATAAGTCACGCTATGACCCCCTTTGACCCATATGACCTATTCAAATATGTCCTTAGGAGTTCTAGGACCCCCAGGGACATATGTGGCCATTTAATCGATCAAAGAGGGTCATAAGTCACCCTATGACCCCCTTTGACCCATATTACCCATTAACCCTCTTTGACCCATTAAATGATGACATATGTCCGTAGGGGTCCTAAGACCCCTAGGGACCAAAGGGGGTTATAGGGTGACCTATGACCCCCTTTGACCCATATGAATGATTTGAATATGTCCCTAGGGGTCCTAGGACCCCTAGGGACATATGTCTTCCTTTAATGGGTCAAAGGGACCTATGGCCCCCTTTGACCCATATGAACGATTCGTATATGTCCTTAGGGGTCTTAGGACTCTTAGGGACATATGTCGTCGTTTAATGGGTCAAAATGGGTCATAGGTCACCTTATGACCCCCTTTGACCCATATTACCCATTCAAATATTTTTCTAGGGGTTCTAGGACCCCTAGAGACATATGTCATCATTTAATGTGTCAAAAAGGGTGATAGGTCACCCTATGACCCCCTTTCACCCATATTACCCATTCGAATATGTCCCTAGGGGTCCTAAGACCCCTAGGGACATATGTCATCATTTAATGGGTCAAAGGGACCTATGACCCCCTTTGACCCATGTTACCCATTTGAATATGTCCCTAGGGGTCCTAGGACCCCTAGAGACATATGTCATCATTTAATGGGTCAAAGGGGGTCATAGGTCACCCTATGACCCCCTTTGACCCATATGAATGATTTAAATATGTCCCTTGGGGTCCTAGGACCCGTAGGGACATATGTTCTCATTTAATGGGTCAAAAGGGGTCATAGGTCACCCTATAACCCCCTTTGACCCATATTAACCATTGTAACATGTCCCTAGGGGTCCTAGGACCCCTAGGGACATATGTCTTTGTTTAATGCGTCAAAGGGGGTCAATGGTTGACCTATGACCCCCTTTGACTCATATATATATATAGTACGTTACTATATTTAATAAAAATATTACGTTATTATATTTAATGAAAGTATTACGTTATTATATATATATATTAATAACATACATATTAATATAATAATATATATAATACATATTATATATTTATATTTAATATATTACGTTATTATATATATTATATTATTATACATATTAATATAATAATATATAATACATATTATATTTAATAAAAATATTATGTTATTATATATATATTAATAACATACATATTAATATAATAATATATAATAAGTATTATATATATATATATAAATTACGTTATTATATTTAGTAAAAAATAATAGTAATATAAATTATATTTATAGATTTTAATAAGATTAACATAATATATTATTATATATTACTAGATTATATCTTATATCTTTACATTATGTTATATATATATATATATATATATATATATATATATATATATATATATATATATATATAAAATATTAAAATACGTCTTTACATAGTAATATAAGTGAAATAATTTATAAATCATAAGTTATAACGTTTAAACCAAATTTTCCCTCCAAAATGGGTTGGGATTTGAAATTGCCCACCCGAAGCATATCGGATATCCGATTTGAGATTGGATATCCGATTAGGCTTGGTATTTACCAAGCCTACCCGATCAATCCAAAAGACGTGTTTGAAGAGGGTTTTAGTGATACTCAGACTTCGAGTAGCCGTTTGACAATGTTATTTTGATCAAAATTGAATGAAACAAAAATGGTTTTTAATATCACTCTCTAGATTCTATCAATATAATTTTTGTCAAATTTTGAGTTCGATAAGTATTTATTAGTTAATTATCAATGAAGATTATTGTAAAGTGCTAATTGACATACTGATTGAAAAATAGCTATAACTTTCAAACAGTATAACATTTTTTAAATCTAAAAGTTGCGTCACATTCTATACTTTTCCTAGTATAAGAAAAAAATAAAAAAATTTAAATTTGGTAAAATTTTCTATTAGTTATGGTGGTTAGACACGAGATTTTTTTTTTTTCAAAAATTTTTTGGTAGAAAATTCATATTTAATTATTTATTTAGAATAAAAATACCAAAAACTATGCGTCACATCTGGGCATGAGTCTACTTTTCATATCTATAATTATATCAAAAAAGTATTATGATTTGATTTTGATTAAGGTGGTCAGACACACCTACTTTTTATTTTCGCTCTGAAATTTTCTTAGTACTGCATTAAAATTCAAACTTTTGGCCTATTAATTATTTTTTTCTCCTGATAAGGCCTAGTAGTTTAGAAACTACATTCAATTTCCTACAGATTATTTTCTTACAACTTTTTGATATAAAGTCCATAACCACTTCAAATTATGTGTCAAGTTGACATAAACCTGATTTGCTGATTTTTCACTACCACTTAAGGCCATAGTTTGGTACACCATGATCTTGCACATACCCTCTTGCTGAAAATTGATCTCCTTCAAGTCTAAGAAAAATGTTATTGCTCAAGAAATCTAATATGAGTTCTGGAAATCATAATTTTATCTCTGATCTAAATCCTTTGGAGCAACTTTCTAGAAGATCAAACTTTGGTAATTGCCTGTCTTCTATCCATAAACATGTTCCTATTTATACATAGACCAAGGGTCTTTCTTTCCAAAAGACACATCCCTTCTAGGTCGGCCCTCCATGAATTAATCCCTTTCTCATAACAAATCGATGGCCTTTATTAGTTAACTAATAGTTAGTTAGAATCAACTACAATAATTATCTAAGAGACATATAAGTATACCTCATAAGATGTCGATCATGTTGCTTAGAGAAGCATTTATCATGAGGAAAATACAAAGAAACTTATATGCATATTGGATCTATTTGATCGAGAATATAACATTGCTATTATTAAGTTATAAGGATTTAACAAGGTTTTGATTGGAAATTTAAAAATACACTAATAGATTAAAAAAGTGTACTAATAGTTACGTTTTACCATTGTCATTTAACATGAACAAAAATAAAAATATGAATATTTAGTTAAATACAATTTTTAAATTTGATATTTATTCTAAATGAGAATCTTTATACATAAACTCTATAGAATGATAAAGTAAATTATAAAATAACTATAAATATACCTGATATTAATAAAAAATAAAATAAATATGATTTATAGTAATTAAATAAAATATTTACAACATAATTTAATCTAGACTAAACTATTACAATATAAAAACAATCATAAAGGAATAAATTTTTTACTCCTCTTTTAGTAAATTATAATAATGACGATGTTATGAAAAAATGGTTGAACAAACGAGGAAAGTAGATAAATAAGAGAAATTATAATAATTTATTTAAAAATAAGATAAATCTTCAACAAAATATTGTGATAAATATTCTAAAACTAGAGACTAAGAAATAATAAAGATTTATCTATTAGTATTCTCAATATAAAATAGTAAAAATAAATTATATCATTAGAATAATAAAACATTGTTAATGTAATATTTTTTTCCTCAAAGTTTTAAATACACATAAGTGCACTTTCTAAATAAAAGATTTACCTATTAGTTTTCTTAATATAAAATACTAAAAATAAATTATATCATCAAAATAATAAAAGATTGTTAATGTAATAATTTTTTCCTTTTTAAATATACATTAACATTCTAAATTTCCAATCAATCTTATTATAAAATTTTCCTTTTTTTTTAATGATTTATTATAAAAATAAAATAAATTTAAAACTCAAAATTCACTAAAGAATATTTTATATAAGCAAAAATTTATGTTATAATCTTTAATGCAAAACATAAGCAAATGTGTACGTAAACAATTATGGACGGGCTAATTACATTTGACCAATTTTCAAAAAATCAAAAATATAAAATTTCAGCATTTGATGTTGATGACCTACACAGTTTGTAGTCGAAAACAACAAAAAAAATTTAGAAAAAAAATCACTACCTTTTCATGAATCTGGAAAAGTAGAAAGTGACTTTGTTTTTCTTTACCCTGTCCCAACAATCATTCTAACTTATAATTATTATGTTTCCCTTGCTCTTTGGCAGGGCCTGATTTGACAGATGAAATCGCAGGTGGCTTGCCATTTTTCTTATTTTTTAATTCCTTCACCACATCCTCCTCTTGCGACCTTTTCACCTTTCCTGGAAACCCACCAATCACAATGCCCAATGGAGACATGCTTGGGACTCCACCAACATAATCATCTCCTCCAAGTCACCTGACAATGAATGATATGATATGATATGATAGATTTTAATGACGTCCATGAGACTAAAGTAGTCTATGGGACCCATGCAATCACCCTCCCGAGTCAGGAGCCAAACTAGTCAGTTGCAAAGTTTTGGTTAACTTGTCTCTTCTTCTCTGAATTTTTATAATCAAATCCGCTGTTCTCTTCACTTGATCTTCCTTGAATAAATAGTTGAAGTCCTTGTTCTGCAGAATTTTTGTATAATCAGATCTGATGTCATTGTAAGCCAGGCATTCCTTGAAAAAGTGTTGCTCTGTCTCAACTGTTCCCGTGTTGCAGAATAAACATGTTCTGTCTGCCCACTCTTCCTTTGGAACTTGCCATCTACCAATTTCACATCGCCGCTGATGTGAACTAGTTCTAATTTGTGCCATCAACATTTTTGCTTTCCAATTAATAGGTACCCTTATATAGGCCTTTTCATCATGACTAGAAGTGAGATTAAATTCTTTAATGTAATAAGATTTTTTTCGCCCTATGTGTCTTGTCCACAGAATATTGCAAAATTTTTTATTGACAAACTTCTTTATTTCTTTAATGTTATTCGGGCAAGTTTGGATGTTGATATCCCATTTTTGCATCCATTTGTCATTTTGTTTTATCCATGTGCTTTTCCGCCTCACAAGTTTTTCCTCTATTACCAACTTGGGCCAACGATGTGTTTCCAGACCTTGGGTTTTCTTTAAATAGCTTAGCATTTAGATCAATGCGACGGCTTCTAATGGAAAGGAACCTACCTCCACCAAAAGGATTTCATATAGAACTGTGGTCTTGACTTTAAGATTGCATGTGATGAAGTGTTTTTGAAATCTTTCTACTTGCTGCCATTTCTGTTTGGACATACTACCGCCCCACACTTCACATCCGTATAGAATAACCGGAGTGACCAGCAAACCAAACAGAGTTTTCATGGTCGTCCAATCCCATAATTCTGCGTTCCTGCACTTGTTTTGTAAAGAGTATAACACCTTCCAGCCCCCTTGGATCCTTTTGAATCTGCAAGTATCCCAGTTGAGTTTGTTATGAAAATCGATGCCCAAGTATTTGAACTCTTCCAGAATCTCAAGGGGGCTATTTTCAAATAGAAACTTGTCTTGTACGCCCCTATTCTGCTTTAGTGAGAAGATCATAATTTTGGTTTTGCTAGTGTTAACTTGCATTCCTACATCATGAGAAAAAATTTCTACTGCTTTCAAGTGCTCTTTCAAACCTTTAGCTGTTCTAGCAAGAATTATGAGATCATCTGCATATAAGAGCAATCTTATCACAAAGTGGGCTAGCTGCACCCCCTCACCATTGGTCTTGTTTATCCACTCTTCTAACTTGTCAATATAGAGCCCGAATAATGTTGGAGAAAGCGGGCACCCTTGCTTAACCCCGATGTTGTTGTCAAAATCTTCTGATATCCCTTCTGTCATTCTGATTTTAGCTTTGACTTGCTCATATAATCTGTAAACCGCTAACCTAAGTTCTTTAGGGACTTCCAACTCTACCATTCTATCCCATAGTTTATTACATGGCACTGTGTCGAAAGCTTTTTTAAAGTCCACGAAACAACAAAAAGCCTCGTTCCCTGGAGTGTCCCAAACTTTCTCCATCAAATGTTTGAGAGTGATGTCGTGATCTATAGTAGAGTGTTTCGGTCTAAAGCCTGCTTTCCTTTTTGCATGTTTGCCTTCTGTTTTAGCCCAATTGCTGATTTTTTGTTCAACCAAGCTATCAAATAACTTGCCAAATAGTGGATTGATCATGATGGTTCGGTAATTGGAAGGATTTTTTATATCTCCATTTTTGTGGAGTGGGATCACCACACTTGTAGTCCATTTTACAGGGAAACCTTCTCTATTGACACTATTGAAAATCTTAGTGATGTGTGGTGTGAGGATTTCAGCACCCCATTTTAAGTATTCTGCTTGTAGCCCATCTATATCTTGCACTTTACCAGCAGCTAACCTCCTTATGCCTTGAATAATATCATTTTCGCTGAATAACTCCCCTGTAGTCTCTATTTCCATGGTACTACGTTCTCCTAGAACACATTCGTAGAGAGTCTTGGCATATTCCAGCCATTTGATTCCTGTTATGTTATTCTCTATCTGAGTTTTTCTCTGCTGAAGCTCTTTCCAAAATTTTCTGGGATTGTTTTTACCAAGATTAATCAACTCTATTCTTCTCTTGTTCACATACTCTTCTTTCTTCTTTTTAATCAGTTGATCATACTCCTTTCTACTTTCTCTATTCATGTTCTTTTTCCAATTCCTTTTTGCCATTTTGCACTCCTCATCAAACCAAGGATTGGCCGAAAAAGTGTTCTTGGCTTCTTTTGTGGCCCTAGATCTTTTACACTCCTCCAATGCCTTAATGATAGTAAGAACAAGATTATTCTTGTCCATGAAATGTTGTTTTTTAGATTCAAGATGGTTTCCCGGAACCCTAGATAGCCGCAAAAGAGTCTTGAAAAGTATCATGGTTTTCTTGTGTCATTAAAACTTTGCCAGTCGAAATCGTCTTCCTCTTCTGTAAAAGTTTTGGGAAAATATGTTGATCTTTAAAGTGAATGGCCACCCTTATCAAGATGGGGTTATGATCAGATTTTAACTCTATGGGGCAATCTTCTATCTCAAAGTTAATTATCTTTGCGACATAGTCTTGTGAGCATATAACATAATCAACAACACTTTGTCCATTGTATCTTTTGCATGTGATTCCACCTGATTTAGGCCACTTTTCCATACCATTGCATATAACCATGTTGTATAGGCAGCATAAGCCTAGTAATTCAACACCAAAATGATTAATCTTTCCCATGCTATCCTATGAAGATCTTTCCCATTTTTGTGTCCCTTCTTCTTTGAGCCAAACTGGATCTCTGCTTTCATTGTAACTCTCCTTAAGATTGAGAGTTTGGTTGTTTTTTGTTCTAGCATTGAAATCCCCTATTATCATTATTTTCCCTAAAGAGCTAAAGGCTGCTATGTCTTTTTTTAGTGCAACGAACGGGTCTTCTCGATCCAATCTATGTTTTATATATATTTTTGAGCCTTTTGGAGTGAAGTAACATATAGCCACCCTTGTAAAAATCTGATTCTCTATTATTTTTATCCAAATATACTGCTTGTTTACATCTTCTTTTTATCCAAATATACTGCTTGTTTACATCTTCTTTCTCTAAGTTTACAAATTTGCTCCAAGTTTCTTTTATTAGAATGGTGATGCCTCCATGCCCCTTACCATTATCTATCTTTTCATTCCACAGTGATACCTTCTTATACCCTTCAAAATCTGGAACCCTATATCCACCATGTTCATGAGTCTTGGTAAGCATAATGATGTCATTATCTTTAGCTATTGGCCCTAACCCAGGTCCTCTTCTCCAAGGATAACCTCTACAGTTCCAGCTAACTATAGTTAAATGTTCCTAGGTGGGCCCGAGTTCCTATTTATTGCGTGTGATTTTGTTGCTGATTTGGGCTTTGTCATTTTCTAGCCACGCCCACTTGCCGTTTCCTCTTGCTGTTTTCACTTTTTCTCATTCCTTCCTCCTTTCTTCTTGCTGAGTTATGGTGAGGTCATCATCAAGATATATGTGTGTGCCTCTAAGAAACTTCCTCTTGCTGAAAATGTTATTTTTATCCCCTATATTCCTCATTGTCACTCTAACATGTCTATCTTTGCCTCCTCTAATCCATTTTTCGATTCTTTGAGCTTGTATGGTTGTTCCATGCCAGTCTAATTGGTCTTTAAAGAAGTCTTTAACTAAATCCATTGTTTTCTCCTGTTCTCCATAGTTTCATAGCCCTTTGACAACGATGTTTGTTGCTTTCTCATTTCTTTCTTTTTCCTCTCTAATCTGTCTTCGAACTTGTTTTTCTATGTTGTCAATAGGAGTGTTTGCTGGCCCCTTTACTATGTTAGCCCATGATCTAACTTCTTCGATTTGTTCTCTGAGTTGATTCTCTTTTATTTCCATATTGGCCATGGCATCTTGTATATTTTTCATTTGCGAGTTTTTGTCTGCTTCCGTAGCCTCTCCTTCTCCCGTAGTACTTGCTGCTGTCCTCTTTTCCCCTACTTCTTTCTTTAACAATATTAATTCATACTCTCCTTTTTCCATATTAAATTGCAATTTTTGAATTTGTTCTCTAAGTGACTTGACCTCCGCTGCTAGCTTCCAGTTATCCTCAGTAACTCTTTTCATTGTGATACTTTCTATTTGGCTCCTCTCTTCAAGTGCTCACACCCTTTCCTTCATAGCTACTAAATCGTTCACAAAGATGTCTGGATACCACGTCATAGGTGTCCTTGTGGGGCTGTAATTATTTGGTAGCCCATCCTTCACTGTGTCTATCACCTGAGAATTATCTGGCTTCCCTTTACCGTTAATATCTCTGATATTATCAATCTACTTAATTGTTTTAGAGATTTCAGTCAGCCTCAAACTTTGTTCTCCCTCCCTTGCGCTGTTTGGGGTTTGTGGAATCAGTTTCGGAAGTAAAGCTGCTAACTTCCCTCTTTTTGCATTTTAAAACTTTCGTATCTTTCTCCGCCTAATTATTCTTTAATATTGTTTGGCATTCACATAGATGTAGTTTCCTCCTGTGGGTGGTCCGTTGGCTTGTGATAAGCTCAGAGTGTTTGTGGGTAAATTACTATTTGTCCCTCCAAGATTGAATGAACTCGTGTGTCCGACTGAGGGTCCTGGAATCGAAACATGTTATTTATTTACTGCTCTACTGAAATCTGAAAGAAACAAGGAATTACATAAGAAATTTAAGCTTGGTTTTGATTATTTCACACATGAAATATTAGTGAACAATATTGACAAAAGACTTAAAAACTATAATGCTCTAATTAGATTCTAACAGCTGCAACCAAAATAAGTTCTTTATAGAAATCAAACATTGAATTTAGCCACGATTCGTAATTAGATTCTTCATTTCTTTCTTCTTAAAATCGGGAGGAGTAAATATGCTACAATCACGTAGATCTGTAAATATAAATTTTCTAGATTACTACATTTTATGTTCGACTTTGCAATTTGCATGCGTTTTTTTGAGTTTTCAGTTGTAGAGAAAATTAAGGCAGATAATTCAAACCCTAAGTTATGTAATCTCTAACAGAAATACCAGTAATTTCAGTCTTCATAACCAGAAAAGATTAGAAAGCAGTCAAACACACAGGATTTAAATTCTATATTCCAAAGGTTTAGTATTCACCGCCGGATTTAAGAGAAAACTATCAGATAAGATGAAGATCACTTCAAGAAAAAAATAGTATACGAAAATAATTACAGCTTCATAAAAATAAAGATCACATCAGGGAAAAAGAGAAGTAAAATGAAAATTTTACTATACTTTCAGAGGGTAAAACAAATCCAAATTTCTATTAGTTCTTGAAGTTCACGGTTTGAATCTCCTCAAAAACATCAAAAGTTAAAGTCAAAAACCCCTGAAAAACATAATCCAACACAAGCTTTTAAATCTAGGGTATGAAAACCATCTATTTGAGCACGAAGATGATTGTTTGCTGCACTAATAATATTTTCCTATTTTTTCTTAAAACAACATTAACATGAACTATCGAAGTTTCGCCTTCTGATATCAACACTTTTTTCAAGAATTTCTGAAAGGAAATGTGGAAAATATCATTATCCAGAAATTAGAAAGGGCAGAAAGTATATTATACCTGATAGACTCCGGATTGCTAAAATAAAATGTCCGCAACTCCATATCATAAACCTTCACAAGATTTATTGAAGTTCATCAACTGGTTTGATAACAGACAAGACAATAAAAAGTGCTTTCAATTCACAATTTTTTTGACTAAATTTTGGATCGATGCTTAAATTCTCGCAACACTGCCGTTGAGACACACATATATGCAGGATTACAATCAAATACTATTAAACAAATTATGACATGCAGGGCGCTTTTCCGGTTTTAAAACTATTCTAAATTGATTTATTTATGCAAGTCCAGTTATGGACACGTTGCACTCAGTGTCCGCATGATTTATTATATTCTAATGTCGCTTAATTTAGAATGAGATAAATTGTACACGGAACTTGAAAGTCGTTATCCTTAATTTAGGATTTTCTTTTTAACGAAACAGTGTCAGTTTGGACTTTGTCATTTAGCACTCCCTTTTTAAATTAGGATAAGTTTTGTTGTCCATGAATATTATTTTTTCAATTGTTTAATAATAAGTTTATCAATTCACTTAGGCAATAAATACGAATGTTAGATATTCTGATTTTAAAATATTAGACTGTTTTTAGAATTTTAATTTAAGAAATTAAATATAAAAATATAAAAATATAAAAGAATTATACTTGTCAAGTGGCAAAGACTGTTTATAAAGCTGTAATGTAAGTGCAAAAAAAAAAAAAAATTCTATGTAAATAAAAAAGAAATGTCATTTACTAACTAATTTAATTTAAGACTTAAATTCAAATTAAATAGTGTCACGTCCCATTTTGCGATCTTTCTTGTCTTTGCTTATGTGACAATCCTGTCAATTTTGACTTGGTCAACCATGTTTAAACATGGCTTAATTAATGATTAAGTTAACTACTACATTATGATGATTTAAATGAATAATTAATGCATTGAAATGTCTTCATTATGTTATTTAATGTTAAGTGATTATGTTTTAAAGTTATTTGATGATGATATAATGGGCTTCATTTTAAGCTGATGATGTAATGAGTTAGATTACATCATGATAAATTAATTGAAGATATTAATGTATGTATTATTAAATTTATGTTATTTTGTTCATGATATCAATTCATTTATTATTTTTATGGATACTGACTTTCTATCTGGTTGCAAGTGTTTGAGTGATCATAGTTTGTAAAAGGCGAGGGTGTGGTTGAAGTAGAGAGGGTTAGCCTCACGAAAGGGAATAGACAGATAATCCATGGAGCACCACATACACCACTTAATCTAGTGTGATTTAATTTAGTCTGAGGCATTTGATCTTTTCCCTAATCTCTTAAAATGGTAATATGATTCTGAAAAATGTAGTTCAATGACATGAATATGTTTCTAATTTTAAAGCTATTGCTCCTTATAGTACTATGTTTTAGAGGATCTAATATAAATTTGAAGGCATAAATTCTTATGGAAATCTTATTTAATTATGATATTGTGCATTCAAGTTTAGGAACTTGTATATTTGTATATTAACTTTTCTTCATGCTTTTAAAAATGTTGATCTTGATGTTATTTTGCATTGTCCCCACTTTATCTATAACTATATTCTCGAGAGAAGAATTATGGGGGGGAATATAACATAAGGTTTCATTTTTGGGAAAAGGGGGTTTTCCGTGAAAGATAATGAAATGAAGCTAAAAACCCCATTCCACCCAAATTGGGTCAGTTACATCCACAACCGAGGGCACAAAGGAGGAAAAAATGATAAAGGTGTGACACAACAAGAAGGGAGGAGCGATGACTAGAAGGAGAGGAGTCTTGGAAGGGGTGGAAGAACAATGGTTATTGAAATTCATCTAGGTTCCTCTATTTTTGTTTTGTCATCACTTCCTTTTTAAGGGTTAACTTGAAATGGTTTCCTCAATGAAGTTGTTGTACATTATGATTGTGCATGTTTGAGCATTGTTGTGATCTATTTTATTTTTTTCTTTTCTTGTTTTCTCTTTCATGAATGTCTCTAGGGTGTGGTAATTTGTTTAATTGGGGTACCGGATATGTATGTGGCTAGACTAATTTATGCAACATTCAATATGCCATAAGATAGCTAGGGCTACTATGGTTGTTACCACAATCACCTATAATTTTCTGCAAGAATAGGTATCATGGCTTGGAATTAAACATCTAGGGTAAATATTGGAAGAACAATATTGATTTTCCTTCACTTGATAATTGCTTTATCAATGATAATCTATCAAACCTGTGTATACACAACCTTGGTGATGTGAGAAAATTTATCCACGAACACACTTCTTGAATGCCAAACAAAAAATGAAACCTAATAGACTAGTTGAAAACTCCTCTTACTACTATGGAAACATCTTACAATGCAAATCATGCTTTATCTGTTCCTTTCCTGTACAAGAAGCGACATTGGTTATATTTGATGTGGAATGAGAGCATATTTGATGCTAAATTAGTCTTTACTTTTACAATTACCTAAGCAATGACATAGCGTGAATACTGATGCCAGGCATGTTATAATTTGAGAATCCAAATTTAGAAACATATTGTGAGCAACCATTGAGACCTCCATATAATATAATTTTTAGAATTAACACTGTAGGTGAGGAAACTAGATAGGTAGGTAGAAACATCTATAGTAACAATGAACATATCTTTTGAATATCTATTATCATGGTTATTACCATTAAACTTTTTAAAGTAGTACAATATTGTTCTTGATGTTTTCATAATTCTATTGAAGCTCTTTTCATATCTACTGACTATCTTAATGTCCCTATAAAAAGGTGTACAAATGATCATACATGGAAGAGTATTTAACATTGTTGCTGCTGTCATTTTTCCTTTCTCCTTAATTTCTCTGAAACAATAATAATGATTAGTATTGCTACTATCTTTTCTTTCTTTACTAATGGTTAAAATAGTGGAACACCTACTCCTTGGTTATAATACAAAAGAATGACTGAACTCACATGTTGAACATAGTTTGTTTTAGTACAACAAAACTAGAGAATAAATTGGAACTTCCATTACATACTTGCTTGATGAACACAAATAATAGAAACTGATTACAACATGTTTAGGACTTGTAATTATAAATTGAAAGCACAATTTGGTTCCTCCTCACAATGTTCTTTTACTGAATCATTTACTCATAATTGAGCCTTACTATCTCAATCATATTGCAATTAGCATTCCTTTTACTTTTTCTTCAAACTAGTATTTAATTTATGAGTACTTGCATCAGCTACTTGTGTGATGCTCCAAGTGTGTTTTTACTCCTTTATGGGATGGGTGCAATGTGGCTTAAGGGAGGGTAGGGATGGATGCATTGTGATTTTCTTCTCTTAGCCTATCTAGATCTGGAAAGTAGGATTCATTACATTTTGCCTCTATTTTTTGTATTACTAACAAATTTAGTGCTTGGCCAAGCCATTTTATTTTGCATTTAAGTATATTGTTCTGACATGTATCATATGTGTTTGACCATGCTCAATTTATCTTGCATATGTGTAGATATGCTTTATTTAAAAGAAATGTAATGTGGGTAGATGTGTTACATTTTTTTTTTCTTTCACTACATATGTGTAGATGTGTAGTGTTCTTTTCTTTTCCCTTCCACATTCCATGATTAGGTTGCTAGGCACATGGTTACATGTAGTTATGTTTCATGACTACATTGGATCCATCCAATCCATCTTGTTCTGTGGAGCTAGGATTCTCGTGCCAAGGTTGAGGCATTCTTCATGTCAAGAAGAATCCTGGGGGAGTAAACACTCTGTTGTTGGTGAGGTAAAAATGCCTAGGCCACACTCCCATCTCAGATAGTAGATGGATGATGTCCAAAGGCTTTGGAGACCAGATACACTTTTAGAACACCTCTCAAGCTTCAGAATTTTTTTATGATCTTGTATCTTCATTTTGGTGATGATGTACAATATCATTCAATTGATGCAATCTTGATTATCAGTTAACATAAACTTAAAAGTTGGTAATATATTAGTGTCATGTATATGATGGGCATGTGATGTATATATATTGTAATTTAGTAGTATAATTCATATGATGTAATGTCCATGTGATGTAATCAACACCTTAGTGTTATGCCAAATTTGATGATAAACTAATTGTATTATTTATTTAGTTAATGGATAATGTATGTGATTTTGAATTTTCAACTTTTGTTGTGATTGGGTTCTTTTCCACATTTTTCATTCTCATGTGATATGGCATTTTTGTTTTGGACATGGTTTTACATACGGTATTAGAGTTGTACTTAAACCCTAGGCTTTAGGCTATTGTTCTAACTTGTGCCTATGTGTGTTAGGTGTTTGAGTTATCACTATGGCCACAAGAGCTAACTAGAGAAGTGGGTCCAATAGTGGTGCATGGGCTGAGGAACTGAATGAGAGGTTAGATCACATATTGGCACTATTGACCCAACGGGGAGCTTTTTTACAACAACAAGACCAAAGGATGGATAATCTAGAACATGAGGCTCGGGGTAGACAAGCCAAAGAAGAGACAAGGAAGCATGATGAAGAGAAGGGTTTTGAAGCCTTGTGTAAAAAAGAGGAGGGACTAAGGAAGAAACACAAGGATGAGTAGTAGGCTAAGGCTCATAGGAGATCTAAGGTAGAGAAAAAGGCGTAAGCTAATCGTCAGATTTCTCTCATTAATACTGACAAGGTACATGTAGCAGCCAACTTAAGAAAAGGTCACAAGAAAGTTAATTCACCCAAGTTTCATGGTAGAGCTTTTGGGGAAGATGCTAAGGCTTGGATTACTAGCATGGAGATGTATTTCTTAGTATGAAACTATACATGGAAATCTAGAGCAATTTGGGCCACATTTTAGCTGATGGGTGAGGCAACTACTTGGTGGGAAATGTGATGGCTGAAAAGAAATTTCAGCATGGAGAAACTCAAGAAGAATTTTTACAGCTTTTCTACAAACAATGGTTGCCTCAGTTGTTGTATGACAAGAAATCATCAGATTTCTACAAGCTAGTTTAGGGGAACATGAATGTCACGCAGTATCATGAGCATTTTTGTCATTTGGTGAAGTATGTTCCTCAGTATTAGCATGATGAGCTATTTAGAACCCAAAATTTTGTTATGGGTTTGTGACCTAAGATTTACAATGAGGTCAAAATGCAAGAGCCCGAGACTATGAGTTTTGCATTATGTAAGGCCCTTAAGCAAGAACAGAGACAATAGGATGCTTCCTCTCTAAATCTTCCAAACAAAACTATAAAAGAAAGTTCTAGGATAACATGTCTTATTAGGATAAAAAGGGTTATCAAAATGACAAGAAAAAGGGAAATGGAAAGAAACAAAAAATCAAAAACATGAAGGATAAGAGACAAGAGAATTTTGATAGGAACAAGAACAAGGAAAATTGTACCAACAACAAGAACCAAAACAATAGAAATAACATAAATGAAAATGGAAGGAATGGAAACAAAAGGAGTAATCCAAATAGGAATGATGATAGGGGAGGCCCTAGGATAGGATGTTTTGTATGTGGTAGTAACCATTTTTCTGCTAAGTGTCCACAATGATTTGACAAAAGGGACTTTCGAACAACAACATCACATTCATGCTATCATTGATCATAAACAAACAAATTATCAAGCCACTCCTATATAGATGATTGGTACACTTTTTGGTTACCCTATTTCTTTTCTTATAGATACTAGTACTACTGAATGCTTTGTAGATCTTGAGATAGTAGCTAAGATACCTGTTAGGGCTGGTTTTATGATTGAACCTTGGACTGTAGAGTATGGTAACAGGGTTGAACATAGGGTAGAGCAATGCTTATTTTGAAGTGAGTTGGAACTCCCTAGATTTTGTATGGAGGTCAACCCGTATGTAGCATCGTTGGGCTCATACATTGTCATCCTAGGTATCAATTGGTTAAGTGAGCACAAAGCCATAGTAAACTGTCATGATAAGGTGATTGCATGACTCAATGACACATGTTACTCAGTAATATTAAATGGTGTCAAACAACCATTTGAATTAAGAAAATTTTTAGCAATGCAATTAAAGAAAGAAAAGAGGAAGGGTTGCTAGTTATATGTTGCCCATGTTAAGAATCTAGAAGAGGTTCCACCTCAAGTAGAGTATCACCTTATTTTGCAAGAATTTAGAGATGTGTTTCTAGATGATTTTTCCAAACTACCCCCTAAGAGGGAGTTCAATTTCTCCATAGATCTTGTACTAGGGTTAGAACCTCAACCAAAGGTTCTCTACCACATGATCTCCACAAAAATGTATGAGTTGAACACTCAACTACAAGAAATCTTGGATAAAGGTTTCATTTGACCTAGTGTACCATCATGGGGAACTCTTGTAATCTAAATTTCAAGAAGAAGGATGATACCTTAAGGTTGTGCATTGATTACCACATGCTAAATAAGGTAACCATAAAGAACTGATATTCTCTCCCAAGAATTGATGAACTTTTTTTATCAGATCAAGGGAGCAAGCATATTCTCTAAAATTGATTTGAGATCTAGATATCACCAAATTTGGATTCAAGATGAAGACATACCTAAGACAACATTTAGAACAAGGTATGGACATTATGAGTTTTCAGTCTTACCTTTGGGACTGACAAATGTGCCCACCACTTTCATGAACCTGATGAAAAATGTATTCAAAGATTTTCTTGACAAATTTGTGAAGATATTTATTTATGATATCTTAATATACTCCAAGAATTTGGAAGAGCATGAAGAGTACTTGCACATAGTTTTGCAACATCTAAGAGAGAAAACTGTATGGAAAACTCTCCAAGTCTTTATTTTATTAGAAAGAGATCAACTAGTTGGGGCATATTTTATCAGCTGATGTCATAGCAGTGGACCTTGCAAAGATAAAATTCATACTTGAATGGACAACTCCACAGAATGTGAGTGAAGTTAGGATTTTAATGGGTCTTATTGGGCATTATAGGAAGTTCATTGAGGGATTTTCTAGCATTTCAACATTGATCACATCTCTTTAGTGAAAGGGAAAAAGATTTAAATGGATAGAAGCATATGAGAAAGATTTTTAGTTTCTTAAGAAAAGGCTTACTACCACTCCTATCTTGGTTATACCAGATCCTAATGGACACTTTGTTGTCATGATGTATATGCTTTAGGAGATGGGCTTGGGGGTGTTTTAATACTAGGTGATAAGATTATTGTGTACGAGTCTAGGAAGTTCAAATTGCATGAAGTGAACTATGTTGCACATGACTTAGAGTTGGCTATGATAGTACATGCTTTGTAGATGTGGCAACATTACTTATTGGGAAATCCATTTGAGCTTAAAATTGATCATATGAGGTTGAAATATATTTTCACTCAACCTAATCCGAATGCTAGACAAAGGTAGTGACTTGAATTCCTTAGTGAATATGATTTTGGCATAGAGTATATTAAAGGTAAAAAGAACAGGGTAGTGGATGCAGTCAGTCACAAAAGACACATTACCACTATCTCTACATCTTCAACTAGTATCAGAGACTATATTCTCTAGTACCTTCCTGGAGATACCTATTACAAATAGATGAAGTTAGTATTGTACACTGATACCTTTGATTCACAATTTGATGATTAATATTTTGATGATGATGGTGTTCCTAAGTACCCGAACATGATATATATTCCTAACCATGAAGGGTTGCAAAAAGTTGCTCTTGAGGAGATGCATTGTCTTTATTTTCAAGGCACCTAGGGTAAACAAGATGATGCCTAATTTGAGACCTTTATACTTTTTGCCTGGACTCAAATGGAATGTGATAGAGTATATTGTCCAAAATTTGGAATCTTAGCATGTTAAGGCTGAGCATGTCCATCTGGTAGGTCTTCTGTACCCACATGAGATTCTGCAGTATAAATGGAAGGTTATTAGCATGAACTTTATACATAGTTTACCCATGACATGATGCACACATGATATCATCTTGGCCATGGTTGAGAAATTAATCAAAGTTACCTACTTCATTCATGGCAGTCTGAATAACAGATCTCCAATTTTTGCAAGAAAATTTGTCCAAGAGATATTTCGGCTACATGGTATTCCAGAAACTAACATCTTCAATAGGGATACCTAAATGGCTTCAAGGTTTTGGAAACCTTGAACTCTGCTTTGGGTACATGCCTGAACTTCAACACAACTTACCATCTTGAGACTGATGAGAAGATTGAGAAGGTGAACCAGGTGTTTGAAGATTTTTTGCACATGTACTGCATGGATCAATAGTACAAATGGGTGGAGTACCTCCAATTGGTGGAGTTTTCCTATAACAATTCCTATCATTCTTCCTTGGGTATGGATCCATTTGAGGCTCTTCATAGATGTAAGTGTCAGACTCTTATCAATTGGGATAGAGTGGAGCAAAAGATCATTCTAGGTCTTGAGATGCTAAAAGAAATGGAAGAGCAAGTGATCTTAATCCATAGTCAATTGAAAGAGGCAACATACCATCAAAAAAGTTTTGCTAACAAGAAATGCACTTTTTGATAGTTCTAGATTGGGGATAAGGTGTTTTTGAGGGTTAGACCATATAAGAGTTCAATCTCATTTGGCAAGAGCTCAAAACTTGCACTGAGATTTTTTGGCCCTTCTGAGGTTTTAGAAGTTATCAACCCAGTTGCTTATTGATTTGCTTTACCACCTGCTTTGGCCTGCATTCATAAAATCTTCCATGTTTCTTTTCTTAAGCTATATCATCCTAATATATCTCATGTGCTAGACTGACATGCATTTCAGGTATAGGATCTAGGGGTGATGGCAGTTCAACCCACCTGACTCATTAAGTAGCATACCATTAGGGTAAAAGTTAGGGATATCCTCTATTATAAGGTCCAACATGACCAATTTGGTGTGGATAGTGCTTGGAAACTTGGAAGGATGCAGAGGATTAAAAAAAATCATTTCCCCATCTTTTTTTTAGCTTGCTTTGTTTCAGTTATATCTCTTTTTTGGGTGTGTGTGTGCTTATTTTGTTCTGATTAACATTGGGATGATGCTTTTCCTTAGAGGGGAGGGATGAAACATCATATTTTGTGACCTTCTTTGACTTTTCTTATGTGGTGACCCTATCAATTTTGACTTGGTCAACCTTGTTTAAACATGGCTTAATTAATGATAAAGTCAACTACTATATTATGATGTGTTAATTAGGATGATTTAATTGAACAATTAATACATTAAAATGTCTTCATTATGTTATTTAATGTTATACATGATTATGTTTGCAATTTATTTCATGATAATATAATGGGCTTCATTTTATGTTGATGATGTAATGAGTTAGATTACATGATGATGAAGTAGTTGAGGATATTAATATATGTATTCTTACAATTACATTATTTTGTTCATGATGTCAATTCAATCATTATTTTTATGGATATTGACTTCTATCTAGTTGTGACCGTTTGAGTGATCCTAGGTTGTCAAAGGCAAGGGTGTGGTTAAGGTAGAGAGGGTTGGACTCTCAAAAGGGGACAAATGGATAATATATGCAACATTACCCACACCACTTAGTCTAGTGTGATTTAATATTCTAATACATTTTTTCTTTTCCTTGATCTCCTAAAATGGTAATATGATATTGAAAAATGTAGTTCAATGACATGAATATGTTTCTAATTTTAAAACTATTGCTCCTTATAGTACTATGTTTTAGAGGATCTAGCATAAATTTGAAGGCATAAATTCTTATGGAAATCTTATTTAATTACAATCTTGTGCATTCAAGTTTAGGAACTTGTATTTTTGTTTATTAACTTTTCCCCATAAAATGTGCTTTTAAAAGTGTTGATCTTGATGTTGTTTTGCATTGTCATCACTTTATCTATAGCTATATTCTTGAGAGAAGAATTATGGGGTGTGAGGGAATATAACATAAGGTTTCATTTTTAGAAAAGGGGATTTTCCTTGAAAGATAATAAAATGAAGCTCAAAATCCCATTCCACCCAAATTGGGTGAGTTACATCCATGAGTGAGGGCATAAAGGAGGAAGAAATTACAACGGTGGGACACATAAAGAAGGGAGGAGCGAGGCTTGGAAGGAGAGGAGTCTTGGAAGGGGTGGAAGAGAAACGAGAACTAAAATTCATCTAGGTTCCTCTATTTTTTTTTTGGCATCATTTCCTTTTGAAGAGTTACCTTGAAATGATTTCCTCAATGAAGTTGTTGTACGTTATGACTTTGTGTTCTTGAGCATTGTTGAGATCTATTCTATTTTTTTTTTTTTTTTTTCCTTTTCTTGTTTTCTCTTTCATGAATGTCTTTAGGGTGCTACAATTTTTTTAATTGGGGTACCAAATCTATATGTGGTAGGACT
This sequence comes from Cupressus sempervirens, assembly GCA_028749045.1. NCBI lineage: Eukaryota > Viridiplantae > Streptophyta > Pinopsida > Cupressales > Cupressaceae > Cupressus > Cupressus sempervirens. Next base: position 592,743,371 of record CM053787.1, read on the forward strand.
ATTTTCTAAAACATTCAATATGCCATATGATGGCTAGGCCTTCTATGGTTGTTACCACAATCAACTATAAGTTTCCATAAGAATAGGTATTATGGCTTGTGATTATACATCTAGAGTAAGTATTAGAACAATAATATAATTTTTCCTTCACTTGATAATTGCTTTATCGATGATAATCTATCCAACCTATGTATCCACAACCTTGGTGATGTGAGAAACTTGATTCATGAACACATTTCTTGAATTCCAAACACAAAATGGAACCTAATACACTTATCAAAACTCCTCTTACTATTATGGAAACATCTTACAATGCAAATCACATGCTTTATCTATTCCTTTCCTGTGCAAGAAGCCTTGTTAGTTATATGTGATGTGGAATGAGAGCATATTTGATGCTAAATTAGTCTATGTGTTTACAGTTACCTAGGCAACAACATAGCATGAATAATGATGCTAGTCATGTTATAAATTGAGAATCCAAATTTGGAAACATATTGTGAGCAATCATTAAAACCTCGATATAATATCATGTTTAGAATTAGCTCTATAGGTGAGGAAACCTGATTGGTAGGTATACACATCTATAATAATAGTGAACATATCTTATGAATACCTATTATCATGGTTATTACCATTAAAATTTCAATAGTGCAATACTATTTTTGATGTTTTCATCATGCCATTGAAGCTCTTTTCATATCTACTAACTATCTTAATGTCCCTATAAAAAGGTGTACAAATGATCTTTCTATGGAAGAGTATTTAACATTGTTGCCACTATTATTTTTCCTTTCTCCTTAATTTTTCTGAAATACTAGCAATGATTAGTGTTGCTGCTATCTTTTTTTTCTTTTCTAATGCTAAAAATAGTGGAATATCTACTCCTTGTGATAATACAAAAGAATGGTTGAACTCACATGTTGAACATAGTCCATATTAGTACAACCAAACTAGAGAATAAACTAGAGTTTCTATTACATGGTTGCTTGATGAACACAAATAAAAGAAAATTATTACAACATGTTTAGGACTTGTAATTATATATTGAAACCACAATCTAGTTCCTCCTTGCAACATTCTTTTACTGAATTGTTTACTCATAGTTGAACCTTACCATCTCTATCATATTGTAATTAACATTCTTTTTAATTTTTCTTTAAACTAACGTTTAATTTATGAGTACTTTGATCAACTACTTGTGTGATGCTCCAAGTGTGTTTTTACTCATTTATAGGATGGGTGCAATGTGGGATAAGGGAGGGTAGAGATGGATACATTTTAATTTGTTTCTCTTAGCCTATCAAGATCTAGAAAGTAGGATTCATTATGTTTTGTCTCTCTTTTCAGTATTAGTGACAATTTTAGTGCTTGGCCAAGCCATTTTATTTTGTATTTAAGTATTTTTTTCTGACATGTAGCATATGTGTGGGACCATGCTCAATTTATCTTTCATATGTGTAGATATGCTTTATTTAAAAGAAATGTGCATGTGGGTAGATGCGTTACAATTTTTTTCTTTCACAGCATATGTGTAGTGTTCTTTTCTTTTCCCTACCACATTCTATGATTAGGTTTCTAGGCACATTGATGCAGGAGCATCTTGCACGAGAAAATTATTGAAAAAAGAAAAATTGAAAAAAAAAAAAAAAATGTGGAGGAGAGAGAAAGTGACGAAAATTAGAGGAGAAATAATAAAAAAATAAAAAAAGAGGAAAAAGGAGAAAAGAGAGAAAAAGAGGATTTCTATTTTCGAGGTGCATAGGTGGCATAATAGAAAAAAAAATAAAATAAATGGTTGTCATTCCATTTATCAAGGTGTGTGGGTAGAATTCTAAAAAGTTATGAATATTGTAGAAAGTTGTGGATATTGTAGAAGGTTGTGGAAGTTGTAGAAGGTTGTGGAGGAATTCTAGAAGCTTGTGGATAAGTCATGCATGGGGTGGTAAGTGCCTATTTAAGCAAGGCATATGCACATTTCTAATCAAGCTCGAGAAGAAGGTGAAAGCTCAAGGAGAAGCTTGAGAAGTGGAAGCTCGAGGAGTAGAAGCGTGAGAAGTGAAAGCTTGAGAAGGAGAAGCTCATGAAGTAGAAGCTTTGGAAGGAAAGCTTGGAAAGCTTGGAAGGCTTGGAAGGTGTGAAAGAGAAGGAGGAAGTGAAGAGTGAGTTTTCCTGAGTCTATGGACAGAGCGCTGAATGTGAGGCAGTTTACAACAGGATTGTAGTAGAGTTGTGAGTGTGTAGACAGTGCACCGAATGTGAGGCAGTTTACACTTGGATCTTGGATAGGGTTGGAGAAGAGCTAGTGACTGCGGTTTAGAAACAAGGAGGTTTCTTGGTGGCTTGCGAGCACAAGTTGAGATCTCAAAGGTTTCTACCAGAGTGTGGATCTGGACTAGCTTAGGCTTGGATTGGATCTTGAGAGATCTTGGAGAAATGTTATTGTAATTGCTATTGGATTTTCAAGTATAATAAAATTGTCTTCATATTGTTACATTCTTGGTTACGAGTTGGTAAGGGTGGTGTGGCCCTTTGTCAGTGGTATCAGAGCATACCTTCATCAAGTGGTATCAAAGCGTACCATCATTAGTGGTATCAGAGCTGTACCTCTATCAGTGGTATCAGAGCAGGAGTTCCTGAGTGTACAAGCAGATCGCCGAAGTGAGAGAAGTTTATTAGAGCAGGAGTTCCTGAGCATGTAAACAGATCGCCGAAGCTAAGGCAGTTTGCACTAGGACCTTGGGAGGACATGCAGATTGATCAATGGATGTAGAGATGGAAGACTGAACTTGTTGAGGCATGATTATAGAGAGCTTGTGGATTACAAATTCATTGTCCTAGACTTGTGATGTGGTTCTTGATTGTTCATGCGAGGTGGCAGGTTGCGATCTGACTTGCAAACAATTTGGTTGTCACAAGGAGCGTAGGAAGGATTTGTTGCAGAGGGTTTACGAAGATCTTGGGAGATGGCTCCAAGAGGATTGGACCCTAGGATGATTGCAAAAATCCATGATATAGTGGAGAGGAATTTTTCTAAGATGATTTCTCGGTTGGATGCTAGATTGGCTGATCAAGCTAAGGTCAAGGTGGAAGAGGTTGATTTTGCTGATCAGTTTGTGGAGCCTGATGTAGAACCTGCAAAGAAACTAGAGGTTGTTGCTGAAGATATTCCTAATGTTGTTGATGTTGGGACATATGTTGGTTTTCATGATCAAATGGTTGAGACTGACATGGAGATTGTGGAACATTTGATCGTGGATGATCTAGTTGATGTTGGTGGTGACCTGTTTGTTGCAGAGCACTTGATCATGGATGATCCAGTTGTTGGAGGTGAGTTATGTATTGCAAAGCATCTTGTTGTGAGTAGTGAGGTTTTTGGTGTTGAGAGTTTGGCATGTGTTGATGGAGATCTACATGTGGATTTTGATGTGGGGTTTGTTGCTATGGGTGTGAATTCACTAGTTGTTGATGTGGATGAGAGTTTTTTGTTGAAGCATTATGTTCAATTTGTTCGTAGAAATGAGCATTAGATGGTTGAGATGCTGGTGTAGAGGATTTGCATGGTGGTTTTGTTGTCCCTGTTGAGGTGGAAACCTTTGGTGAAGATGAAGATGGTTGTAGATCTTTCTTTTTGGCATCAAAGTGTGGGACACACTTTTCTATCTACCAGGGGAGTCTGATGCAGGAGCATCTTTTGCATGAGAAAATTATTGAAAAAAAAAAATTTTGGGAAAAAAAATTGTGGAGGAGAGAGAAAGTGACAAAAATTAGAGGAGAAATAATAAAAAAATAAAAATAGGGGAAAAAGGAGAAAAGAGAGAAAAAGAGGATTTCTATTTTCGAGGTGCATAGGTGGCATAATAGAAAAAAATAAAAAATAAATGGTTGTCATTCCATTTATCAAGGTGTGTGGGTAGAATTCTAAAAAGTTATGAATATTGTAGAAAGTTGTGGATATTGTAGAAGGTTGTGGAAGTTGTAGAAGGTTGTGGAGGAATTCTAGAAGCTTGTGGATAAGTCATGCATGGGGTGGTAAGTGCCTATTTAAGCAAGGCATATGCACATTTCTAATCAAGCTCGAGAAGAAGGTGAAAGCTCAAGGAGAAGCTTGAGAAGTGGAAGCTCGAGGAGTAGAAGCATGAGAAGTGGAAGCTTGAGAAGGAGAAGCTTGGGAAGTAGAAGCTTTGGAAGGAAAGCTTGGAAAGGTAAAACTTGTGGAAGGAAAGCTTGGAAAGCTTGGAAGGTTTGGAAGGTGTGAAAGAGAAGGAGGAAGTGAAGAGTGAGTTTTCCTGAGTCTGTGGACAGAGCACCGAATGTGAGGCAGTTTACAACAGGATTGTAGTAGAGTTGTGAGTGTGTAAACAGAGCACCGAATGTGAGGCAGTTTACACTTGGATCTTGGATAGGGTTGGAGAAGAGCTAGTGACTGCGGTTTAGAAACAAGGAGGTTGCTTGGTGGCTTGCGAGCACAAGTTGAGATCTCAGAGGTTTCTACCAGAGTGTGGATCTGGACTAGCTTAGGCTTGGATTGGATCTTGAGAGATCTTGGAGAAATGTTATTGTAATTGCTATTGGATTTTCAAGTATAATAAAATTGTCTTCATATTGTTACATTCTTGGTTATGAGTTGGTAAGGGTGGTGTGGCCCTTTGTCAGTGGTATCAGAGCATACCTTCATCAAGTGGTATCAAAGCGTACCATCATTAGTGGTATTAGAGCCGTACCTCTATCACACATGGTTGCATGTAGTATGTTTCATGGCCACACTGGATCCATTTGATCCATCTTGTTCTGGGAAGCTAGGATTCTCATGCTAGGGTTGAGGCATTCTTCATGTTAGGAAGAATCCCAGGGGAATAAACACTCCATTGTTGGTGAGGTAAAAGTGCATAGGCCACACTTCTATCTCAGATAGTAGATGGATGATGCCCAAAGGCTTTGGAGATTGGGTACACTTTCAGAACACCTATCAAGTTTTAGAATCTATCTTATGATCTTGTATCTTCATCTTGAAAATGATATATGGTATCATTCAATTTATGTAATCCTGATTATTAGTTAATGTAAACTTAAAAGTTGGTAATGTATTAGCATCATGTATATGATGGGCATGTGATGTATATATATTATAATTCAACAATATAGTCCATATGATGTAATGTCCATGTGATGCAATCAACACCTTTGTGTTATGCTGAATTTGATGATAAACTAATTGTATTATTTATTTAGCTAATGGATAATGCATGTGATTTTGAATTTTCAACTTTTTTTGTGATTGGGTTCTTTTCTGCATTTTTTGTTCTCATGTGATGTGGCATTTTTGTTTAGGACATGGTTCTTACAAATAGAGAATGTTGAATGACATTAAAAAAATGATTATAGTTAGATAAGAAATGTCAACTCACATTCTAATAAGAATTTATTTTATATAATTTTTTTATTTTATATATATGTATATATATATTTAATAAAAATGGAACATCAAGGGTTGCTATTGATTCAAAATGTATGCAATTAAATCATTAGGGAAATATTTTACATAAAAAATATGGGAATAATGAGAGGCATCTATATAACCTTAGCACAAGCCAAGTGTTGGTTCCCAAAATGGTAGGTTTATTTTTGACACACTTCACTTTAAGTTATAGGGAGAAAGCCAACTCCAATTATCAAATTTCTTTAATTTCTAGAGCAACTAACAAGGATCTATAATCCTCCTATACTTTAGGCTTTGCAAGACCTAGGCATTTGCACCTTAGATTCATAAATATATCAAGTGTTGAAACATGTATCATATCATCTCATATAAGAGCTTCAAACATGAGAATAGTTGCTATGTATAGGCTAAATAACCATTGAACTTCAATCCTCATGGAGCATGAGATGTAGAACCCACTACAAAAAAGAAAAAGAGAATAAAAGGTAGGATTGGTAATTGACTTAAATTTAATGGAGGAACATGGAAATGAGAGTAAAAAAGATGCATAGTTCTCCAATTGCAATTAGTGCCTTATCTCCATTGAGTGTATGAGTCATAAGACATAGCATCATTTACACAAGAGAACTTCAAAAAATAGCATTAGATTTAAGACATGTTGTCTTACAAAACTCTTTACCAACACTAATTATTCAACCTACTTATCACAATCAATGTAAAACCCAATCAATTTGTGTTTTCCATTAAGTAATTTAACTAGTTCTTGAATCAAATCATAAACAAAGAAATCCATATCCCATAACAAGACACCAAATAAGCTAAATCCTTAATTTATTCATCTAAAATTTGACCAAGTATTACAATGGAGAGATCTAAATAAAACATTTTATTCATTGAAATTCACAAGCTATCTATGATATAAAAATAACTAAAACACAAAATACACAAGAAATCCTAGTGAGACTCAACCTTGATTCATTAATTTTTCTCTAAGAACCCAACAATGTTTCTATTTATAATAGAGATTTTCTTGAAAGGAATCATAGACTAGAAGTTGTCCAAAACCTGGAACCCTTGAGAATGAAAAATAAAGAGAATAAATAGAAGAAATAAGAATATTAGATTTGATCTCAATGTGTCATTTTTTATCTTTAATATCAATCCTTTTGTTTCTAAAAAATATCCTCTCTTATCTTTCATCAGCTAATAATCAAATCTCATAATAAAAAAATAAACTCTGAAAATATCTCTAAGAATAATGAAGAGATAAAATCTAGAAGATACTCAAACTGCTTACTAAAAACCTCTATCCAAAGACCACCAAATAGCTACACGAACAAAATAAAAATCTTTGAAAAAATCTTGGCGAATTTGAGAGAACTCAGATGATGGTTTTCACCAAAATGTCTTCACATGCCACTAAAAAAAACTAGAAGAAAACTCTCTATAACTATTGTTTATCTTTTCTATTGAAAAAATATTTATTGTTGTTAAAAAAAAATAACAGTCACTTTAGCTCTTCAACCCTAACATGTATCTCCACATTATTGTATTAAACTAGGGCTCATTAAAATTTTTCATCTATATAGTCTCCACAAAAATACTTAATAGAAGCTCCTTTGATATATGTCCCTCCATGTAATATTTTCCTAGAGAGTATATTTTGTTATGTAGACCCAACATCTTAATCCAATCCTATTTGATCTCTTAAGTTGAACACAATATTAATTTTTATTTACATGTATAACTCCTTTAATTTCCATTGGTCATCTTTTTATGCGGGCCCCACAAGCTTTTTGACTCCTCAAAATTCTCCAAATTCTTTAATTTCCTATTTAGTATTTTTCTTTCTAGTTTGAGAAACCATTTGCACATTCAATTGGAGGAATCATTTCTTAATCTACCCTTTGTCTCATTTTTAGTTGATATTCCTTTCAAACCTATACATGGGTCAACTAGCGCATTAACACATGGAAACTTTTGATTCATCTATTAGACTTGTCTATATAGTCCACTCAACATGACCTCATAAAATTTCCACGTATACACTCCTAGTTGATCTATTCATCCTTGTTACATCCCAATTTTTGACCTAATTTAACATATAGCCATTGAGGTTCACATGAAGTCAATTGATAGTTAAATTTGTTATAATCTTGCTAAATGGTAAAATAGTTAGTCATTGTAATTTCATATGAAGATAACATGCTAGTTGATTATTTATCATGAATTAATGGGGTTTAATAGGTAGTTAGCTATTATGATTATTTATGATTAAATAACTTATTATGGTAAAATAATTTAACTGCAAAGAATTTTCTTGTAGGAAGCACGTCGAAGGAGTGGAAGCATTGTCAGAAAAGAATTGGGTACAGGAGCATCACCATCACTGGGCAAATGAGTATGAATCGTGAATCACCATGGTTAAGGACTTAGCAACTTGAACACCAGGATATAATCGATGAAATTGCATGAGCTATTAAATAAATAATTTAAAACATAAAATAATTTAATTTAAAAAAATTAATTAAAATATAATACGTACCTCAAAGTATTTTGAATGATCTTTCACCTTATTATTATAATATATATCTATGTACGTACACATAGATATAAAAATGAAGTGACACTATCATACTAATTTATTATAATAAAATGATGCCACCTCACCAATATATTTACATGTACATATATAAATATAAATTATAAGAATTTTCAAATTATAACCTTCCAACTCTTTTTTCATCTTTTATTCTTTTCCTTGTTTGAAACCAAATTAAACACTTGGCATTTTTAATTGGCATTCAAAGAGCCAAGATATTCTTTATGTTACAGAAGCCAAAGAGTCCCTCTTAATATTTTTTATACCATGGGTCGAGTGAGATGAAATACAGAGGAGAACACATTCCCAACCTTCCTTTTTATTATCACATTTTCCTTGATTATTCTGGCTTCCTCCACTACCAATGCTTTGCTATAAACCAAATTAATTTCTGTAAGTCCATTCTAATTCCTTTTCATTTCATAGTAGTGTCATCCTATTATAGTTTTCCATACATGTTCTTTCTTTGCTGACAATTTTAGTAGTAATTATACACTATGGATTCCCTTGCAAGAAAACCGATGAAGAGTTGATACAAATTGTTAGCAAGACTCTAGACAATTTTGGATTTATGTCAAGTTATGTGGTAACCATTCCTAGTTATTTTTATATTCCATTGTTATTACAAATTGAATTCCATAGTTGAAGTTGTAAATTATCTTCTTTTATAACTAAATAACTCTAGGGAGTTGCATAACAATAAGCATAGTAAAGTATCCATGTCATGAAATCATGAGTTATTGTTGTTACAAGACATTAGAATCAAGATGGTATTTATTTTTGCAATTTTTAATGAATATAATTTCTCAAATCATAGATTATGAAAAAGATGGAACTATATAAGAGATCATGTTTCAAGCATTGCTGTATATTGCTTATCATTTCCTATTGGTTTCTGAATTCCATAATAGCTAAATTGTAGATATAATCATCAGATAGAACCTCTTGAGAAAGAGTTATTAAGGATGAAATAACTCATGATTTAAATATACAATTTGGAAATTAGAATTAATGATATTTCTACTAGTTTTAAAGAAAATATTATTCAAGTCACAATTTGTGATAAGATGGAAACATATAATATTCTTTTACTAGTTAAGGAACAACAAAAAGAGTGGGTTGCTTTGAGCTTCAAACACTTAGGACTCACTCGACTGTATAGCCATGGAAAGGTGAAGAGGTGAGATGGAATCTACAATAACATGAAACAAAATCAAATGTGACTTAACAATGCATATCATTTAAAAAGGGATCATTTAATAGCTCATGCATGTTCATGTTTATTGTATTCTCCTATTTTCATGTCGAGTGGTGTGATTAGGTACCAGGATGCTTAGTGAATGATAAGATGTTCCATGTCTATTCTAGGTAGGGAGGGCCTTTCTTGTTAGAAACTGTGTGGGGATAAGTTATGGTCTGAGGTTGGGTGTTTAAGCCCTTGACAATGTTTCTCCCTCTACAAGATGTCGTACGTGCATCAGATAAAGATAAGTTATGCATTCAAACATTTATCGGTAATAGGTATTTTTACTTTAATGATATTATGATGGATTAATTTATATCATTGAATTCAATTATCTCCTTTGAGTAAGAAATCTTTCTCATCAATGTAATAGGTACTCATTAGATTGGTTGACCTTTCCACTAAATATATAATATATCTATAGGATTAATATTTTAGTTTTTCATTTATATGAATAATGATTATGATCATATCTTCTAATATTATGTTATTGCTATAGTTATAAATGGAAAGAAAAGAAATGATATAGTGGTATCTGATGCCCTAAGTGATACAATGGTATTTGATGCCCTAATTGATACAATGGTATCTGATGCCCTAAATGATAAAGTGGTATCTAATGCCCTAATTGATACACTAGTTTGTTATACCCTAAATGATCCATTGGTAATCAATGCCCTAATTGATATAAGTGGTATTTAATGGTATCATTATTTAATTTTGATATAGTGGTATTTTAGATATAGTGGTATTTGTGGACTAACCTAGGTGTTTGCAGTAGCATTCCTAGATTGATTTCAGTCTCAAATTCCATGGTATATAGAATTTAATTTCCATAGTAAAATCATTGATGGTGTTTTCAATTCTTAGTTATGAAATTTTGTTTAACTAATTTTAACCATTAATCTCATTCATATGAACATAACTAATTTAACTATCTTCCTATGAAAATGAAGTAATAACTATATTTCTTTGATTATGTTAGTTGTTAATTAAGACTTGGAAAAAGTGGATGTTTCAATCCTTGTCAACATCACCTTATCTCTAACTTAGCTGAGCACCTTTGCCACATGTCAAAATCTTGTTTACTCATGTTGGTCATCTCTCATACAAAATTTTTGATGACTATGCAATACCCATATATTTCTTCTCAGTGTTTAATAGATGTCCTAGAAGATGGCCAACTATTACAACCACATATCAATCTCTGATTCATCTTCTCTACCACCTTGGCACCATCTCGACTACCACTTGGAATACCATGTCATTGTCTATTAGGACCTCCCTATCATGCATCACAATATCACTTTGTCACATCACCCTACCACATTTTATGCGATAATTTGATACACTACCATGTGTCCATATTTCCAACCAAGAATCTTGAAGTTCATGCCATGTGGCACATGCTCATTAGTTATTCAAGTCAACTTGCACACTAACACATGGAAATATTTAATTCATCCATTAAACCTATTTGTATAATCCACTCATCATTGTAATCACCTAAAAATGGTCATCTAGACTATTAGCCCCCTTCTCAGCATTTTGGCTAATTTAATTTAATCACTTACCTAGACCAAATTGCTAATAATCAATTTATTTAATTATAACCTATAGTTTGACTATGCTATCCTAAGTTCATTATTTGATTAAAAGAACATGTCCCCTTTTAATTAAATAAAAGACCCCATTCTTCTAACCCACTTAAAGTGCACACATCAAGTCCTTTTTCTATTTTACAATTAAAAGAAAAGGCTTGTGAGACTTTTGTCTTGTGTGACAAGTCAACTTATATTCTATTGGTTGACTTGTGTGTGCACATGGATCACTCCTCTTTTCGAATTCCACCATTGATCATCCACCATTTTCATCTTGATCTCTACCATCCGTATGACTTTAAAAGGGAGAGAGCTTTCCCCCTCAAAGGATCCACCCTCATTTGAATATTGTTATGCTGCAGGTTTCTTTGGAGCTTTGTGGAGAACTTCTCATTTCTTGTCTCATTCTCTCATCACCATTGCACACTAGTTTAGATTCATACTTACATGCTAGTTTAGTTATTTTCTTGCAATAATCTATCTCACATAGTTTAAATAATGATATTGTAACACTCTCATTCATATTCTAGCATAGCTGCATCTTGCATCTCCATTCTAGTTTAGTCTTCCATCTTGCATTACATACTTGAGGGATCCCTCGAGATATTTGCACTCTTGCTCTTGTCTCAAAGAACCTCCCGTTGCATGGTTTACTAGCAAGAAGCATATTTCTAAGGCTTAGCTGAGAGCCTTCATGCTTGAATACTAGCCTCTTGCACTCGGTGGATAGGGAGCTCTAAGCCAACATCTAAGCATTCCAACTCATGGAATTGTTGGGATAGAATGGTTTAGAGTGTGACACATTTCTAGTGTACAATCATGACCTCTCATCTTCTTCCATGTTATCACATGACCTTGTAGACTTTCCATGTGACATCACCTAGTTGGTCCATCCATCCTTGTCAATACCTCATCATATTTGACCCAACTTCGCACCCTTGCCACATGTAATAATCTCATTTACTCATGTTGGTCAACTTATGTGTAACTTGCTTAGTGGCTAAGAACTAACCATACATTTCTACTCAATGTTTAACATAGGTCCCAAAATATGATCAATTATTACCATCACGTGTCAATATTTGATTCATCTACTCTACGATCTTGGTAGCATTTGGAATGCCATCTCGACTACCATGTCACTGTCTATCAAGCCCTTGCTTCCATGTGTCATGATATCACTTTGTCAAGTCTTAGTCACCACCTTGCCACATTGCATGTGATAACATGATATGGTGTCATGTGTACATATTTCCAACCAATCATCTTGAAGTTTATGCCATATAGTGTTAGAAATAGGGATTACTAAGAGGGGTGGGGGGAGGGTGAATCAATAATCTACAAACTTTAGTCGCTAACTAGATATTATTACTTACTTTAAACCATGCATAAAAAAGTAATAAAGTAATGCTGAATAGTAATAGTAACAATGCATAAAGATAACTCATAACACCATATTTTGTTAACTAGGGAAACCCTGGCCAAGGGAAAAGCTTGATGGGGATGATACGCACTAGATAATATTCTAATATATAAGTTCCTTGTCAGAGAATGGACCCTGTTAGGATTCAATGAGAAAATTTAGTATATGGAGTCCTTGTTAGGAGACTTTGAATCCCTATTAGGAGATTTGATTAACCTAGTTAGGAGTTGTGGAATAATGTATGCAAGAAGAGCCCACTGCCCAAACATGCAATTTCAACTACAAGAAGAGCTCACTGCTCAAACAAGTAATTTATTGTTATCTTCTTTCTTTACTAATCTCTAATCTTTATCTCAATCTTAGATCATCCAATAACTCATATAAAACTTTGCATAGATCACTTTCACAAAAGTTCACATATAGTCACAATTCGCAATTCATACTTGTCCTTCAATTCAAGATAGCTCACTTCTTATCACAAAATGCCATTTGCATAAATACCATGCCTTTAAATTTTTTTTTGCTATGTCGGCTAAGACCACAAACCACTTTTCCAAGTTAGAGTAAACATCTAGGATGTCAACCCTAATTCGACAAGTACTTATTTTATAAACAAAACAATTATTTTTCTTCAATTCCACTGTCCTATTTTTCTTAAAACATGATTTTCTCTATTTCATACAGTCTGTACTGACTTCCAAGTTTATACATGTCATCATCAGTATGTATACTCTCCCAATGTAACTTCACTAGTTATAAGATGACATTAGCAACAAGTTATAAACAAAACAATATACTGCTATAAACTAAATTGTATACTTAGAAAATTTTCTAATTATCAAACACTAAGTATCTTTATTTATGAGGTTTCTTGTGAGCATATACATCATGTGTTTCCATAAACAAAAATAATTACATATCACTATTAGTGAATTGTCAAAAATCTCCCCCTTTGGCATTGATGGCAACAAACTAGGGAAAATTGGCTGAGTGACAAAAAGTTAACATAAATAACATATAAAAATTACATCTATTACAACTTGTTCAACTTTACATATGCTCCCCCTTACAATACACTTTACTACTTTCCAATTAACTACTACTCCCAATTTTATCTCTCCCCTTTACTATCCAAAATTTTTTCTTTCCAATTTTTTGCAACTCTTACTCCCCCTTTGACATTAATGAAAAAGGTCAAAATGTCAAAATTTGATCCAAAACGTGTCAAAAATGTTGTCCTTATGTTGAAATAATCTTCATGTAGTCATCAAAATTTGCATTTAGAATATCTATACCTTTGATCCATGCTTCCTTTCTCAACTGCATTAGTATCTAAATACAAAAATTTGGAATATGTGTCCTTAGTGTTGACACATTCCTCTAACTGTTTCTCAACAAAAGATAATTCTAGAGCAATAGATTCTTTGAAATTAGATGTCCTCTTCAAAATCTATTCTTTCCAAAGTTCTAGTTTCCTGATGTCACTGTGAATAGTAGATACTTGTCCTTCAAAATCATCTACTTTACAAGATGGATGCTGGATCTAGTTAGATAAAGCCTATAGCTCACTCTTCTTTATCTCTATCTGACTATCAATGTATTTAGTCAGCTTGTATGATAAGGTACACTTAATATACAAAGTTTTCCCTTCCTGTTGGCATTTCTAGAGTTCTTTTATACAAGTATCAAGATTAACTAAGTCATTCTTGATATTCTAACAAATGATGCTAAAAAAGTTAGCATCATGGGAAGTTTGTGTCTTTTCCTTTACAACATTCAACAAATTTGTAAACTCTTCATCAAATGATTTTAGCATTGCTTGTACTCTCTATTCAGGATTGGATCCTATGTGTTGAACTACTAATGTACTATGCAGTTTGTCTATCACTTCCATTAATGTTCTTTGTAAACTCCTTACTTTCCCATTCTTCTCAATTAGCTTGGTTAGGTATGAGATTAGATTTTTTTGATCATCAACATTAGTAGATAAACTAGCAAGACAGAGTGGAGTAGATGAAGTAGATGGTTTAGTATCATCTTCCCTCTGTTTCTTTTCTTTTTCTTTCATTCTTCTCTCTTCTTCTTCTTTCTTTTCCTTTTCCTCTCTTTCTCTCTTCTCTTCCAATCTTTTCTTATCTTCCTCAACCAGTTTTTGCTTGGCTTCCTCTACTTTCTTATTTTCTTCTTCAATTAGCCATTTCTCTTCCTTAATCTATCTCAACTTATCCTTAATATCCTTAGCATCTGGTTCATTTGGTTTGGAAACACCAAATGGATTGGTATCATCAATGTTAAGGGTAATATTGGTTTGATCAATCTGCATAGTGCTTATTGACACTTTTGAGGTTCTAGGAGCTAGAGGAGATGCTTCCTTTGACTCTATCACCATTTGACTAATTGTTGTTGTAGTCTCACTTCTTAGCTTATCCTTTTCATCAATCATAAATAGGAATGGTCTCAATTTTTTCCTAAAGTATGGTGCAAGGTTATTCAATAATCTTTTGATTTCATCTTCATCATCAGTCTTGCAAATAGTCCTAAGCATAGACTTCCAAAGTTCAAGGTCTTCTTCCCTTGCAAGAGCCTTCTTTTGGATGAGTCTCTCATAGACTTTCTAGTTAATAATGCTCTCAAGATCCTTTAGATTCAGACTATTTTCCACAATGTATCTCATAGTAGATATATCATTTTGGTCCTTCTAAAAAATATTGTATAAATCATAAAACTTATTCATCTGAACAAAATTTCCTTCATTGGAAATAGCTGTATTGATCTTCTCAATCTTTAGCTTCCAAGGTTGCCAAGCTTTTCTTGTTGCTTGCTTAGGTGGAGTCAAATTTTCTTCTTGCTTGATTTTGTGTTCCTCATCTTCTTCATCACTAGAGTCAATTGTCAACAATTTTTTTTTGTCTTTTACCTAGTCTGGTGGCCTATTGTTTTACTCTCTTTGTCTTAGTAGACAATGCTTCCACTAATCTTTCAGACTTTCTCTTCTTCTTACTAGGTTGAACATCAGACATTGTTGCATACAAAATGCTCTATTTTGAAGATGTCTCAACAATTGATATTGACAAAGGTTGTATGTTCAATATACCTTGCTTAATTGTCTGTCTTATAGCCTCAGATTCAATTTCTATCATTCTAACCTCTAATAGTGCCTTCTCCATTATAGATTCAAGTTTCTTGTGTGATGCCTTTTCTAAGGTTTCTTGATGAGCTTGCTGTGTGATCTCATCATATGTGCCAAATCTATATTCTGCTTTATCTTTGTCTAAATTTAACAACAAATCAATATAGCCAACTACAACATCATCATTCAATTCATAGCTCAAGGGATCAAGAAATGTCTCTCCAGGTTATACTACTTTAATATAGGTATGATCTATGTTAACCAAGATAGTAATGTCTTCCTTGAATCTATCCACAATTGTAGGAGCAATTCTAAATCTCTGTTTCATTTTATTCTGAAATGTCTTGATTATTAGGTTGCCACTATCCAATATCTTATCTGTAGGATGCCTTCTACATACCTTTGCAATCTTCTCCATAGTGCATCTATCACTACTCATTATGTCTGTGACTGATAAGTAAGTACATGAAAGAATATGCAATTGATCAATGATTAGAAGCTAAACACACCATTCTTTGTCCTTTTAATCTTTTCTAGATTTTCTAAGAGTTGCATCCTTAGTATTTCACTAAGATTCACCATATCTTATATGCTACATAGATCAATCCCATTGAAAGTTCATCAATCTTAGAACTTGCACAAATAGAATAAGAAATAATTCTACTAAAAAATCTAACATCATCCTACTTGATGGTGTTGATCACAATAGCCTTACCATTATACACTACTTTAGTATAACTTTCAACTTTCTTCTTGACCATATTCTCACCTATAGGTACACTGCCTTGTTTACTAAGGTCTGTAGAAATGTGAACTGCATTATCTTGCATCCATAATTACCATAATGTATCCTACTCAACATGATCTGTGTCCATTCATCTATGTCTAAATCATGGTAGAAATGATACTTAAACAAGTCTAATTTCCTTAGATGTTCAAATCTGTGCTTCATAGTCATTTTGTAGTTGAAAAAAAATTCCATATCTTTGTTCATGAATTCACTACCAATCCATTCCAACTTTCTATTCAATAAGTTACTACATCTTGAAGATAAACTACGTTGTTTTGAGTGATAAACAATGTTGATTTAGGCTTTCCTCTAGTGGGTTTTACAGAAACAATCTTTAACCTAGGTCTATCATCATTCTCGACACTATGTACTAATGAAATATCCATGATTCTATAAATTATGAACTTTTACCAAACAAATTTGTAGAAAAATGATAAAATACCTCTTTCAAAAAATAGTGTTTGCTTCAAAATCACTTTGACAAGTTTCTTCTAAATGCTCTTTGCTTTGGATGTGTTCATAATGAAGTGAAAATCAATTCTATACTCCATTTATCCTTTCAACTTGAACTTGCATTAAGTGCATACTTTGCAAATATGAAAAAGCTATCAATTACATTTTATAATCAAATAGTTTCCCAAGATCATCTATTCGATCTTCAAATGTCACCTGAGGTTTACTATAGCCTTCTTTCATCATGAAAAACATCCTCAAGACTTCACATCACAAAATCTTCTACAAAAACATACTTTTCATATTTTTTTGTAGAATCAACCTTTACTATAATACCAATAACTCTAAATTTCTTCATACTTGTTTAGATGAGCTCCAAATTACAGGCGAGCTTAGGTACCATCGAAACATAACTGGATACATCTTTTTCCAACTTGACTACCTCTAATTCAGCTTTTGACTTAAGTTCTCAAATTTTGATGCTGTGAACAAGCTTAATTTAACTTAATTGAATCAAACTCAACAACTGACTTCGATCTTTCTGTCTCATCATCATCAAACTTTTCTTTTAAGATATCTACTCCTTTCAAAAATGCTTCATTAAGTTCTTCTCGAAGTTCACTGACAATGTTTCTTTGTTCTTCATTGTCTCTATTTGATTCAGAGTTCCTTTCATGGTTCCTTCTATCATTTGCAACATTTTTTCCATCATTCCTTC
Organism: Cupressus sempervirens; assembly: GCA_028749045.1. Taxonomy (NCBI): domain Eukaryota; kingdom Viridiplantae; phylum Streptophyta; class Pinopsida; order Cupressales; family Cupressaceae; genus Cupressus; species Cupressus sempervirens. The sequence continues at coordinate 592,760,771 of CM053787.1, forward strand.
TATTCCAAAAGTTTCTCCCAATATTCCTCCTATCTCTGAAGTTTTTGTCCATTCTGTAGTACTTCGCCATGTGGCTAAAGTTGTTGCATAAATGAAAAAAGGTGTTCTACTTCTTGGATTATGCTGATCATTAGGTGCATGACAATTTTGAGCAATGTGTCCTAAGTTGTTACACTTATAACACATGATCTGTCTTTTGTCTTATAAGATCTTCCTTCTCTTGATGTTCTTTCATTAGATCTTCTTCTATCTGCAAGGTTAGTATTTCTAGACATTCTACTATTTCTTCTATCATTATCATACATAGGTTTCCTACAATCAATTGCATTATGACCCATACCATGACAATTATGATAGTAAAAGTCCTTAACATGATTAAATAACTTATTTGTAAAATCTCTTTTCATATGACCTATTTCTTGACATAAAAACCACTTACCTCTAAATTCATACTTGGTTGCCTTAGGAGTCTCCACTTTATTTGGTTCATCCAAAATTTCAATTTCCTTGACTTGTCTAACTTCTTTAAGTTTGTTAGAAGATTGAATGGATTCAATCTTATCATTAGATTTGTCTTTTTCTTTTGGATTTGATCCAATCTTAGGTTTTTTTGCAGACATGTTAATTAGATAACCAAGACTAGTCTTTTCATAAGTAGGTCTTTGTATTGAGATTGAATCATCAAGCTTTTCTCTACTAGAATTATGATTCTCAAGCTATAGTTTGCACTATGTTAATTCACCTTTCACAATAATATTTTACTTATGGAGTTCTTCATGATCTTCTTTCAATGTTTCAAACTCAAATGTTTTCTTTGCCAAACTTACTCTCAGATCTGCATTTTTAGTCTTTAAATTAGATTCAAATATTCTAGGATCATTTCTCAAAGTCAACTTTATATTTTTAATCTTCTATTAATGCTTCAAAATCTTGTACTCTATCTTCAAATTTGAATAGTCATCATCACTATTTCTAGATTCAGTGGATTTAGGCTTGGATTTAGATGTTCAATCTTTTCCTTCAATTGACCAATGCATACTTTTGAGTCTTTATATTTATCCTTCAGCTTATCTCTTTCTTCAGTAAGGAGATCAATTTGTTCAAGAGATTCTTCAAGGTTCTTCATCAAATGTTCCATATCCATAGGAATCTTACTTAAGCTATTAAACCTCTTCAAAGTAACAAGGCTTTGATACCAATTGTTAGAAATATGGATTACTAGGGGGGGGGGGGGGGGGGGGGGTGAATTAGCAATCTAAAAACTTTAGTCAACAACTGGATATTATTATGTACTTTAAACCATGCATAAAAAAGCAATAAAATAATACTAAATAGTAATAGTAACAATGCACAAAGATAACTCCTAACACCATATTTTCTTAACTAGGGAAACCCTGGCCAAGGGAAAACCTCAGTGGGGATGATAACCACTAGATAATATATTGATATATAAGTTCCTTATTAGAGGATGGACCTTGTTAGGAGTCAACGAGAAAATTTAGTATAAGGAGTCCTTGTTAGGAGACTTTGAATCCCTGTTAGGAGATTCCAATCCTATTAGGAACTATGGCATAATGTGTGCAAGAAGAGTCCACTACCCAAACATGCAAATTCAACTACAAGAAGAGCTCACTGCTTAAACAAGCAATTTACTATTATCTTCTTCCTTTACTAATCTTTGATCTTCACCTCAATCTCATATAATCAAGTAGCTCATATAAAACTTTTCATATATCACTTTCACAAAAGTTTGCATGTAGTCACAATTCACAATTCATACTTGTACTTCAATTCAAGATAGCTCACATCTTATCACACAATTTCCTTTTCATAAATACCATGCCTTTACATAGATTTTTTCTAGGTCAGCTAAGACCACAAACCACTTTTCCAATTTAGAGTAAACATTTAGGATGTCAACGCTAATTGGACAAGCAATTATTTTGTAAGCAATACAATTATTTTCCTTCAATTCTGCTGTCCTATTTTTCTTAAAACATGATTATCTCTATTTCGTATAGTTTGTACTGACTTCTAATGTTATACATGTCATCATCAATATGTATATTCTCTCCATGTAACTTTTCTAGTCATAATATGACATCATCAACAAGTTATAAACAAAACAATATACTTTTGTAAACCAAATTCTATACTTGGACAATTTTTTGATTGCCAAACACTAAGTATGTTTATTTCCAAGGTTTTCTATGAACATATACATCATGTGTTTCCATAAATGACAAAAATTACATATCACTATTAGCCAAATGTCAACACATGTCACATGCTTATTAGTTATCTGAGTCAACTTGTACACTAACACATGAATTTTTTTGATTCATCCATCAAACTTGTGTGTACAGTCCACTCATCATGAACTCTCATCCTTCCATGTTATCACATGACCTTTTAGACTTTCCACATGACATCACCTAGTTGGTTCATCCATCCCCATCAACACCACCTCATTTGTAACCTAGTAAAGCACCCTTGCTAGAAGTAATAATCTCATTTATTGATGTTGGTCATCTCCTATGTAACTTTCTTGGTGGCTAAACACTAGACATACATTTCCACTCAATGTTTAACATAGGTCCCAGAAGATGACCAATTATTACCACCACATAAATATCCAATTCATCCTCTCTACCACATTGGCACCATTTGGAATTCCACTTTGACTACCATGTCACCATCTTTCATGCCCTTAATTCCATGCATCATGGTATCACTATGTCAAGTCCTAGTCACCACCTTGCCACATTTCACATGATATGCTACTATGTGTCCATATTGTCAACCAATAATCTTGAAGTTTATGCCACATGACACATGCTCATTAGTTATTTGAGTCAACTAGCACACTAACACATGGAAAATTTTGATTCATCTATCAAACTTGTGTGTATAGTCCACTCATCATGACCCCTCATCCTCTTCTTTGTTCTCACATGATGTTGTGAAATTATCACATGGCATCACCTAGTTGTTCCATCCATCCTCATCAACACCACCTCATCTCTAACCCAACTGGACAAACTCATCACATGTAATAATCTTGTTTACTCATGTTGGTAATCTCTTATGTAAATTTATTGGTTACTAAGAGCCATCCATATATTTTTTCTCAATATTTAACATAGGTCCTAGAAGATAACCAATTGGTACCACCACATGTTAATATCTGTTTCATCTTCTCTACCACATTGGCACCAAACTTATGCCAAAAATAGATATCTTTAATAACTTTATAGCTTGCATAGGGAAGTAAGATAATTATGCTAAAAATTAAACATAACCATAAAAAAAAACTCATAACACCATATTTTGTTAACAAGGGAAACCCTAGCCAAGGGAAAACCTTGGTGGGGATGGTACTCACAAAATGGTCTCCTAATCAAAAGTATTTGGTTAAAGATATTTACCCTAATAGGAGTGAGTTACATTGATAATTATCCCAGTCCTTATTAGAGGACTTAGGCCTTGTCAGAAGCCTCAACCCTATTAGGATTTCTTATACACAATTTATAAATGATGCAAGATGAGCTCACGACCCAAACATGTAATGTATGATAAAGTTCTTTAATACAAAAGATAGATACAAAAACCTTTGCATAGTTGTTGATATCTTCAATATCTGATATTGCCTTAATTTCTCTTCACAAAAAATTATCACAATTCCCACTACTCTAATCATACATTAGAAGTCACATCACATACATATCACACTCACTTCATTAGAAGCACACTTAAAATCACATTTACAATTTTCCTTTATACCTTGTTATTTCATAACTATCTTCTCTGTTGGCCTTCATGCCTTTACACAGTTGCCAAAATATAAAATTAACTCTTGATAGCTTAGGGTTAACATCCATAATATCATCCCTAATTAGTTAAGTAATAATTTTGGTAAACAAGATAATTCCTTAACCCAAATTACTCATTTCCTTATCTTTCTTTGTTGTGTCTGTACAATACTACAACTATTAAAATTATTATAACTCTATTTGTATGGATCATACTATCCAACACTCTTGCACATGTCATCCTCATAGTCTCTGCTAATTGTACCTAACTCTGCACATGTCAAGATTTATTTTGTGAACCATGCTGATTAAAACTCTAATCATTTTGTGAGATGAACTATGTAACACTTAGACAATTTTCTAAGTATGTAACCCAATTCTTTATCCTTATGATCTACTCATTTCAAATGACTTATATGTTTCCATAAATGAAAACATCATGGTGAATAGCCTAGCACCATTTACAAAAATCTCCTACTTTGGCATTGATGACAACATATTGAAAAATTGGCTATGTCCCAAAAGAGAACTTCAAAATTTACAAAACCTTGTGGCCTTTACAGAATTTAAAAAACTATGGCTTATTATAGACACCATCTTTCCTCATTTCTCCTAATTGATATAACTCCCCCTTAGAGTATAATTATTCACTCTATTACAATATTCTATTTACAAATTTCCTTATGTGTATCCCCCTTTGACATCAATCACAAAAGTGTCAAAACTTATATATATGTCAAAATTATTTTACCTTGTTCTCCATGCTCAGTTTTTATTATCTTGGAGATACAATTTGTAAAGTTTGACTTCAGGATCTCAAACTCTTTCTACCATGTGTCATTGACTACCTCAGATACAATGATCAAGGAACATAGTCCATAAGATGTTACCTCTACTGCATTAAGGTCTGAGTAGATAAACTTTTCATATGATATCTTCCTAGCAAGATATTCATCCAATTGCCTCTACACATTACTAACCTTTTATGTTAGGTTTTATCTCGATAATGAGAACCTCTTTATGATTATTTCTTTCTTTAGCTTAATAAGATTTATGTCATCATGTATTTATGCAATAACTACCTCTAAGTCTTCAATCTTTGTAATTGGTTGCTGAAGATTATTTGCTAGGTTTTGTAATACATTCTTCTTCCCATTTAGCTTTTCATTCATATCTTTGACGTAGTTGTATGACATGGTACATTGTCCATACAATATCTTTCCTTCCACTAGGCATCTTCTTAGTTCCTTGATACAAGTATAAAGTGTTATTAGATCATTTATGATATTTGTAACAATATGTCAAACATTTGTGCATCATGCTTTGTTTGTGCCTATGTTATTGCCTCTTCTAATAATCGAGTGAACTCATTATCAAAATATTTCACTAATTTCTTAGCTCTCAAATGGGGATATTCCTCTAACACCCAAACTGTGATGGTAGTTTGCAACTTCTCTAAAACTTCCTCTAATGATTTTTCAAGGTTAGTCACTTTCTTGTTCCTTTCAAGAAGTTTTCTCAAAGATGACGAGTCCTATCTGATCATCATCATCACTTGATAAGTTCTCTAATATAGATTCCAATGGAGATTTGGACTTCTCAGGAGTTTGTAATAGAATATCTGCCTCATGCTGAAATGTGACTCTGTCAACTTCAATTTTTGCATTCTTCACTTGGGGCAAGAATTTTGACTTTTGCATTATTATCTTCTAATTATTTCTAACCTTCTCTTGTTGTTTTTGCTCCTTTGTTTTCTCCCCTTCTTTCTTCTCCTCTTCTTCCTTTTTCTTCTCTTCTTCTTCTTTCATCTTCTCCTCTTCTCTTCTTGTTTCCTCTTCTCCTCCTTTTCCTCTTCCTTCCCTCTCTCTTCTTCTTCCTTCTTTTTCTTTTCTTCTTCTTCTCTTTACTTTATTTATTCTAACCTCTTTTCCTTCTCTATTTCTTTCTTTCTTTCTTCACCTTCTCTCTTCCTCTTTTCCTCTTCCTCATCCTCAAAACTAGTATAAACTACCAAATTGTCAAAAATGGATGGTTTGTAGTCCTTGAATGGATCCTCTTCTATGTCCAAGGTAATTCTTGTACTATCTAATTGCATAATGTCAGTAGAAATTGTTATATGTGGAGTGGTCATTGCCTTTGTCATTACAGTATCTATTATTGCTATTTCTGATGGTGGTATGTCATCTTTCTCTATTGTAGGGATTGTTCGCCCTATGAAATTTCTTTCCTTCTCTTGACTAGGTTCTACTAAGCTCATAAAATTCACAATTTCTTATTTTGTTTCCTTATTAAATTTCTCATAATTTTCTCCCATTGGGAGTACTTCTCTTCTCTCATTCCTTGGTAAGGGCTCAACACCTTTCATGATATTTGCAAGATGATCATCATTCTTAATATCATGTTCTCCCATATCTTCTTGTGCTCTTCAATCACTTTTTTCATCATGTTTATCAATCTATCATAGAGATCTTTCACTATCTATTTATGTACATCTTCAAATCTCTTGTTACACAAAATAATATGTCTAAATTCTTCATTTTTTGACCACAATCTATCCATATTACTATATAAATAGTAAATCTTATTTAATTGTATAAAATTTCCATTATTTATGATTACATTGTTTAATGTCTCTATATTTGGCTTTCAAGGTTTTCTTCTAATAGGAAAATCCACTTTTGTCTTCACTTCTTCCACCTCTACTTCTTCTAATTCTTTTGATTTAGACTCAACTATCTGAATCATTCTTCTCCAAGTTTCTTGAAGTATTTTTCTTTTTTATTCAAGCCCACTAGCCATTTTCTTGGTCCTCTTGTTTGTAGGGGATTCTATTCACTCCTATTTTACTTCACATACCTTTTGGTACTAGGAGGGGTAATAGTCTATACTTTAACATTGTTGACATCTTCTTCATCTTGTTTATTTTGAACTAGTGGTAGAAAATGTGGTTTCTCCCATGATACTACTTCTTATGGTGCACTAGTTGATGGTCTAGCTACTATCACTACTATGTTGATTGAGAATCAATTGCTAAAGGCTTAGCAACTAGTATTTCAATCTGTCCACTTGCTCTCATTTCCAAAGTGATCCCCATAGATTTCTTGTGTTCTTCTCTGCTCATGCCTATTTACTTCATAATGGTTTCTATCTTCTTGTCAACTCTTTTCTTGATTTTCTTACTATGAAAATGGGTGTCTATCTCTATGACCTTTTCTTCATATGTTCCCCATCTAGGAAACTCCTTGTCTTTCTTTGATTCTAGAATTATCTTCACATATCCTTCTAGTAGTTCCTTTGACATTTCATACCCCATAGGTTCAATGAACTTAACACTTGGTTCTATTGCTTCCATATATGTTACATCAATTTCAACCATGAAAGATATGTCATCTTTGTATTTCTATACTAGAGATGGAGGGATTTAGTATCTTTGTTTCATCTCTAATTGAAAACTCCTCATCATTCTAGTAATATCTTCTATCATTCTATCTTCTAGATGCTTTGTATAGTAGTGTGTAATTAGGTTGATAGTGTATTTCTTGGTATTCTACTCATAATCTGGCATTCCAAGAAATATTCTTATCACTTGGAAAAACAAATGTGTTATTAGAGACTCAAACCTAAATACTGCATTCTTTTTTTTCTTAATTCTATCAATCTCATCTAGTAATTTTTGTTTCAATATCTCACACATATTCACTTGTTATTTCTTCATAGTCATTAGATAAGCTGCATGGATAAATCTGACATGTACTGAGTTCAACCTTGATCTATAATTCATCTTCTAGCCAATTGTCTTTCTTAGCAATATGACATCAATCTCTTTGATCAAATTGAACTTCATGTTCCTACTATATGACTTGGTTTTCAAAGTTATTTCAACTAGCTTCTTCACTTTCTTCTCATTCATAGGATTTCTACCTTCATTACTTAGTCTAGTAAGTTTATGAATCATGTCATTGTCTATCATAACTAGTATATCACCAACCCATAATATATCTTCATGAATCTTGCCTAATGATGTTTAGGTAATTTAGGTGTTCAAGCCCTTTCTTAAGTTATAGGTCATTGTTTTAAACTAAGTCTAGGTCTCTATGGGTGTCACTGTCATGTATACTCTCAAACTTGAAGTGAATGTATGCTCTAGTGTCCTCCATGTGTAAAACTTTGTAGACTACTTGTGAAAATGATCCGAGAGGGTCATATTCCAATGAAACATAGGGATGCTTCTTGAATTTATACTGTTTCCTTTCACTAACATCACATACTATTGGGGTTTCCATTCTTTCAAAATAAAATTCTAATTTAAGATCACCTAAGAGATAAATACCTCAATTTTGTGAAACTAGGGCTTGATGATTTTTCTACTCAAATCACTTCAATTTTTCTTTTAAATTCACTCCAAATCTCTCCTTTAACTCTTTCATGATCGAATAGTATTCAAAAACTCAATTTCAACCTTGAAATCACATCCAATTCACTTTTGCATTAATTGTACAAGTATGCAAATACCAAAAATTTGTTTATGTATACCAGTGAACTTATTTTCTTCATGCATTCGTATGAAATCTCCAAATATCATGCACTCTTAACCACATCTTCTTCTCATCATACTCTATCTCATTCTAAGTTTGGAACTCTCCAAAATTCTCCTAAGGTTTTAACTGACTTTCTGATCCTAAATTTCTTATGATTTTCTTATAGAATAGTTTTCTCAATCAGATAATGATTGGTTCCCAGCTGTCACTAATTTCAATTTATTATCTGGTGCTTCACTTGATCAAATTCCCAACACAACATATGAAAATTCTGGTTCCTTAGCTTTAACAAATGATTCATCAAGTTTTCCTACAAGATCTTTTATGTTTTCTCTTTAACTTTTACTTTTATTCTCATTCTTTTGGTTGTTGTTCATGTTCCTTCTAGGGCTAGGGTTTCTTATGTTTTTCCTCATGCTTATCCTAAAAAATATTTATGTGTGTCCCATGTTGTTACAAATCTAATAGACTATAATATTGTTTCCATATCTAGGTCCTGACTGACCAATCTATGCTTTGCGATCTCTAGCAATATATCCAAAGTTTTTGCACTTATAACACATAATGTCATTCATTATAACATTGGTTTCTCCAATTGGTCTATTTTCTATAGGGTTAATACCTCTAAATATTCTACCATTATTATCGCTATTATCAAATTTAGGCTTTCTACAATTTACTATTCTATTACTGAAATCATGACAATTATAACAATAACTAGAGATGGGTTTAAATGACTTACTTATATAGTCTTTTTTCATATGACCAAATTTATTACATGCAAAAAATCTATCTTTTAATTCAATCCTTACTTCTTTAGTTGGTTCATCTTGCTCAGGTTGCTTAGGTACATCAACTTGATCAAGCTGATTAACTTGCTCAACTTGCTTAGGTATAACTTCAGATTGACTTGCCTCAATCTTTTTTTGATTGTCTTCCTTGTGTTTAGGCTAATGAATCATAAGATCTGGTTCCTTTTTATCTTTAGAATTCTTGGTGGACTTTTTTCCAAGGTATCCAAGACCTATTTTTTCATAAGAGGGTCTCTATTTAAAGATCTATTCATCAAGCTTTTCTCTACTAGAGTACATTTTCTCAAGATGTTGCTTGGACTGTGTTAACTCTCTTTCAAAATGGTATTGTACTTCTCAAGTTATGCATACTCAAACTTTGTAGACTCAAGCCTAGATGTTACTTTGGTAAGATTAGATATTAGTTCTACATTTTTTGCTTTCAAATCTAACTCATCTTTATTGTCATCATCCTTCAAGATCAAATTTAGATTAGTAATCTTGAGTTCATGCTTAGGGATCACATTTTCTTTCTTCAATCTTGAAACTTCATCACTTTCCTTAATATGATCTTTAGAGTCTTTCTTGGACTTAAGATAATCTATCTTGTCTTTCAGCTTCCCAATGCAGTCTTTAACATCTTCATATATGTCCTCTAGAGTATCTGTTTCCTTAATAAGAATATCAATCTTCTCAAGAGCTTCTTCTATGTTCTTCTATAACTATTCCATATCCATAGGGATCTTAATCAAGGTGTTAGCCCTTGTCTAAATAACCATTCTCTTATACCAATTTCTATAAATAGGAAATATTGAGGTGGGGAGGGGGTGGTGAATCATTATTTCACAATTTTTTTCCCAAAACTAGATATATTGATTAAATTTATAACTTTCATAAGAAAGTGAACTAACTATGTTGAACATTAAACATAATGATAAAACAAATTATCTCATAACACCACATTTTTAAAACTAGGGATACCCTAGCCAAGGGAAAACCCTAGTGGAGATGGTGTTAATCTTAGATTGGTTTTGACATATGAGTGATAATACACTTAAGTCATTTACAAGATAGAACTTACTTCATGCCAAAAAAGTAATGTATGCCAAGTATAAGTTGTTAGATAGTATATGTTGATAAAGATATATAGTATGTGTTGAGTCTCTCAAGTGCCTAGAAGATAGTTGATGTCGAGTGATCAATGAATGCCAAGTCGTTCAAAGGTTGAGTTACAATATTGAAGATATAATGGATGCTAAGCATCAGAGACTTCAAGTGCTGAGTAAAATAGTTTTGGACATAGTTTTTCGTAATGGAAAAAACTTCTATGTAAACCATTTTTAGCTGACTTAAGGATTGTTTTGTGATTCTAAATGATAAGAAATAATCTATATAGAGGATCCCTACTTAGTAAATGAAACCAATAAATTAAAGCAATGGTTTAAGTGGAAAAATGGTTGAATTGCAAGCGCTGATTCATACCTAACTCTAAGTCACCTAGGTCTTCTTAAGGAAGGAAAACCCTAAACATTGTAGTGTGTGGAGAGAGAAGTTTGCATGCACCAAATAGAGAATTCATGGTGGCTAATGAGTTGTGAATTAAATTATACATTATAGAATTAGTTAGAGGAAAATAGAGGAAATGAATTAGAGAATAGAAGTGACACATCTAACCAAAGAGGATCAAGTACACATTGAAAAAGAGAGGTGATATGTTATCTAGCAACAGAGTGCTAACTACATGATCATTGTTGAGACATTCTAATAGGTGAATCAGTTAAATCTCTTAATAGAGTAGTCCTAATAGGCTATTGTAAATCCTTTAACAGGGTGCTTACTTAATTATAAGTTTTAAGTCCTTTAATTAGGAACACTTCTAATAGGGTGTTGAAATCCTTTAACAAGATAAGATCTAACAATCTTGTAAGCCTTTAACAGGGAAGACCTTTCATAGGGTAGATCATAGTTTATGATCAAACATTGTAGCCTTCATTAGATACACTTTACAATTGTAGTAGTGAATATTTGTGGGTATCATCCCCACCCTAGTTTTACCTTCTCATTAGAGGGTCTGGGTAACCAAATATCTTGTGTAATATATGTGATGCATGTTATTTTCTTTCATGCTATGGATGAATACGTTTAGCTAACTATTTTAGTTTACATGAAAATTGTGAGATGGATGTGTGGTGAATGATTTTATGGTTAAATTTTTGAAGGAATGATTCACCCCCACCTCTCAGAATTTACTTTTCCTATTGTATTTCCAAAAATTGGTGTTAGAGGTTAGTTCTCTAGAAAGAAAAGCTTTGCAACTTTGAGGAAATATCTTGATGATGGAAGTCTACAAGTTGGGAAAGACTATTGAGAATTAGAATAGTGAAATCTAGCTTGCCCTACATCAGCTGAATGGAGAAATAGATGAGTTGAAGCACTCATTAAAGAGAAGGAAAGAGATAACTATTGAAGAGAATGACACACATTGCCAAGAGATTGACACTACTGAATTTTTGACCTATGGAAACTCAAGTGAATTTAATGCAGTAGTTGCAAATCTAATGGAAAAGAATGGTGCCCTAACTAAAGAGGTTAGAATTTTTTTAAGATAGAACAAGAATTCCAATCAGTATTTCTATGTGAGGTGACCGAGAAAAAGAAGAAGGCTAAAGAAGAAAAAGTCATGATTGAAGATGATAAAATGATATTGACCAACAGACTGGAAGAAAAGACATTAGAGATGAATATGATTTTTGACATGCAACTAGAAACATTGAATCAAATGATGATTGTCAATCATGAATTGAATGGAAAGGATATTGAGATTACAACACTAAAGTTGCAAAATGAACAACTGAGAAATGATCTGAAAAGAGAAAAGTAATTTTCTAAAAGTTTCAACAAATCTAGTGAAGCCATTAAGTATTTTGAGCAACTGATGAGATCTCCTAGGTCCAACATTGATACTACTGGATTGGGTTACACCAACATTGAAGAAGGAGAATCATCCAAAAGTGGTGAAAAAAGAAGCAAAAAAGGTAAGAACTACAAACCTACTTGTCACAATTGTGGAAGGATACATCATACATCAAATGTTTGTAGGAGAAACAATGCAAATGAGAGCTCTAAGAAGAAATTCATTGGTAACTGTCATAAGTACAACAATTAAGGACATTAGGCACATGAATGCAAGACTAATACATCAAGCACACAAAGATTTAAAGGCTACTACTACAACTATAAGAAGTATGGACATAGAGCATATGAGTACAGATTAAAGCCTAACTGGTCATCAAACAAGAAAGCCAACGCAAACCATACTAATAGATCCTATAATTGGGATTACAATACAAGGTATATTTGTCACTATTGTTAAGAGTATGGACATGTTGCTGAAAATTGTATTAGAACACATTTTAGAAGTGAATGATGGTTGAGTCAAACTACATGTTTTAGCTGTTTGAAGACTGGTCACATTAGTAAAAAATGTCCAACAAGGTCAAAAGCACCTAGTAGTGGATTCAATAAAGGAAAAGGAAAGTTTGATGTTGAAGAAGTCAAAGTGTAGATGAACAAGACATGGAAGAAAAAGGAATATTATAGCAGATCAAGTTTAGATGGGATCACTTCATCCAATGGATTAGGTGATCACACCCCCTCTAACTAGGCAATCAAGAGGTATGTGTGGGATTGATATTTCAAAGTTCAATCATACATCAATTCCAAGGATTCAGTTCTAAAAAGATTATATATGCATCAAGTAAGATGCAAAGTATTAGTTATAACTTAGAAGAAATCCATAAGTTTTCATGTTATTGCCAAGCATGAAAAGTTTCACTATTGCTACCGAGTGAAAGTGTAATTGTTTCCAAGCTATCAAAAGTGATAGTGTTGGTCGAGATCATTGTGGTTGTTGAACATGGTTGGAATTACATGGAAGCTGAGTGAGTAGAAATTTCTATTAGATGTGATCTTACAACTGTATAAGCATTGAGCATTTATTGCAAAATTTCAAGGGCTATATGGTCATTTTTTGACTCATTTACAATTATTCAAGAATGAAGAGAGTACAAAAAGCATAAGGAAAGTTGGGGAAATCAATTCAAGCATTTGCATATTGAATTCAATTTCTACTCGACACCAAACACCACATTTTTCAAGGTATTTATCATGTGCTAAGATATGCTATTTGAAGTTATGCAAACCCTAGATAGTTGTTATGGCATATAGCTCTTCTATTGCTATGGTCAATAAAGAAAAGGAAGTTTTACATTTTAAATTGATCAGCAATAAAATTAAACAACCACATTTCTAGGAAATTCCTGACATTTCATATAAAGAAGACTTGTCTAGTGCATTATCTATGATACTGCCACAAGTTTTAATGATACAAGATGTAAGGTGTTTCTATACTTGTAAGATAGGAAGTATAGGACACATGGAAATTATAGACTTGTATGGAAAGTTGTGTGAAAATAGAGTGCTAAAAGAGGAGAATAAAATTGTAGAGAGAAAGGGGTTAATCATGCCCTAGATTTTCTTAATATATTCAACACAAAGTGGATAAAGATAGTTCTTAGCAGAATACATGACAACTCTATATGGTTAGAAGATGGTCCTATCAAGATTAAAAAGATAATTATTCAAAGGGTGACATGGTATCGTACCCTAGAGAGAACAAAGACTATGAGGAGTGATGCAAAAGAGGCAATTGAAAAGAATACAAGGGCAGTGTGAAACAAGAGAGGGATGACCATGGACGTAATCACTGATTCTCATTTGCATCTATAGTTAGAGTCATTTCAAATAAGTTCTTTTAATATTGAAAATTGAATAGTGTACCATGTATAGCTATGGATTTAGGCTATAAGATAGTAAAGAAGGACCATTCTTATGATCTTGTTGAGTTACAATTCCAGCAGTTATCAGAAAAATTAGGAGCAATAAGAAAGATAAAAAGTGCACAATGTTAATTTGGTTCAATACTTGTTTGCATATATTTCTATGTCCAAAACACTTTTCCCTCATTTGGAAAAGTTTCTTGGAATACCAATAGGTCTATTATAGTGCACATTGGAGAATACATAGAGAAACTTGGAGATAATTTTGAGACTATAATGACAAGTTATTTTGAAGACTTTAAGAAGTCAATGAAACAAAGATAGAGGATACCAGTATCACTGATAGAGAAACATTTCAATGATGTTTGTTTTCTAGTTGATGTTTTTGATTAAGAAAAATAGGTTTTATAGGGATCTTGAAACCCAAAATTTTACATCATAACAAAAAGAAAAATAAAAATTCCAGCTTACAAGAGACTACTGCTAAAAGAAAAAAATTTACAAAAGGCCCGAGGCTAGGAGGCAAAGGAAAAAAACCAAAACAAAGAACAAAACCAAAAGTGAAGCAAACTAATGGTTGTCCTTCTCCAGGTCCTATAGAGTTTCTGCAGCTTCATTGTCATTCTGACTTTCTGCTCCTTCCTGGTTCCTATTCTGGGTCTCCACTTGGTCTACCTTGTTTGCTTGGTCCCTAGCTTTAGTCTGAGCAAAGTCCACCTACCCAAAATTCATCCTAGTCCTTTGTGCTGTGTCCCTACCTAAGCTGAATCTCATCAGAGAATCACCCAAGTTGACAATATTCTCATTTAGAGTGTGCAGGGTGTCCACAATTTGTGGAGGGTGGGAGTAGTAACTATTTTTTCCTTGAAACCCTCTATACCCTTAGACATGGAAGTGTAAAGATAGAAGGGAAAAGAAATTTTAACACCATGCCTAAAGTGGTTCAACAAAACAAAATGGTGTGTTCTTATCCTGTCGGACCTAGGATCTAGAGTAAAGTACTCAATGAGGATTCTGAGGACATACCTCCATAATTTCTGGATGGATTCAGTATTGTAGTAGGTGTTGATCTTGATGAGCTTGTTTCTCTCCTCATCATCCTTGACAAATTTATTTACAACATTAGCCGACATCTTTTTGTCCCTATAAAATTTTATGCCATCTAGCGAGATTTTTGTCACCTCCGCAATTAAGCCCTTAGAGATTTGGTGGGTTACACCATCAATTTTGACTCTCTCATTACTCCAAGAATCCACCATGACCTTTGTAACCCCAGTGTCAAAACCATTTAGCTTCTCCATGAACTTGGTTATTCCACCTTTTCTGAGCTTACGCCAAACCTTCTTCTTCTTCTTCCAACTCTTCACCTCCCCCAAAGGCTCTCTTCTAATCCTTTCACCCACCATGGTAGTTTTTGGCTTGGCAAACTCGAAACCACTAGCTATATTATAGAGCACAGAATTGGTTGGGATGCAAAAAATGAAAACATTTTTATAATTTTTAATGGTTCTATTCAAGCCTGCCTTCAAAGTGTGCCTTTTGTACATGTAATTATATCTTTAAAAGGGCTCCACATTACTTCTTATTACTCTTCTTCCAACGTGCAATTTGGAAAATCTAGTCATAATTAAAAAGGAATAATATTCGTACCCTGTATTTGATCTAGCTAGAGTAACTCAGTTGCCAAAACTAGAAGTTTTTCACTGTTCCTCCATGTCATCACCAAATTTCTTGTGACTACATCGTTGGGAAACCAGTCAACAACTGGGTTGGCTTCCCTAAAAATATGGCGATGTAAGTCTTTTTAAACTTTCCCAGGTTGGATTTGATATCCTCAATGATGTTGGCAATAGTCCAGGATGGCATGGTGAGACCTTTGATATAGTTGATGATGTTTAAGGAATTTCCCTCAAGCCAGAGATGCTCAATTCTATAAGCCAAAGCCAGTTTAACAATATGGTTGGCCGCACTGGCTTCAGCAAAGTGGTTAGTCTAGTGATCAAGAGGGAAGGAAATAGCAGCAATTCCTCTGCTCAAACTATTTCTAATAATGCTTCCACTTCTAGCAGGACTGAGATTCCCCTTTGTTGCCCCATCAAAGTTGGCTTTGTGCCAGTCCTTAGGGGGAAAGGACCATCTGACTTCTTGTCTCCTCTTGTCCCTATCTTCCTTTCTGGCTTTACAGTTCCCTCCTTTGTTGATGTTTCCACCCATGGTTATAACATAGTTCTCCAAGGTGAGACCTTTAATTTTCTCAGCAATTATGAATTCTGGAGATTCCCTTTCTTTGAATATTCTGTTGTTGTGCTCTTTCTAGATTCCCTAGTAGAAGTGTGGAAGAATCCATAAGCTAAATAAATGTGAATTCTTGCCAGAGTGGTGGCTTCTCCATTGGCTGAAGAAGTCCTGGAAACTAATTGGGAGGCACCAATTGAAATTGAGGTCCTTGGTTAGGAGGCTACAC
This sequence comes from Cupressus sempervirens, assembly GCA_028749045.1. Classification (NCBI taxonomy): domain Eukaryota; kingdom Viridiplantae; phylum Streptophyta; class Pinopsida; order Cupressales; family Cupressaceae; genus Cupressus; species Cupressus sempervirens. Next base: position 592,777,214 of record CM053787.1, read on the forward strand.
ACCTTGGAAGAGAAAGGGTAGTGAATGAACAAATGATTAACTATTTCCAGATAATGTTTGCAGAGGTTGCATCTATTGGGAATAATTTGGCCTCTCTTGGCTAAATTATCTAGGGTTAGGATTTTTTCTTGAAGGAGAAGCTAGAAGAAAATGTCAATTTTAGGAGTGAGACCAAAAATCCAAGCTTTAGCCCAAATTGGTTTCTCCATCCTATCCCAAATAGAAAATTATCCTAAGGCAATAGAGTATTGGCCACTCGAAGAATCCCCCCAAATGAGGGTATCCCTGCTATTGTTGAGGAGGGTGGCTTTCAGATAAATCATCAGAGAGTTAAGTTCTAGGGATAGCTCAAACAACTCATGCCAATCATTTCTAGATCTGTAATCTCTGACATATAGACCATATCTTTCTATGCTTTGATCAGCCCATCTACCAAAACAAGGGTGATTGATTAGAGGTCCCTGACACATCTAGTTGTCATGCCATAAAAGGATATTGTCCCCATTGCCAACTTTCCACTTGGCCCTAGATTTGGCTAGAGGCTTTGCCTTCAAAATCCCATTCCAAATGTAAGATCCTTGGGGAATCTTAGACCCATCAAACAAGGAGTTGAGGGACTGCCTTGTTAGGTATTTCTTAGTCAAGATATCCCTCTAGACACCTGAACTTTGAAAAATGCAACATATCTGCTTAGCTAGGAGAGCATTGTTGAGATGTTTGATTTTTCTGATGCCAAGACCACCATCGCATTTGGGGAGACAAACAATATCCCAGGCAACAAGGTGGTATCTCTTATGGTCATCGGACCCTGACTAGAGAAAGTCCCTTTGAATCTTCTCCATCCTATTAGCATGCTTGACTGGGATGCCAAAAAGTCTTAAGGCATAAGTAGGGAGGTTTTGAAAATGGATTTAACCAAAGTGCACTTGCCAGCTTGGCTAGCCTGCAAGTTTCCTATTAAATCTATCTAGGATGTTGTTCCAGAAAGAATCCAGTGGTCTAGTGCCCAATTGTAGGCCAAGATAGTTGGTAGGAAGAGACCCAATACTACTTCCCAAGATGTGGGCAATCTTCCTCTGTCTCTCCAAGGGAGTGTTGATGAAGAAGACTGAGCTCTTTTCCCAATTTATCACCTAGCCTGAGCCCTTGGTGTAGGTATTTAGGAGGCCCTTGAAAACTCTAACCTCTTTGATAGAGGCTTCACCCCCCAAAATGGTATCATCCACAAATTGCTAGTGAGTGAAGGTTGAGGGACCCAAAGAGGGCTTTAGACCAAGCAAACTCCTATCGTGAGATTTCCTCCAAATGAGTCTTCCTAAGCATTTAGCCATTATGATGAAAATAATAGGGGAAATGGGGTCACCTTGGCTCAGTCCTCTTGAAGGAAAGAAGAAAAGAGAAGGGGAACCATTAACCAAAATAGATAAAGAAGGAGAAGTAACAAGTTGGGAGATGAGCTTGCAAACTTGGGCATCAAAACTAAAAGCTTGTAAAATGGCTAGAAGGCAATTCAAGTCCACCCTGTCATAGGCTTTAGACATATCTAGTTTGAGAAAGAAACCTTCTTTCTAGCCTCAAGAGAGTGGATGACCTCATGGACCATGATAATGGAGTCAAGAATTTGTCTCCTAGGAACAAAGCCAGTCTACTAAGGAGAAATAATCAAAGGGAGGATGCTGAGGAGTCTTGAGGTAAGAACCTTTGAAATGATTTTGTACAAAGAGTTGTAAAGGCTTATGGGCCTAAACTTATCCATTGAGTCAGCTCCTGGAGTCTTAGGGATAAGAACTAGGAAGGAGGCATTTAGTTCTTTTAGAAGATTTTTGGCTCCAAAGAATTCTTGCACTACCTTAATAACATCCTTCTTGAACACTTCCCAAAAGACTTGGAAAAAGAAAGTCAGGAAGTTGTTCAGGCCTGGGGCTTTGTCTCCTAGGAGAGAATTGAGAGCTAGGAAGATTTCCTCAAGGGAGTGGATAGCTTTTAGCATCAAATAATGGTACAGTTGCACCAAGGATAGGATAGCAAACAAAATTTCAACTTGGTCAAGATCCAAGAGGGAAGGATCCTTGGAAAGGAGGGAGGAGAAGAACTAAACAACTTCATCTACAATCTCATCATCCTTTTTTAAATGAGCTTGGCTTTTCTTAATGGAAGAGATCCTATTGTTTGCTTGATGTTTTAGGGTGGTCAGATGAAAGAACCTTGAGTTTTGGTCACCTTATTTTAACCAATTAACTCTAGATCTTTGTTTCCAATAATGTTCTTCCTTTGAAATGAGGTTATGGAGAGTTGAGAGGATGGCCCTCTCTTCTAGCCTATTCTAATCATTGTAACCGATGTGTTGAATTTCTTCTTGGATAGAGCTAAGCTGAGAAATATTCTCATCTTTAACCTAGAAAATATGGCTGAAGTTAGTTTTATTCCAAATTTTAATGTTTCTTTTAACATTTTTCAATTTTTGGGCAACCCTATGCATGGCAATGCCATTGATCTCAATGTTCCACCATGAAGAAATATTAGGTTCCAAAGTTGGGTGGGTTATCCACATTTTGTCAAAGTGAAAAGGAAAAGTCCTTTTGACAACAAGGGGACTAATAGAAAGAGAAATAGGGGAGTGATCAGAGCCAACTCTAGGGATAAGAGATAGTCTATAGGAGTGAGTTTGAAGCCACCAGGGAGAGATGAGGGCTCTGTCAAGATGAACTTGGATACATTCCCCTCTAACTCTTTTTTTAGACCAAGTGAAACTACCTCCTAGGAGATCCATATCCATAAAAAAAAGATTGTGGGTGAAGTTGGTGAGGTCAAGCTTACTTTCTTGATCTGGGGCTAGCCCTCCACATTTTTTGTCATCAATGAGAGGGGAGTTGAAATCCCCCATGATGATTCCTTTTTTGGTGTTGATGTTGTTGATGACTACAATGGAACTATCCTAGAAGGCTTTCCTTTCCCTTTTAGAGTTAGGTGCATACAGGTTTAGGATGAACCAAGAATTATCACTATGGTGAAGGGAGACTTTGTAGAGGAGAGCATTATTTGCAAAGAAAATGGTGGATAATTGGTACTTCCTGTTGGTTTAAAGAATCAAAACCTCTCCAAAGGATCCTTAGAAATTAGTGGCTACAATATTCATGAGTTTATTGAAGGATAACTTATTAACCAATTCCCTTTTCATCTTGGTCTCTTGGATCAACAAAAAATTGGGTCTTTAATCTCTGATCATATTTCTAACTAATTCCTATTTATGGGCCCCATTTAGACCCCTTATATTCCAAGAAATGAACTTCATTTCTTACTTCCCAAGAATTCCATGATGGTTTACTTCCCAAGAATTCCATGATGGTTCTCTGGCTCCCATCTAGCAGGTTCCTTTTGGTTTCTTCTTGCAAGAGTTGGTTGGTTTTCTTCCTACCTGGTTGCTTGGGATTTAAACCAACATTAGCCTTAACCTTGCTTCAAGTAGTCGCTAGGGACAGGAGGGGTGATCTCAAATTTGGTTCTTCTTTTTATTTTTCATCATGCACTTGTTGTTTAGGCTATCAAGAGAGCAACTGTCAATCCATTCTTCCCAATGAGAGACCTCGTCAAGAGAGGAATTGTTGATGAGTTATAGAAGTTTGGCCTCCAAACCCATGGGAGTAGATTGAGTCTTCCCCTGGCCTAGGACTGATCCTGAAGGTAGCGAGGAATCCTTGGGCCTAGGGGAAGGCCTTTGGGGGGAGCACTCCTTTCTCTGAGCTTCTCTCTCTATATTAGGGGGAGAAACCTGTCTCGAGGTGATCTGCTCAAGCCCATCTGACACAACTACTTCCTCTACATATGGGGCTTCTGCTAGGGATGAAATAGCTACTGACTCCAATGTAGGGTCACCCTTATTAGTTTCATTCTAACTAGGGACACTCTACTTGTCTTCCTTGCTCTCCCTTGAATATGGAGACTTGGCTGGTTTACGCCTCTAGATTAGTTTCTTCCTCCCTTTGGATGAAGGGTGAGAGGGGAAGGATATCTTCGTAGCTTTGTTTGAGGTATCAAGAGCCTTGGTCTTCTACTTTTCCACCCTGGGAAACTGATGAGCCTTGTGACCAGCCTTCAAGTAGAGAAAACAAGAAAAATGAATAGTTTTGTAGATCAATTTTTGGATGTGCACTCCGAACTTTGAATGAAAGGCCACAATCTCAGGCATATCTATGGCTTCTCTAACGCCGATGTAGATGCAAGTGAAGTCAAGGCAGCACTTGGAGGTAGTGATAGGGTCTGTAGATAGGAGTTCACCAAAGGTCCTCATAAGCCCCATAAAAACATCCTCATTCAAAAATTTTAAAGGCAGCTTGGGTAATCTAACCCAGACAGGGGCTTGAACAAAAAATGAGTCATTTAAGTTTAGATTGGAAGACCACTTTTGCAGCACCAGAGTGGAACATCCAATAGCCCACTATCCTTCACATAGAATGTTGTAAAGATCTTCTAAGCATGAAAAATTGAAAGACATAAATCCCTTCTTTCTATGATCGAAACATGGCCTTTGAGACCCCATTTCTTCTTGATAAAAGATCTAACATCATCTATGTTTGGTCTAGGCCCTAGAAAATTTCCAATCAGAGTTGAAGCCATGGATTAAATGCTATAATCCACAATTTTTTTGGGGATGGAAATGGCATAGAAGACTTTCTCTAAAATAGAAAGAGTTTTGATAGGAAAGAAGGAAGACTTACGTGAAGGTTTGATCCCGAAAAGGGAGGACCATTTTGTGGAGCCTTGCTGATCCACTTTGGGATCTAAAGGAACCTTGACCACTTCCTTGGGGGGGGGACATCTGGGTCCCCATCCACTATCTTTGACTAGTCCCCAGTACCATAAACTACTTGACCGTCCCTCATCTATGACCCATGTTCTAGACTAGGGGCCCGATCCCGATAGTCTAGAGGTGTCTGACCCATTCGTGAATTAAAATTTTGAAAACCATCGCTCCCTCCACTCCCTCTGCTTGCACTCAACATGCTTACTAGTTTTTTCTAGTTGATGTTGATTTCACATATGTTCAAGCTATTGGTCTAAGGGTGAGATGGCTCAAGACATTAACTTATCAAATTAATTTGGATGAGGCATCTACAACCATCACTTCTTTACTAGCAGAGGAAGTAGGTAAGAATGCTACTACATTTGGAAATTATGATGTAGCCAACTCTAAAATCACAATGGACTTGAAGATAGCTTCTATGATGAGAAAGAAGAATAAGTTTGTGAAAAAGCTCAAGGAACAATTTGGTGAAGGAGATGAAGAAGAAGGGGATAATAAAGATGATGAAGATACACCTACCAAAGTATTACTTGCTCTCATATAGGGTCAAGGTGAGGACCAAGGAGAAGAAGAAGTAGAATTTGATGAAGGTACTGAGGGAGAAGAAGCCAATGAAGCACCTATAGCCACACAAAAGAAGAAGAGAAAAGAAAAGAAGCCAGCAACAAGAAAACCAAAGAAAGTAATGAAACCTTCACAACAAAAGTCTATAGTTCCTGTTACTAGAGCTAGCACAAGAGCTATTGCTAAGAAGACTTAGGAAGTTTAGAATGTTGAACATTGGATAGCAGTGATATGTAATTTTTGTCTTTTATGGAAAAACATGATGTCCATGTTCATAGGAAACACCAAAAATAAAGATACTTAGTGTTTGGTAATCAAAAAATTGTCTAAGTATAGAATTTGGTTTACATTAGTATGTTGTTTTGTTTATAATTTGTTGTTGATGTCATATTATGACTAGAGAAGTTACATGGAGAGAGTATATATATTGATGATGATGTGTATAACCTCAAAAGTCAGTATAGACTGTAAAGAATAGAGATAATCATGTTTTGAGAAAAATAGGATAGTAGAATTGAAGGAAAAGAATTGTTTTCTTTACAAAATAATTACTTGTCCAATTAGGACCGAAATCCTAGATGCTTACTCTAACTTGGAAAAGTGGTTTGTGGTCTTAGTTGACCCAATAGAAGTTTGTGTAAAGGAATGGTATTTATGCAAAGGAAATTTTGTGATAAGAAGTGAGCTATCTTAAATTGAAGTACAAGTATGAATTGTGAATTCTGACTATATGCAAATTATTGTGAAAGTGATATATGAATTTTTTTATAGGAGCTATTTGATGATCTAAAATTAAGCTAAAGATTAGAGATTAGTAAAGGAAGAAGATAATAGTAAATTACTTTTTTGAGCAATGAGCTCTTCTTGTAGTTGAAATTGCATGTTTGGGCAGTGGACTCTTCTTGCATACATTATACCACAACTCCTAACTAGGTTGGAATCTCCTAACATGGATTAAAATTCTCCTAATAGAGACTCCTTATACTTGAATTTTCTCATTGACTCCTAATAGGGTCCATCCTCTAACAAGGAACTCATATATCAGTATATTATCTAGTGGGTATCATCCCCATTGGGGTCTTCCCTTGGCTAGGGTTTCCCTAGTTAACAAAATATGGTGTTATGAGTTATCTTTGTGCATTGTTACTATTACTATTGAACATTACTTTATTGCTTTGTTATGCATGGTTTAAAGTAAGTAATAATATCCAGTTGGTGACTAAAGTTTATAGATTACTGATTCACCCCCCCTTCAGTAATCCCTATTTCTAACAATTGTTATCAAAGCCTAGTTACTTTGGAGAGGCTTAACAACTTAAGTAAGATCCCTATGGATATGGAACAATTGATGAAGAACCTTGAAGAAGCTCTTGGACAAATTGATCTCCTTATTGAAGAAAGAGATAAGATGAAGGACATATATGAAGAATCCAAAGTATACATTGGTCAATTGAATGAAAAGATTGAACATTTGAAATCCAAGCCTGAATCCATTAAATCTGGAACCAGTGATGATGAATATTCAAAGTTGAAGATAAAGTTCAAGATTTTGAAGCATGAATTGAAGATTAAAAATCTAAAGTTGACTTTGAGAAATGATCCTAGCAAAGTTGAATATGATTTAAAGATTGAAAATGTAGATCTGAGAGCAAGTCTGGAAAAGAAAACATTTGAGTTTGAAACATTGAAAGAAGATTATAAAGAACTCCATAAATATAATACTATTGTGAAAGGTAAATTAACATAGTGCAAATAGTAGCTTGAGAAGTTTTATTCTGGCAGAGAAAAGTGTGATGATTCAATGTCAATATAGAGACCTACTTATGATAAGACTAGTCTTGGTTATCTAATTAACAAGTCTACAAAGAAACCTAAGATTAGATTAGATCCAAAAGAAAAAGACAAATTTGATGATAAGATTGAATCTAATCAATCTTCTAACAAACCTAAAGAAGTTAGAGAAGTCAAGGAAGTTGAAATTTTGGATGAACCAAAGCAAGTGGAGACTCCTAAGGCAACTAGGTATGAGTTTAGAGGTAAGTGCTTTTTATGTAATGAAATTGGTCATATGAAAAGAGATTGTACAAATAAGTCATTTAATCATGTTAAGGACATTTACTATCATAATTGTCATGGTATGGGTCATAATGTAATTGATTGTGGGAAACCTAATTATGATAATGATAGAAGAAATAGTAGAATGTTTAGAAATACTAACCCTTCAAATAGAAGAAGATCTAATGAAAGAAAATCAAGAGAAGGAATATCTTATGAAGACAGAAGACTAATTGTGTGTTACAAGTGTAAGAACTTAGGACACATTGCTCAAAATTGTCATGCACCTGATGATCAAAAGAATCTGAGAAGTAGAGCACCTATTTTTCAGTTATGCAACAACTTTGGACACACATCAAAGTACTGTAGAGTGGATAGAAACTTTGGAGATAGGAGTAACAATGAAAAAAACTTTAGGAACAGAAGGAATGATGGAAAGAATGTAAAAAATGATAGAAGGAACCATGAAAGGAACTTTGGAACTAACAGAGACAATGAATAACAAAGAAACATTGTGAGTGAACTTTGAGAACTTAATGAAGCATTTGTGAAAGGAGTAGATATCTCAAAAGAAAATTTAGATGATGATGAGATAGGAAGATAGAACTCAGTTGTTGAGTTTGATTCAATTAAGTTAAATTAAGCTTGTTCACAACATCATAATTTGAGAACTTAAGTCATAAACCAAATTAGAGGTAGAAAAGTTTGGAAAAGATGTATCCAGTTATGTTTAGATGGTACCTAAGCTTTCCTATAATTTGGAGCTCATGTAAACAAGTTATGAAGAAATTCAAAGTTATTGATATTATAGTAAAGGTTGATTTTGCAAAAAAATATGAAAAGTATGTTTTTGCAGAAAATTTCATGATGTGAAGTCTTGAGGATGTTTGTCATGATAAAAGAAGACTATAGCAAACCTCAAGTGACATCTAAAGATCAGATAGATGATCTTGAGCAATTATTTGATTACAAAATATAATTGACAACTTTTTCATATTTTTAATGTATGCAATTAATGCAAGTTCAAGTTGAAAGAATAAATAGAGTACATAACTAATTTTCACTTTATTGCAAACACATCCAAAGTGAAGACCATTTAGAAGTGACTTGTTAGAGCAATTTCAAAGAAAACCCTATTTTTCAAAAAAGCTATTTTATCATACTTTTGCAAATTTGTTTGGTAAAAGTTCATAATTGATATAATCATGGATATGTCATTAGTATATAGTGTTGAGAACAAGGATAGACCTAAGTTAAAGATTTTTTCCATAAAACCCATTGAAGGAACCCTAACTCAGCATTGTCTATCACTCCAAACAACATAGTTTATCTTGAAGATGCAAGAAGTTATTTGAATAGCAAGTTTAAGTCAATTGGTATTGAACTCATGAACAAAGATATGGAATTGGTTTTCAACCATGACATTAATGTGAAGCCCAAATTTGAACATCTAAGGGAATTAGACTTGTTTAAGTATCATTTTTACCATGAGCTAGACAGAAAAGAATGGACACATATTATATTTAATAGGCTACATGATGGTAAATTATGGATCCAAGATAATGTAGTTCACATTTTTGCCAACCTTATTCATGAGGTGACTGGTCATAGTAAACAAGATAGTGTACCTATAGGTGAGAAGATAGTCAAAAAGAAAATTGGAAGTTATACTAAAGCAGTGTATAATGGTAAGGCTATGGTGATCAACACCATCAAGCAAGATGATATTAGATTTTTGAGTAGAATTATTTCTTATTATATTTGTGCAAGTTCTAAGATTGATGAGCTATCAATGAGATTCATCTATGTAGCATATAAGATATGTATAGAGAAAGAACAAGTGAATCTTAGTGAAATACTAAGAATGCAACTCTTAGAAAACCTAGAAAAGATTAAGAGGAAAAAGAATGGTGTGTTTAGATTCCAATCATTTATCAATCACATATTATTTCATGTACTTAAAATATTTCCTTACTTATCAACCACAAACATAATGAGTAATGATCGATGCACTATGGAAAAGATTATAGAGGTATGCAAAAGGCATCCTATAGATGAGATATTGGATAGTGGCAAACTAATAATGAAGACATTTCAAAATGAAATGAAACAAAGTTTTAGACTTGCTCCTGCAATTATGGATAGATTCAAGGAAGACATTTACATCTTGGTTGACATAGACCATACCTATATTCAAGCAATGGAACCTCAGGAGACATTTCTTGATCCCTTTAGCTATGAATTAAATGATGATATTGTAGTTGGTTATATTGATTTGTTGCTAAATTTAGATAGAGATAAAGTAGAATATAGAGTTGGCACATATGATGAGATCACATAGCAAGCTCATCAAGCAACCTTAGAAAATGCATCACACAATAAAGTTGAATATATAATGAAGAAGGCACTATCAAAGGCTGGAATGACAAAGAGAGAATCTGAGGTTGTAAGACAAAAAATGAAGCAAGGTATACTAAACATACAACCTTTGTTAATATCAGTTGCTAAGACATCTTCAAAAAAGAGCATTCCGTATGTAGCAGTGTCTGATGTTCAACTTAGTGAGCCAAAGAGAAATTATGAAAGATTGGTGGAATTAGTGTCTACTAAGATAAAGAGAGTAAAAAAATAGGCCACTGAACTAGGTAAAAGATAGAAAACATTGTTGACAATTGATTCTAGTGATGAAGAGGATGAGGAACAAGAAATCAAGCAAGCAAAAAAGGTGACTTCACCTAAGAAAGCAATAGGAAAAGCTTGGCAACCTTGGAAGCCAAAGATTGAGAAGAATAATACAACTATTGCTAATGAAGGAAATTTTGTTTAGATGAACAAGTTTTGTGATTTATACAATAGTTTTGAGAGTGATCAGATTGATATATCTACTATGAGATATATTATGGAAAATAATCTAAAACTAAAAGATCTTGGGAGCATTATTAACTAGAAAGTCTATGTGAGACTCATCCAGAAGAAGGCTCGTACAAGGGAAGAAGACCTTGAACTTCAGAAGTCTATTCTTAGGACTATTTGCAAGATTGATAATGAAGATGAAAACAAAAGATTGTTGAATAACCTCACACCATACTCAAGGATATATTGAGACCATTCCTATTTATGATTGATGAAAATAATAAGCTAAGAAGTGAGATTGCATCAACAATCAGTTGATAGAGTCAAAGGTAGCATCTCCTCCAGCTCCTATAACCTTGAAAGTGTCAGTAAGTGGAGACACTATGCAGATTGATCAAACCAGTGTTAACATTGATGATACCAATCGATTTGGTGGTTCTGAACCAAATGAATTAGACATCAAGGATATTGAGTATAAGTTGAGATAGATTGAGGAAGAGAAAAGGCTACTTGAATAAGAAATGAAGAAAGTAGAGGAAGCCAAGAAAAAACTACTTGAGAAAGATAAGGAAAGATTGGAAGAGAAGAGAGAAAGAGAGGAAAAGGAAAAGAAAGAAGCAAAAGAGAGAAGAACAAAAGAAGCAACAAAGAAATAGAGGGAAGATGATACTAGACCATCTAGTTCATCTAATCCTCTCTCTCTTTCTTCCCAATTAATCTATTGGTGATGATGATCAAACAGATTTGATCTCATCCCTAACCAAGCTGATTGAGAAGAACATGCAAGTAAAGAGTTTATAGGGAACATTAATGGAAGTGATAGACAAACTGCACAGTACATTGGTAGTTCAACACATAGGATCAGATCTTGAATAGAGAACACAAGCAGTGCTAAAATCATTTGATGAAGAGTTTACAATTTTTTTGAAAATTATAGAGGAAAAGACACAAATTTCCCATGATGCTAGCTTTTTTAGCACCTTTTATTAGAATATCAAGAATGACTTAGTTAATCTTGATACTTGTATAAAAGAGCACTAGAAATGCCAGCAAGAAGGGACAACTTTGTATATTAAGTGTACCTTATCATACAAGCAAACTAAAGATATTGATAGTTAGATAGAGATAAAGCTGAGTGAGCTAGAGGCTTTATTTAACCATATCCAACATCCATCTTGTAAAGTAGATGATTTTGAAAGACAAGTATCCAGTATTCATAGTGACATTAGGAAACTGGAACTTTAGAAAAAATAGATTTTGAAGAGGACATCTAATTTTAGAGATTCTATTGCTTTGAAATTACCTTTTGTTGAGAAATGGTTAGAGGAATGTGTCAAGGCTAAGGACACATATTCCAACTCTTTGTATTTAGATTTTAATGCAATTGAAATTGCATCATATGTTTTATGTGCAATTCTCACTTTAGTTGAGTCTACCAAGGAAACATGGACCAAAAGTATGGATATTCTAAAGGAAAATTTTGATGACTGTATGAAGATTATTTCAGCATAAGGAAGGATAGCATTTTTGATAGTTTTTGGATTGAATCTTGACACTTTGACCTTTGTCATTCATGTCAAAGGGGGAGTAATAGTTGCAAAAAATTTGAAAGAATTTTTTTTGGATAAGTAAAGGGGAGAGATATAATTGGGAGTAGTGGTTAATTAGATGGTAGTAAAGTATATTGTAAGGGGGAGCATATGTAAAATTCAACAACTTGTAATAGATGTAATGTTTATATGTTATTTATGTTAAGTTTTTGTCACTTAGCCAATTTTATCTATTTTGTTGCCATCAATGCCAAAGGGGGAGATTTTTGACAAGTGGCTAATAATGAAATGTAATTATTTTTACTTATGGCAACACATGATGTACATTGTGATGTGAATATCAGGATTTAACTGTGTGATTTTGAGTCAAACTCGATGACCCATGTTTCATGAGTAGTGATTCAACATGAATCCATCTCTCATGAGAATAAATGGAACACTTAGCACTCATTGGATCTAGGTGATGCTCACAGGGGTGAAGCACCGAAACTTCCCAGGAGGGAATGCTAAGACCTATAAATATGATACTATGATGTATATGAGGCTATTAAGTAGCTTGTTTATGTGATGCATACAAATTTTTTGGATTGGATTGGCCCAATTAATGACTTTTGTAATAGGTCAAAAGGGTAACTTGTTAAATAGATTAAATTTGGCTATCTAGCTAGCCAATCTTATGTGTAATGGGGTTTACCCTTCTCCACTGTAACTATGTGAATGGTCATATATAGTGAACATCTGTCACTATAAGTGAAGATCATAGATTGAGAAACATATGTATTAAGTAGTAAAGGTAGAGTAGGGATGTAAGTTTGTATCTCATAGTGGAGACTTCTTGTAGTTAATACTTAAAATCTATTAAATTATTTATCCATATCTTGAGGGTATTTTTATTTCTATTTTGACTTTGTTGAAGATTAGATCAAATTTATTCATCATATGTCTTGGTGCATTTCCATCCTTATTTACAATTTTTATGTATATCGGATATATGCCTCAAAGATTCAATCCTCACATTCCTTTTCTGCATATCCCTTTGCCTTCCATCTTCAAGGGTGAGTTGATTCTGTGTTGATATTGAAGATTCTTTTATATCTACATTCATTTTCCTTTAGAAAAAATTCCATGGAAACATACAGATACACATATGGCCATTTTTGAAGAACCTTAATATGGATACAGTTGGATACGACACTCAAACAAAGCACATCCACATATTTAACACAATTTTCTACAATTAGATGAGATTTTCATTACTTTAAAGACACCTAGTGCTACATAAATAATTAGAACTTGATTAAAAAATTTACAATCTACAAAAATAATATACAAACCAGTAACTTTATTTAAAACAAAAATGTCATTCAAGTCTGATTTAAGATGAATTAAAGTAAAATATAAATATGAACTACATAAACAATAATAATCTAATTTTTGTTTTAAAAACTCAGAAAATAAAATAGAAATGCATGAAAGAAATTTCTTTATTCAAAGCTTAGGAAGGTTCGTTTCATTTTTGTTTTTAAAATCAAATTGCGCAGTGTTCCAACATGGCTAGAAATCAGAGTTTTTTGAGCACATGTGGATACAATATCCTACATGAGCTGTACCTGAAGACATCAATTCAGTAGATTCTTTAGGAAAGAATATCAATAGGAATGTATGTTGTACAGTTGCATGACAAGTTACCATATTTTAATTCCATGTTTGATGGCCAAATAGAAAAGGACAGTTTCTCAACCTTTCATTTCTTAAGGAGAGAATTGTACTAGATAATCACCTAATATTCCTTCTATTGTACCCCCAAAAGGTATGCATTAAATTTTGCACAGTTGAGAAAGAAGTTGGGGTTTGCTTCCATTTTTTTTGGATTATTAGTTTGTAAACATTTAATCAATGGCTTCAGAATGCATGTACATTTTGGTGTAGCATAGCATGTACTAGTTTTTCTTAAAGTTGCATGGATATGGATACAAATACAAATACACATGATATTGCATAGAGATACAGTCATTCTAGATCTCTCATACAGATGATAGGATATGACATTCATAAAAGTATATAAGTAATTTATAATATATGTTTAATATTTACGATTTCAAATTTAATTTTGTATACCATATGTATAGAACAAAAAAATTTAAAATTATATGCACAATAACTTTCAAATTTAAATTTTGCAAATTCAAAATTAATTAAATATATTAAAAAACTTAAAGGAAATGTGAAATAAATATTTCATATATAATTGTTATAATGAAGCAAAAAACTAAAAATAAATAAAATATTTGATAGCTTTAAGTCACGTAAAATAGTGTGATACAAAATTGCATGTATTAGTTGAAAAATTAAAATATGATCATGATGAATAAATGCAAATCTAAATAAATAACAATTAAATTTAAAATTAAAACTTATCAAATTTATACATTCAAAAGTCAAAAGATTCATAACTAATAAATTTCAATCCATAAAAGTATTTTGAATTAATTCAATAATATTTAATTCCAAGTGAAACTTATGTTTCTTAAAAGTAATTTAATATAAATATTTATCATTATTCATAAGAATATTAATTAAATATTATATATGTAAACATGTAAATAATAAATTAACTATCAAACTAAATACAACTAAATAAAAACTATATCACATAAGCACAACATGGCACGACATGGGGTCATAGAAGCACAAACATCCCAAGAACGGAACAATATTTTTTTCACTATGAAATCCAACATGGATGAAATTGTGAAGATTTTTCGACATGTGTATTATTTCTAGCTGTTTCCAAGCTTATACTATCAGTACGGGCTTCAAGTATGGCAATACACACACCTGGGGAGTGAGGCTTTTGTTTCTTGCAACATTGACCAAGTTGCTGATTTTGGTACAGGTAGGGCCTATGATTCAGGTATGTGGAAATGGTAAATTTTCCTTGGGTATAGGTATGGGTATGCCCACATGCACAAATATATATACATATATTTAATTTTTTATAGGATATGTTGAAACATTAAAAACATAAATATAAAATATAACTAAATGGCTATAAGAAGAGTGATACTCGTAATTCCATTATGGCTAATAAGTAGAGTTTTTAAATACCTCATATATCCAGTGAAACACAGGGACTTGCACCCCTTTCAAACCTCAAAGTACCCATCCCCAAGACATCCCCACACCAGGTACTTGGAGTACCCAAGTACCCCCACTGCCATTACGCAACTACACCATCATTGGGATGGGTACTTGAATTTCTATTTGAATTTTGATTTTGAATGTTACTATGTTGAATGTTCTATGGTTCTGGTTCGTGTTATAATTTTTCTATGTTCAAGTATTTTAATTTGGTGTGTTATACTTAAACATCATTTCATAACTAGCATTTCAAGTTCTATATGTATAGTATACAACACCCCTCCTTGCCTCATTGCCCCCTCGCTGTTGTCCCTTAGTTGTCCTCCTACCATCTTGAAATTTAGGCCCATTGCTCCCCATCTCAAGAACTCATTTTGGCCTCCCACCGTCCTGATGTACCCTAGTGTTGGTGTTACACTACATATATCATATTCATCATTTGCAAAATGATAATATTCAATTCTCAAAATTTCATTACACAATAAAAATTCAAATCACTAGCCATATTTAATATCTAATTCTAGGCATGATTTCTATAGAACTTCATTTAACTTTCAGTAGGTTTGAACCATAGTAATGAGAATCACGGTGATTCATAGGATTCGACAATTTGATTCAAGCCAAACGATTTATTGTGGTCAGTAAATCAAATCAGTGATAAAGGGTTTATGAAATAAGTTGCTCAATAAATTTCAAGGGTTTTTTAAATTTTCCAATTCGTGTTCGGTTTGATTCCAATTCATGGTTGATTTGCGATTCGATTTGGCCTTGCTGATTTTGATTCTTGTTACTTTGGTTTGAACTACTAATTCTTACATAACTTTTGTTTTTAATTTGAAATTATAAACAATGAGTATGTGATTGAATTATAAAATTTAACTTCCAAACCAGAAGTGGAAGATAGAGGCGCTTGCAATAACAGTCTTTGAGATGGTGATAATGCTTGGGCATGTGATATTCATGCTACAGTTAATTACTTGACTATTAGACAATCACAATCAATACCTCAAAGCTAAATGGTAGAACCTTACAGGTCTATTCTTGTGAACATAACATGTATGGTGCCAAAGGTATATGTCAAAAATCTGGAAAAGTGTTAGGTAATGGGGGGGGGGGGGGGTGGGGGGGCGGTTGTGAATCAGTTATAACTAGTTATCCTACAGTCCTTAAAACACTTTTTCACCAACTTAAATGCTTAGAACTTTTAGATCAATAACTTGATAACCAGATCTAACATCATAACTTAAACTGATATAAACTTTGCATCAAAATTGTCAACTTAATACACCGAATATCAGAATTGTTAGTGAAATAGGATTTGTAACTTGTAATAGCACTTGTGGATATTTGATGTGTTTTCCAAGTTACTATTCCAATGAATATATATATGATATAAAGAGGCATGCCTCTTGAAGAGACATGTCTCTTTAATATATTAACTTACATTAGTTATAGTTATAACACAATTAATATACTCTCAATATATGTGTATATATATATATATATATCACTCTTAATATAAGTTAATTATTCCATATATAACATTATCATATATTATATATCTCATATATATAAAATATAATTTATCTGATAGAATTATAACATTAACACTCCCTCTCAATGAAGAAGGATAAAACACATAGATATTACACCATAGGAAATATTTCAAAAAACTACATATAGGAAATCTTTGATCAGAAGATTTCTAGAATATGATATCATGTAAGTATTGGCCTATCAGAATATCAACATATGATATTCACCAATTACTATTTGATATCATATTTGGTAACATGAGCATTGGCCTATCATAATATCAATCAAATGATATTCACCGAATACTCTGAGTAATGGCCTATCAGAACATCAACTAAATGATATCCACCAAGTACTCAATGTGGTACTGGCCTATCAAAATATCAAGGGAAGATATACACCAAGTACCGAAAATATATCTATACAAGCAACTCGTAGATAATCAAATTAATGATATCGACCGCCTAGTTGTTGATTTATAAGACAAAGCCTTTACATGAAACAATTTTGCAAAATTGAATCATGCTACAAGTTATTGTAAGGATGTCACTTTACAACAACTTCTCCTAATAAAAGTGATAATCATTTAGAAGTCATCACTTCTTCATGATGTACATAGGGGATAGGCTCATACATGTATGACATCAAAAGTTCGCATGAGGTCTCCACGAATACTGTCATGTGGTGTTGTCACAACATTCACCATAAAAACATATTAGAGAATAAGGTTTCTCCCTCTTAGTTTGATATCAACTTTTCTAACCTTTTAGCACAAGGTTCTCTCTGATGAAGTATCAAACTTCCTCTGAATCTGTTATAATCCTTCTAACCTCTTGGTAGCACGTCATGTCATGCTTCCTTAGTTCAATGGTTATCCTGATAGCATAAAGCATTCCAACCTACA
Source organism: Cupressus sempervirens (assembly GCA_028749045.1). NCBI lineage: Eukaryota > Viridiplantae > Streptophyta > Pinopsida > Cupressales > Cupressaceae > Cupressus > Cupressus sempervirens. The sequence continues at coordinate 592,794,618 of CM053787.1, forward strand.
TACATGAGACTTTATCCCATGAATCATAGTCTTTTAGCTATTATAGTTTCTGACTAGTGTTGAATCCATCAACAAGGTCTACTCCTTCTAAACCAATATCATCAAAAGTTTGATTTAAGCAATTTTATTTTTTGCTCCCTCTCTTTCTCCAAGGTTGCCTCTAATGATCTATCAGACTCCCTCTCATAATTTCAATCAACAAGGATATTTGCTTCAAGAAACTCACATTATTCAACATAAACATTAGATGATTAATGAATCATAGCTTCTTTGGAGCTACTATCATAAGATTGAGTTTTTACAATGTTCCTATCTTCTTTCCTACAAGGACATCCTTAGAGACAAAGGAAAAGATTTAGGAAAATGACTCTTTATATCACACATAGAAGTACAAATAAGAGAGAGACTTAAAAAAGTAGATACGTGTAATACTAAAAGATGAGAAATACTTATCTACACATGAAGGTCCATATCCATCAAGTCAGAAAATGCCTCTATATAATCATTTGTCAAACAATGAGAATGGAACATTGGTTTATATTCCCCCTATAATGTAAAATTCTCAATTTGTGACAAATCAACTTGATTTAAATTCTTGTGATAAAAAGCATCCCTCCTTCTATAGAAGCCCTTTCACATCATTAATATGGATTGAACACTAATCTCTCACAACTTTTGAAAAATGAGAGGAACTTTTGAACTTTTTCCTCCAAAATGTAACATTAGGTGATTCATATATAACATACTTTTATAGCATAAGCATAGTCAGATTTGAAATACATCTCAAACTTGGAACCTCCTACATTATCGTGATATTTCACAAGGGTTTCTTCCTAAGTCCACCATAACACTCTAAATGGCTTAGAAATGAAAGATCTTATGGCACTTCTCTCATCACGACATTCATTGAATCACTGATCGATATTCCTGAAGGTGGGTGTACATGTATGATAGTCTCATAATTTCTTATTACATCTTCCAAGGAACAAACTGATCAATTGTATTGTTCATGTTGATGTTTTAAAATCTTGTTTCAAGACATCTATTAGGTGATCTAGCTATTTGGCTTGTTCCATGCATTGAAATGAGAAGAATTGATCCACATGAGTGTGAAATCTTATGCACATGGACTATATGTAGAAAATTAAAATGATTACATTAAGCTTTGATGCATTCATAGAGTCATTGCAAAGATGATTTTGTTCTGGGCATTCCCATTTTGGAACGATCTTGGATAACGTTTGCAAGGAACTTTGGATTCCACAAGACCACATTTCACTGCTTCATCTAGCAACCATGATTTGACGAGTGATTGTTCTTCTATGAAGAAGTCGAATTAAGATTCAAATAGAATTTTTTGCTACTTCCTTCGGTAATAGAACATAGCTAGGGATTACCATTGGTTTCAAAAGTTCAAAGTGAGTGAATGATGGCTAACACATGGTTTTCTATTTGTAAAATTCTCAGGCTTTAACAACGAACTTCTTTCACCTAGCTTGACAAAGCATAGAGCTGCTTATAGATAGTCACATTATTTGACTAAAGTTGCATGCTTCATTAATGGCCAAGTTGCTTGATTTGAGAGCATAGGTGTTGCTATTTGTTCCATCCTTTATGGATGTTGGGTGCATGGTCTCTTTCGAAACCCAAAATGATTACTCATATTTTCCTTTTCACCACCTATTCCGCTAATGTATGAGTTTAATGCAGAGCTATTTTCAATATGAAGGGGAGTAAACGGTGTGCTTTAGGTAAGGTTGGTCTAACAAGAACACTGGGGAAGTAATTAATTTCTTCAAGAGTAAAGCTCCAGCAATCAAAACTGGTGTAATCAAGCTAGTTGATAAGCAGAGATGAAAATGTTCTGTTGCGCTCATGAGATACTCTTCAATCAAACATGACAAGAGCTAAGAATACTTCCTAAAAAAAAACTACCAACATACAACAAGTAAAATAATCTATTTCTTGACTCAAACGAACCTCTTGCTTGTCAGTCACATATGACATTTTATTTTGTTTTTCATTCACCTCCTGTGTGTCTACTTGCCTGATAAAATCCTTTTACTAAGAACGTCCAAAATAAAGATAAAATTCACTATTGTGTGTCTACTTGGTAGGATGCTGCTCAACAATACTTATGGCAATGTTTATCATTAATAAATAAACATATAGACACCATGTCATCCAACTCAACATAGATGTATACCTTTCTTCAATCTTGGCAGCTTGGTTCAGATAATCCTCTAGCTTTGAAACACTATCAACTAGGTATTTGTGATTATCAATATGAACTACAGGAGAATGTATATCATCATCTATAAGCATCTTTCCTTTTATTTATATATCAATTCACTATTCTGAATCAAAGTATTTAGATAAATTTACATATTTCTTTATGAACCATTCCCTATGCATACGCATATGAATGAAGCATCCTTGTGAATATCACGAGCATCCTCTTCACTGTGAAATTACAAATATTTTAGACAAATATCTGCATCTGACTATTACTGCCATTTTGACATCAATGACTTCACTGTTTAGCAGTTTTTTTTTTTTTTTTTTTTTAAACAACACAAAAAAAACCATCTCAAAGGTCACGTGGTTAGAAGATATCTCATATATATAAAATATAATTTATCCGACAGAATTATAAAATTAACAAGAATAAACTTTTAGCATATACCAAATTGCATCAATAAATAATAAACATGAAATAAATATGCAACACGATAAGCATCCACACAATTTTGACATAAGTATTTAACATGGAAACCCTGTAAAGGAAAAAACCACCTAGGAACTGACAACTTAAATTTTTTCACTCTTCTAAAGTGAGCTCTATTAAAAGCCAACCTTGTTGAAGGTTACATACACATTGTTAATTCGACCTTGTTAGAGGATTCTCACCAAAGATCATCTAGACCTTGTTTACTCCTTGACAATTTCTAAAGAGTAGCCTACTTTAAAGGACTTTCAACACATTCAAAAAATTGTTACCATATAGGATTTCAAAAGACTGTTAAGTCCACTCGGTTAAGAGATTTTTTGCTATAATGATTATAAGGTAAGAATAAATGATTTGTTAGACTTTAGCACTACCTTGCTTGTTCAAATCTCTGCTTCACTCAATCGCTTTTTTCCTTCAATAGTTTGATCCCTTTCTGGGTGATTCTCACACTTCACACATCAACTTAACACTTTCTTTGCTTGATCTTCACATTGCTGTTTTGTTCGGTTCTCCTTCTGAAAAGAACTTTCTTCATCAACTTGATTAGCAACAATGAACATCTTATTCATGTATTAAAATAAAACTTTTCCTATTCCTCTAGAATCTTCTAGGTTTATCTAGTTAATCACAATCGTCAAATTTTTCATCACGTTTAGAGTCATTGAATCTAGACTCTCAGGAACTATACTTCCACCTTGAACTTAGAGCTCCAATTCGAATTGTTAAATCACCTTCATTATATCTTCTATGAATTATTCCAACCGTTGATCTCATAACTAACTTCATCTTTATCCTTGAAACTTCTTGAACAATCTTAATTTCCATCAAATGTTGGGCTTAGATTAAATCTTTTCTAAACTTGTTCTTCACATTCATGCTTGGTTGACATTATGTCTTGCTCGATCAGCACTAGACTTGGTTAACACTATAATTGCTCGGTTAACACTAAACATTCTTCACTTCTTTATTTGGTGCTTAGTGACAACTGTAGTAGCTTGGTTAATATTGTGGTTCTTCATTCATCGACCAAACTGTGTTGCTTACACATGATCTCAACACTTAATTAAACCATGTAAAACAATCAAACCAACATTATATTGTCAAAGTCTAACTCATTCAAGTGCCCATTGCATACCATATATTGACCAACACTTACATCATCATTATATTTTCTTCATATCCTCTTCATCAATCAAATGATATGACACTCTACTAAATTAGTATAATGTCTAACCAATTAAGGCTTGACATCATTGACTACATAACAACTGATATGACTCTTTCACATACATTAACAACATTATCAGTTGGGGCTAACAATCTCTCCATTTGGCATTGATGGAAACACATAAACAAATAGGATATTTCATTACATTATGAAATAATCAAATGCCAACACATCTTCAGCTCTCCGACTTTGTTCAAGCTAACAAGTTAAACATTAGGTTCTTCAACTCTACTTCACTTTGACAATTTCTCCCCCGTTGGGTGTACTCTTGTTCAACATCATCTCTGCATATTAACTTGTACGAATCTCCTTTAGGATATCATCTCTATACAGGTTCCTTTCGTCTAACTTTCTCATCTCTTTGTATAGATTCCCTCAACCTTTGATAACAATGCCAAAAGTAACTATAAGTTCCAATGAGAAACTTATATGACCTTGTAGTTGTACCTTGTACCTTGCATGTACTAATTACATTTGCTTCATTCACAGTCACTTTCACAACTTCAGGAAACAATCCCTAAAGAGTGAACTTGCATCAACTCCATAAAGAAATTTCTAATCATCCATGAATTGATGCAACATGCATCCTTTCTTAGTGAATCTTGGATAGGGGAAGGATCCTTAACTTACCCCTTAGATACTCAAAAGCATCCTAATCAATCATTTTGTGAAAATGTCTACAATTTTCTCCTTAGACTTCACATACTCCAATCTTACTTGCTTCTCTTGTACTTCTCCCTCAAGTAGTAATACTTGATAGATATATGCTTGGTTTTTGCATGCATCACATGATTGTTAGATATGTTAATTGCACTTATGTTGTCACAATAGATAGTAACAGGTTTTGTGACTTCCTCTTGCATTCCTTCCTACAGTTGCTTGATCCAAAGAATATTTGATCTGTTAATAGCAGTATCAACATAGTCAGCTTTAGTTGTAGACTGTGATATACAACTCTATTTCTTGCTTAACCATGTAATCAGTCTTTCTCCTAAAAAGAAAGCTCCACCTCTAGTGTTTTTACTATCATCAACATTTCTAGCCCAATCAACATTAGTATAAACTTCAAGCTCAAAATCATCTTCTTGCTTGTACCACAATCCATAGTCTTTTGTTCCTTTCAATAATCTGAATATCTTCTTAATTGCAGTCATAAGTGTTTCCTTAGGATTAGAGGAAAACCTTGCAACTATACCAACTGCATGTGCAATATCAGGTCTACTGTGTACAACATACTACAACTTCTCAATCATTGATCTGTATTACATCTCATTTACTTCGACATTATTGTCTCCTTAGATAATTTGCACCCAATGACCATGGGTGTGCCAAATAGTCTTGACTCATCCATACCAAATGTCTTAAATATCTCCTTAATGTACTTAGATTGAGTCACATATATATCACTTTTTTGTTTTATGAACTTGCAAACCAATGAAAAACTTAATCTCACCAAACATAGACATCTCAAATTCTTTACTTATGTGATCAACAAATGATTTTCATAAAAATATCATCTACAAATATCTTAGTTGTCAATAAGTTGTTTTCAGCTTCACTTTTCAAGTATAGGTTACTGTTCTCACTTGTTCTAACAAATCCAATCTTGATCAAATATGAATTCAATCTTTCATACCATGCTCTTAGTGCTTGCTTCAATCCATATAGTACTCTGTTCAATTTGCATACTAGGTGCTTCTGATTTGGCTCAACATCAATGACAACATAACAATTGATATGACTCTTTCACATATATTAACAACATTATCAGTTGGGGCTAACAAAAAGATGTGAGGCAATCTTGCGTTGAAGCAAGAGAAAATTAGAGGCTCAAATCAAAAGAGATATTTTATAATTTAGAAGAATTTTGACCAGTCTTTCGTGAACAGTGCATTTGTCCTAAAAGAGTGCCAACTTGAAGAGCTCAAATTAGTTAGAAGCGAGTTTGTTGTCTTCATTGTTTCATATAGTAGGTAACAATGCAGAATGCAAGCAATTAACAAAGTATTCTTATTTGACAAAGTTTCAATAATGATCATCAAAACACCTCTTTCAACACAAAAATCAGTGTTCTGGGGAACATGTTCCCACAGTTTCTCGGATTCAGCCTAGGTTTTTACCTAGAACCTGGATTCACTGTGGCTACAATAGTAAGTCTTAATTTTTTTGAGAAACGTTAAGCCCTTGTTGGCACTGGTATCTTTTGGGAAGTATAAGAAGAGGAAAGGACCTTCAGATTGTAAGACTGACCTCTTTGTGAGATGTCAGACCGACCTTATCTTTTTAAACACCTGACTGTTAAGGAAACAGTGTTTGAACATCATAGCTTGAATTGTGGTAGGAGGTGATGCAATAGGGATAAGATGACTGAAAGGGCCTAGCTTTTTTTTAATACTTTTCTAGTCCCCTCAAACTCAATAGACTCTGCTATTTATATCTATTTTTGTCACACATCTGACAAGTTTGCTTTATGGGTGGCAATATGTAGACCTTATTGGGATTGATAATATTTTTCTCAAAGTACAACTTTTAGAAATTTGCTTCTTACAAAATTGATTTCCCAGAGAACTTTTTTCCTACATTTATAGATTTTATTTTACTTTTTTCATTTTTGTATTCTTCATGGTGAAATTTAGACTATGCATGCTACATGCTAAATACAAGTATATTAAAGTACAACATCTCTAGTGCCTCATTAAATTTTTTTTTTTCTAATCTTCATACATAGGAGTAACTATGATCTCTTCACAAATCAAAACATGGCCATGAATGACTATTTGCACGAAAATTTGAATTCTAAGATTTGGTTTATCTAAACTTTGATTGCTTCTATTTTCCTTGAATTTTTTATTCCAAGTTGAAATGAAAAAACATAGTTTACCAAGGTATTATGGATGTGCTTATCTGGAAAAGTGATACTTTTATCATTATGTACTACATTCAATTATGCATAGAGATAACCATGGATGGAGATTTTCTTTTACCTCTAAACCATCATAAGAGTTCTTATCAAGGCAGTCATACTATAAATTCTTCGTTCATCTGAAGGTTGATGTTTTAGTATTCAGATTTGAAATCTTGGACTGTTGATTCTGTGGTCTTATTAACATGAACTTGTGGTTCATATTCATAGAATGAAATAATGTTTTCTTATTTAGTGTCTCTCTTTCACAAGAGCATAATAGTTCTTGGTATGATGATATTTGATTAGAGAAATGGTTTTCTAATAGGTGCCATCTTCAAAGTCTATGACCATGGGGAACCGCCTAATATTATCTTGTGAAGTATTCTCCTTACACATGCAATATCTATGATTGTTTGATCTATCACAACATACAAAAACATAAGCACTCACCGTTTAATGCAACCGATTAAATTTCACTAGTGTTTAAATATGCAGAAGAGTTTACAAGGATTTGGTGTTGTTCAAGCTTCCTGTCTTGTGTGGATTCTAGGACTTCAAATTTGACATTTTACAACACTTTCATCAAGCGTAGCATGCTCTTATGTAAATATGTAATTACTTAATATTTAAGTTGTGTTGTGGTAAGTTAAAATGGGTAGAATGAATGTGTTTGCACTTTGGTTTTGTTGACACAAAGTAACTTTTTTGTCATAAGTACATAGATGATGTATATGTTTAAAATAAGGGTGGTTTTGTAGAAGCAAAGATAAAAATAGTGAGAGAAGTATGCATGTAGTCCATTGACCATTCGGCATGAATTAAAGCTGGAACTTAAGGAAACTTAGATTGTAGCTATATTAAAAAGGGTAGTTTTTGTAGAGGCAAAGATAAAATTAGTCAAAAAAAGAATTACGTATGTAGTCCATTAGGTGTGAATTAGCTAGAAAGTTTAATTGTAACTACTAATTTACAACACAAAAAGCTTGCCCATGTACTTTTGTTAATGGTGGGTCAATGCCCTACGGGCAGTGAGTATGCAATCTTAAAAGTTTTTGCCTAATCCAACTATCTATTATCTCAAATATGCCAATAGGTGTTTTCACGTTTGTTAGCCTTTTTGGCCTAATCCAACTATCTATTATCTCAAGTACTTTCTAATATGCCAATAGGTGTTTTCATGTCTTTTAGCCTCAAATCATTGTCGTTAATGAAAAAAAGCTGTAACAATTGATTTTGAACACTTTTGCAGTATGCTATATAATAATGGAAACAATCAAGAAAAATCTTGGAAAAAATTGAGGTATTGGCTTTTGATTGTATAAACTATGTTGGAATAGTGAATTAAACACCAAAATTTGGATATGTTCTTCCAAACCAATTGTGACCAACTAATTCTCGTCTATTGAGAAGTTTCTAAAAATAAATTTATTCAAGGAAACTGCAATAAATTTTAGAAACCTCGTAGATGTAAATTACATTAGTAACAATGATCAAATTTGGTATCCATTTCAGTACCCTTTCGAGGCTGTATAAAGTCTAGGCTCACAAATCCTGTCAGTTTGAAGAATCTCGGCTATATTGGAAAAAGGCCAGGTCCAGGTTGCATTTTATTATTAGCATTTTGTATGGCGACTCTCTTCCAGCGAATATGATGTTGGTCAATGCTTGAAGAACTTTTAATCTCCATGAGGCTAAACATTAAATGAATTGGGCATGCAGTTATAGTATGGATGGTGTTGTGATCGTGCATGTGGGAAGGTATACAATATTGAATACTCTTCAAAGTGGGGATTTAGTGGGGAGCGGGGAAAATCTCCATCACGATTGCTGTAATACAGCCTATTTCCCACATCGCCGTAATACCCCATCACGCATGATAATAATATTGCTGTTATTAAATGAATAATATCGCGTTGAGGTTTGGTCAATGTGTTAGTTGGCATGGACTTAAAAAGTCTCATTCTACTATACTCAAATATCCATTGCATGTAATCACTAAACTAAGACTCAGTGGAAATGAAAGAGTGAAGTGTCACTGCATGATGGACAATAAACCTGGTTAATAATGAGAAAAACCAAACAATCTGAGTGTTGGGTTCGAATTACAAGGTTCTCATAATTTTGGTTGATGAATGATTACTGGTCTCACAAAGTAAAGTGAAGTTAAAAGCTTTTTGCCAATCAAACTTACAATGAAAATAATTGTATTAATGAAATCAGTAGAAGGAAAACCACAATCTTAAGGAGATAGCAAACTAGCCATCTAGTAATTATTTTTCTGTCTCTAGATTTGAGATGTTGTCTAGGATGTTCTAGAATACAATTTACATTTGATATGAATGACATTAAATGTGTTAGTCTAGGAATGTTATTAAATTATGACATTAAATGTTTTAGTCTAGGAATGTTTTACACAAACAGGTTCATAAATTGTATAAATGAAACAAATTCTAGAAACAGACTACAATATTCTCTCCATATTACGAGATATAACAACAGCTCTTTTTCCCATTCAAAGCCATTTGGCTCTCCAAAAATTGATGGCTTATGAAGGTCAAAGATGCTTAGTTCTCTTTATACATAGATGGAAGATGCTTTAATTCTATTATTCATAAGAAGTTTTGCCTTCGTTAACAACATTTTAATAGTTTTGTAGAGGGACCCCATCTAGACAATTACTTAAAATTGTTCTCTTAACATCGGTAGGAAAAAGCCTTGTGGCTTGTTATCAAGCTTATGAGGTAGTCCTATAAGGTGTTGTAGATCTAACAATTTGCATGTTAATACATCTATCACATACTTGTATGACTTAAAGAGGATGAGTAGTATTTCCCTAGAGTATTATGTTCCTTATTTTGTTGGATCCTTGCCAATTTAATCTTATTTGTTGTCTGTTTTTTGATCTTATGCTTTTTAATTGCCTTTTTCTTCTTTAAGTTTACTTTGTGTATTTCTTGCATGTATCTTTGCACTACCTTTTTCTTCTTTGTTACACTTTTTTGCACCCCTATACAACATTCTTACCCTTTTGTCGACATAAATATATTAATTATTTTAAATACAATACTATCAAACATTAAACAATTGAACTACAATAACAAAAAGATTAGTATGTAAGGAAAAGTATAACATCTCAAAGATCTTAGAGTAGATATACAAGATAGATATATAGTGGATGCCAATTTGGATGAGAAACTCAATTTATAATAATTTAACCATTGTCAAGACTTGTAGTCAATCATATCACCAAGACTTATCAATTTTGTAATTTTGATCAATATAACTCTAGTCAAGTGCATATGCTTAACTTTGTCTACTAAATTTTATCTAATACATAATAATTTGAATGTTGAGCTTTTGGATTGTGCATTCTTATGCATTGTCTGCATAATATACAACATACATAGATAACACAATTGTTTGCATGCAAAATGTATGAATGCAAAAAGCTTGCTAATATATTTCCATAGATTTTATGCTTTTGTTTTGTTCTATATAACAAGCATGGTGGATCATTGTTATTCAACAATTGTAGTAGTGAAGAAATCTCTTAACAGAGTTGGCTTAACAATCATTTTGTAAATCCTCTAACAAGGTGACATTTTTAGATTGAAGTGTTTTAAGACCTCTAACAAGGCCACTCCTCACAGGGTGATTCAAATCTTTTAAAATAATCTCACCTAACTGTGTGTTTTGTAACTTTTAACAGGGTTGGCTCCTAATAGGGCTCACTTTAAAAGAATGAAAAATTGTAATTAGTTGCATTGGTGGTTTTCCCAAATTGGGTTTCCACATTAAATCTTGGTGTCTCATGTATTCATGTTATTTGCTTACTACTTTATCTTTCTAGAACTAAGTTACTAAAGGTTAATACAAATTATCTCAAGATTGCTTTGTTCACTAAGTTATAGTGAATATCTAGTTCTAACCGAGCTACAAGGATTTGAGTTAATAAGAAGTTTGTATTGACATCTAAGGGATTTATAATTGTTTTAGTGGTAACTGATTTGCCCTTCCCCTCTTAGTTACTCTTATATTTCCAACAAACATTTGAACCTATATCTGAGCTTTGTAAGGTTTTATGATGTATTATGCATTTGGTTATTAATCATTAAGGGTGAGTTTGATATTGTATAACAAATTTCCTTTATTGGAGATTGTGAACTCAAAGCCAACTTGCGTACTTTGATGGCTATATATGTAATTTCATTAAGTCTTGTAAGGTAGTATCAATTTTGTAGTATGCTTAGTTGACAAAGAAGATAGCTCAAGAGTTGCGAGTTTGGTTTGTAATTTGGAATATTTTGACTATAGTTGGGAAGGCCTTATAACTTGACATGTATTTGGTTCATTGGATGTAATTCAAGATTTGTTGTTAATAAAGAGAGTTTGTTTCAATTGTATCTTGGTTACTTTTGTTGTGGTTGTTATTTTATGGGGGCTTAGTTTTCTCCTTTAGGGATGCACATGCCTTGTACTACATAAGAATGTGAGTGTTTCCAAGACTTTTGGTTTGAAGAAGGTAGAACTTGTGGTTAAGGTTTATATTGATGAAAGGCAGTTTGAATTGAAGAAGCTACATGATCTTGTGATTTAGAACCAAGCTAAAGGAAATAATTCTTCTAATTAGATGATGGCATGCAACATGTATGATTCATTTGATCTTGAATGTAGCAGTAATAATAGATTTGAGATATTTGATGGAAGAGTTTGTTTCAACAATAAGCTTGGGAAGTCTTCTACATTGATTGATGAAGAGGATTTATGGGTTAATAATAAGCATGGGATTTATGTTCTATGAGAGAGATTTATTCATGTGTAACATGAGAGCAAGAGAAGCCCTACTATTAGCTCTTCCAGAAAATGAATACAATTAGCTAAAGTCACTTGAAACATCTTATGAAATTTGGAAAGCATTAGAATCTACTTTTGAAGGTGATACAATGCAAAGAGAATGAGATTGCAGAATTGGATGTGCATTTCAAGATGCTAAGATGATGGAAGAGGATAATGTAAGTAGTTATATTGTTAGAATATTAGAAATCGTTGCATGAATTCAGTCTCATGGTGGAGCCAAGGAAGAAGATGAAGTAAAATGGAAGATCTTGAAAAGTGTGATACCACCATTCAAGCAAGTAGCTTGGATGATTCAGCCGGTAATGCCTTGCACTAAATATTTCACAAAGGAAATGTTGCTTGGAAGATTAGAATCTAAAAAAGTAGATCTAAGATAGTCTGGAGGTCTAGCTAGAGTTGAAACAACTTTTAGTGCCCTAAACATTTGACCTATTATGACAAGGAGTGCAAGCACATATGAAGATTTTGCTGGTAGCAACAGATTTGATGAAGACAAGAAGATTGAGGAAGGAATAACCCTTCTTGTGAGAAGAGAAAATGATGGTAAGAAAATCTTTAAATGTTGGAGTCATGAAGAATTTGGTCATTATGGATCTAAATTTCCTAAAAGAGAGAAAAAGTACAAGGGAAAGATTAAGCCTAGAAGAGATAGAGATAGAAATTGTTTGTATGCAAATGAAGATGAAGAATTTGATGAGAAAGGTCAAAGTGAAAGTGATGATGAATTATGATTTGTGGCTATCAAGAAAGATGATCTTGATAGAGAAATTAGAGAAGAAAATAGCTCTAATTTCCCAAGTGGAAAAGAAATTTAATTGGATAGTTGACAGTGGTTGTTCACATCACATGACTTGTGATATGAATAAGTTTGTTAAGTTCAAGAATCATGATGGAGGTATTGTTAGAGTTGGTAACAATGCAAGCTATAATTAAACAAGAATTGGATCCATTACTCTTTATGGTAAAACTAACACTGGTGATGTTTATTTTGTTGATGGATTGAAGCATAACTTGTTCAGTGTTGGACAATTGGTGGACAAGTGTTATTAGTTGCAAATCACTGAGAATACCTGCATTATCAAAGACAAAGATGATAAGCTCATTGTAATAGACCTAAGATCTAGAGGTAATGTATTTCAGTTGAATCCTATTGAAATGACATGTTTAGTAGCTAAAGTGAACAACAATTGGTTGTGGCATAGAAGATTCTGTCACATAAACTTTGATAATATTGTGAAGGTTAGTAGCACATTTGTAGTTAGAGACTTGCCTAAGATTATAAAGCCTACTAATATTGTGTGTAAAGAATGTATTTTGGCTAAATAGAAGAAAGTATCACTTCCTAGCAAGAAGTTCACTACCACAGAGAAGCTGGAGATCGTTCACACAGATGTGAGTGGTCCTTTTAGAACAAGAGGATTCTATGGTGAAAGGTACTTTATGATTTTTGTTGATGATTTCACTAGAATGATATGAGAAATATTTCTTAAAGAGAAATCTAAAGCTTTTGAGAAGTTCAAGATATTTAAGAATAGAGTTGAGAATAAATTTGGTGTTAAGATAAAGTGTGAGAGATCTGATAGAGGAGGATAATTCACCTCTAGAGAGGTTTACATATTTTGTGAAGAGAATGGAATCAAAAGATAGCTATCTTCACCTAGAACACCTGAGCAAAATGGGATTTCTCAAAGAAGGAATAAGTTAGTAGCGAAAGAAACAAGAGAAATGTTGTTTGAGAATGAATTTTCGAAGATATTTTGGAGAGAAGTAGTAAATACAATAGTGTACACTCTGAACAAAGTACAAAGAAAAAAAGGTATGAACAAGACACCTTATGAACTATAGTCTAGTCATTCACCATCAGTTAAGTATTTCAGAATATTTGGGAGAAGATGTTATCTTAAGAGAGATGATGACATTGCACTAGTAAATTTATGCTTCAATTTTGATACAAAAAGGTCAAATTTTTGACAAGAGTAGGTCGATAAGGCGACCAAACTTGCCGTTGATCTTTTTTGGTCGGTTTTTCGCCACATACATTCCGCGTCAATATTTTGACTACATAAAGGTCAACTTATTGACATGAATTTTGTCGCTTTCCCTGGTCCAAGCTGAAGTGATATTACCTCATTTGCCAGTGGTGCTCGTCAAAATTTTGACATAAACCTTCATAGTGGTGCGTCGAAATTGCGATGAATCCAATTCACATTTCTCCTCCGATGGCATACACGCAATGCCAAAGTGGACCAGTTTTGCATCAAAATTTTGACCAAAATATTGCATTTTTATTGAAATTTCAACGAAAGCGTTTTACATTTTTTCACTGGTGCCATACTAGTGACGCCAAAGCGAACCAATTTTGCATCAAAATTTTGACCAAAATATTGCATTTGTGTCAAAATTGAGACGAAGATATGTAGAAATTTTGACAAGCTATCCCATTTATTGTAAAAGCTTTGCTCTCATGTATCATTTAGGGATTGCAAATGGATTTAGAAATTATTCTAAAATATTGTGTTTGTAGAAAAACACAAGAAAAGATGTGCAGTCAATAGACACTTAATAAAACTGATTTAAGTGCAAGTACTATGCAACCATTGAGAAATCCAAGTATGCTTAAGGTTTGAGGGTAGTAGGGAGGAATTATGTACGTAGTTAATAGTAGTGCAACATAGACTGGTTATGAGGGGCACTATGTTATACAAAGTTCTACGTTACGAGAACTTTGTGGAATAAGCAACGACAAACAATTAGGGCATCATTTAGGTATACTAGGTGGTACTACAAAATTGCTAAAATTGTTGCCACATGGTCTGGAGAGAGAAAGAAATTCCACATCCTTCAATCTAACCTTAGTTCTCTTTTGAAACTCTGAGTGGATTTGTGTGTTAAAGCTTTGCTAGCATTGATTGTAATAGCAAGAATGGATATTCAAAGACTATTGCAATGAAGGAAGTATGCTAGTAGAGATACAAATGGTTTTGGGGAATATCAATGAAGATGGAATACAAGCCTTACGATCCTCTCAAGGTGATGGGATTGAGCCTTAAACTCATCCTGTACAATGCTTGAGCATATCCCAGTGTAGCTCCAACAGACCAACCGATTGATCCATACTACATTTGAAACTCATACCTACAAAATCAACATTAGAATGAATCATTCAACATTGAAACAAGCCTTAAGAAAAATAATGTCACAAATTATTGATTCTTCAAACTAAACCTGATAACCAATTCCAAATAGGGGCATAAATAATTGCAATAAATTGTAGGAACTATTTTAGCGCAAATTTGTGACTTACAGGTAACAAGCTAGTCAGTTAGACAAATCATGTATTATAATTTTATGAACTTTGTTGTTCAATAGTTTCTTGGTTAGATCAACATTTTAAATCATACACTATGATCCATCATCAAAATAAATGAGTCATAAATTTAATTATATAAACTTTTGCAAGAGATTTTGCATTACCTGCATTTCTCTGGGAGGTTAAGCTTCTGGAAGTTGAACCAAGAGTCACCAGTTTCTGCAATGACAACTGTCTCATTTGATAGCATGGCCTACAAATAAGAAGTGTTTACTCATTAATCTATAGGAACAACAACAAAAGCAAGGATTGAAGTACCGACTGAACCATAAGTTATTTTATGATATGTAGTGATTCTCAATAATTTTACCTAGATGTGTTTGAATAACAATTTGACTCTAAGAGCCTTGTTTGGAGCACCTTTCAAGGGAACACCGTGAGGCACAAATATATGCTAATAATTATCGAAGGCCATTGTATTGTGCTTCAACTTCTTTGCGATGGCTTCTAAGAAGTCTTTCATTAATATACACCCAAAAGTAGGTCCATTTGTGATAGTTACCAGATTAGGCTGCACAATTATAGCTTTCTCCTTCTTCAAGAGTAATGAATATCCCATTGAGCTATACTCATTAAAAATGGGCCCTGCAAATAAGTAAGCATCTACAGACTCAACTATTTTAGCACAAAATGCAGTATCGACTACACCCCAGTAAGTTCTTATGAAATGTGGAAGAGTCTCTGAAACTTTACCCTTAGTCGATGGCATTGCAGCCACAACATAACCTAAAGCATTTTTCAATTCCATAAATGCATCTTTTTCCTTAACCCTCAGCTTTGGACCCCTAACCAACACTTGCTTAACTGTTGCATTTAGGAACTCTATAGTTGTTTCCACAGCTACTTCCAAACTTCTTGGATTGCTTAGCCTATAGTTCATGCTAGCAAAAAAAACTATTAAAAAAACAAGTTACAAGTGGCTTCAAATGCAATGAGCAATGCAAGAGTTTCATGACATACAAACCTTGCTTTCAATTTAATTAATGGATTTTGTGACCCACCAAGACCTTGCAAACATTGGAAAACTATAAGAACATGTCATGGTGAAACAAAACAAAAAGCACACTTCTAAATTCATTTTGCAAAGGGTACACACACATTAAGAAACAATGAAAAGGGAATAAAGTTTACACATCAACCCAATATCTTGAATGATAATTTAAACCTTACTATTGTCAAAAAAAGTATTGGAAATAGTGTGTGTGGTGAACCTTGCATGCTAAAAGATATATGCTTTGTATATACCTTAGGACATGATACAAGCTATTTCACAAGCAACACTAATCATTCCAATTTTTTTCTCATTTACTAGAGTGATAATAAACTATATGCAAAGTAGAAGTAGTGCAGCATAATAGATGATTAGTATCTAGAATTTTTAATACCGAAAATTATAAAGAATGTAATACTCATAAGTGTTGCTGCCTAAGAGAATGTAACCCAAGTTTATCATGATCTTTGCAGCATTCATTGCATTGGGAATATCCTACTTATTTGCAAACACCAGTAACATTGCATCTCGTAGTTCATCTTGCAAGAACAAGAAACTTAAATGATAAAAAATAATTCTATGGATAACATGAAAATAATTGTTAAAAGAATGAGGCCAATTTTACACATAATAACCAAAGTTTCCACCCATGAGAAAGACATGAAATCTTCTTGATCCATTTTCCAATTGTGTTTATACAATCCTAAAAATTCACTTTGATAGTTCTGACTAATTATTGTTGAAAGGATTTTATTTGCTTCATCAAACGAGTGTATATTGTAGTCTTGGCTTCTTGTATTTTTCAAGATAGTATCATTACTCATCTAGTATTGTTCAATTTGAAAGGATGATATTGATATGTTGTTTTTCTATAACAGCCAAAACAAGGGGTTGTTAACCTTTACACAAACAAGGGATGAAAGCATAAACACAAGGCATCAAAAACAAAAAAAAAAAAACCTTTTCCTATGCACTTGGACAAAAGTCTAAGCAACGCTATTGTTAGGATTGCAACAAAGGAAACCCCACTACAACCTGTCAACAAGGCCCAAGGGTGATTATTTAAGAGTCAACATTATCAGTAGAATTTTGTTCAAAATAGAAGTGGGAGCAGTAACTTCAACAACATAGGCCACAAGGCTAGCGGGCATTGCACCTGAAATACGATCTAACATCCAAAATTGTGACAAGAATGGAAGCGATAGAAGTCTAGCTCAGACCAACAGCATAAGAAGCATCAATATAATCAAAAAAAGTTTCTTCTTCATTAGAAAACAAGTCCTCAAAAGGAAAATCTAAAACAGAATCAGAAGCTCTAATTACAAATGGTCATTTTCCACGGCCCTCCATCAAGTGACAACACCTATCCAACACAAAATGGCAATCATTAGGCATGTATCCTATAGAGATGCAATCTCTACAACAAAATGGAAAACCCTCATATTCAATGCTTCACCTATGGCCTCTCATCAACCATGATTGAAGTGGAGAGATCTCTATTTCAACTAGAATACAAACATAGAATAGCCCAAAATTGTACTAGATCCATCCAATTTTAGGAACTAGCAAAGGGAATTTCCAATGGCCTTGGGCAAAACAACTCAAAAAAGTGAAATGAAGACGAGGAAGGAAAACCCAAACATAACTCACATAGGTACAGCTTAATGTCACCAAACATTAGGGACTTCAAAGAATTAGTCACCCAACAGTGTAAATCTTAGAGGCACTAGAGACTCTAAGAATTTATAGACCATACTTCTACACTAATAAAAGTTCATGTTATCACCACAAAATATGACAAAATTTGCATAAGACTTGACAGCCCAAGCATAGCTCCTTCAACCAAAATTTGATAGACAATTATCTAGAGCATTCAGCAGGTCTAGAATCACCAACAAGAGCAAATATCCTAGCACCTAGAAGCCTAGCTTAGTGCTACACTAGGAGAGTCAAACCCCAACAAAAACCATCCAATGGATCTCTTTTGATGGGGTGTATTATGAGTATATTAAGTTCCCCTCTTTCTCTAGAGTGGAAAACATCATGAATTTTGAGTTCAGATCTACGTTATGTAATACTGCTTTACTCATGTTTAGAGACCCTTACAGTATATTCAAAGATAATTATTATATCTACTCTATAATAAATGGCAGTGTAATAGCATACTAGCATCAGAGTTCATAACCCACATCAAAAGTGGTTAGTTACACAAGAAGAAGCATTGAACATGGGACATGAGAAACAAATTCAAATTGATTTGTCCTCTATTATTAGAGGATCATAGTAAGGCACAACACAAAGTCTCAAATATAAATAATAGTCAACTGTCATTTTACTTAGATCCCTATGAAAATGTAGCATTGAAATACAATATACATTGGAGTTAGGAATTTGGTTGACAACCAAAATCAATTGAATTGAAACAAGAAACTTCACCAAAGAATCAACTAAATATGTAATTTTAAGCATATTTTGCTACTCAAAATGTTATGACTTCTTCCTTCTTGACCTTAAACTTGTGACATTTTCTAGTTTTACAAGGGGAAACATGATCTCTCCAACTGTTAGTTCTAAATGGCTTCCACCTTAGGTGCATAGAGTCTTTGAACTAGATAGATAAAATACACAACCATGCTGAAGACCATGGAAATAAAGGATAACATGGAAAATACCAAACAACAAGTTGGATGATGATGAAGACTATAGTGAAGGTAGAAGATCCCAAACATCATCAATTAACACCAAACTACCAAATGGAGTATACAAACTTGAAAAGATAAGACACACCTTACAACTAAATGAAACTCTAGAAGCTACCATCAAATGGAATGACATTGAATCATTGCCAATAAATGAATACAACATAGAGAAGCTACTAGATATGGTATTTCTATTCATTTTTCAAATGAAAGAGTGTAGTAGGTATGGAACCACGACTAAGGAAATTGCAATTTCACACCATTTGCCATGTTGATGTTGAGATACAAACCTGTGCAATTAAATCTCCCAAGGAATAGACAACACCACGTATCACCATCTTTGCCAAAACAAGATTTGTCATAAAGCGATGTTAGAATAGTTACTAAAATGGTCATAAATTATGTTGTTATAGTAAAAGAATACTTTAACTTAAGAAAAAAATCTATACAATATTAAAACATGATATTGTGCTTTAAAAACTAAAAAGGTACCTGTAACGAAGAACTTCATTTCGACTTGCTAATTGGTTGTCACTATTAACTATAAGCTTATCTTTAAAGTTTGAGCTTCACTTGGTTTCGAGAATAGTTAAATATTCTCTACTTAACATGGCCAACCATGTGAAGGTGGAAGCTCATTTGGCCCCTCCCCCCACCCCCCCCCAACATCACTCTAAATTCCCTATTAACATTTAATAACATTCAATTCATCCATTTTTGAAATATAACATTCAATCATTATAATCACATGATAACATTCATTAACACGTAAAATTCATAAACACACAACATTCATGAATAATTCAAAAGTAAGTCATTCATGAATAATTCATTAACACAATATTCATTAACACCCAATATTAATGAATAATATTCATTAACACAATATTCATTAACAATATTCAAGAGTAAGTCATTCATGAATAATCATATCTTTTTTGCTTTCTTGCCGTATCTTTTTTTCATAAAATTTCTAAGAGGAATATCAATGTCCTCGTCATCCCCATTAACATTTAATAACATTCAATTCATCCATTTTTGAAATATAGCATTCAATCATTATAATCACATGATAACATTCATTAACACATAAAATTCATAAACACACAACATTCGTGAATAATTCATTAACACACAACATTCAAGAGTAAGTCATTCCTAAATAATTCATTAACACCCAACATTAATGAGTAATATTCATTAACACAATATTCATTAAAAGAGTAAGTCATTCATGAATAATCATTTCTTTTTTTCTCTCTTGCCATTTCTTTTTTTCATAAAATTTCTAAGAGGAATATCAATGTCCTCGTCATCCCTCTCCTGTACTGGTTCTAACACATGTCTCCTCCTCATCCGTTTAGGAACAACATGAGGCCGTTGCACCAAAGGGGGGTCCGTTGCAATAACAAGTACTCCATGAGTTAAATTTGCAACATTTTATATTAGTGAATTACGAGTTTTTGTTTAAGTAAAAGAACTATAAATCAATAAATTAATTTAAAAGAACAAAACATAGATTTTCTTTACCTGAATGTGTGACATGATCTACCTGCTGATCAGTTTGAACATCCTCCGGCACTCGGTCAGCACGGCATGATTCTATATCCTCAACAAAAAAAGGTTACACCAAGTTCAATTAAAGATGTTAAATTGTATTAATAATTATATAATTAGTTTTAAATAACAAATGAGCACCTCCATCGATAGTACAATGCACATCAAGGGCTTCATGATGCTGCGTATGTTTTGTGTCACAATTAACAAGCTGCATTGCAATGTCATGCACATTATTATCAAATAAATTGTTACTCAAGTATTCAATTTCTAATATATATGTTGGCATATTTACCTATGTACATGATGCAGGAGACTATTCGGTTGGGGCAATGGAAGTTTTCCATAGGCATTCAACCACCACTACATAGCCTTGCTTGAAGGGAATTTTTTTGTGTTCTTCTATGGCCTCTAGATTAAAATCAGTGCCCTACATTTTTTTATTAATCAACAAAATTATTTGCATTTTATAAATTATTTTTCTTTGAAATTCATTTATTGCTACTTACAATGCGTGCTTTGATTTTTGAATATCCCCCAGAGCCAAGTCTGTGCTGCTCAACCTTTTCCAGCCTCACTTTTGTTGCCTTTGATGTGTCCTGCAACCTATGAAAAGTTTGAAATATGTTAGATGATATAGCTATAAAGATCAGTACTAAATAGTGGATTATTATATGGTATGAAGGTTTTAGCATAAAGTAGCATGTTCCACCAAAAATATGAAAAAAGGGAAGAAATTATAGCATCATACCTTTAATTGAAATGTGTAATCATGCTATTTATCCATGGAGTTCATGCTAAGTATCCATATTCTGACATGCCTCTCCATAAAATTACACATCAATTTTGACAGTCTCTATTATGCATTGTCACACAAAGTAAATGATAAGCTAACAGTTGAAATAGCTAGTAGATTTTATAGATTAAATTTTTATCCCTACGTTCCACACTCAAAGTGTTTTTATCCCCAAGGCCGCAATAGGTATAAACTTGAGGGCGAATGTCAGATTTCATATTGTTTTAGTAGCATTCTTTTTTACCCATAGCTGAAAAGTAAGTATTTTTTTGTTTTCAATTTAAAAGACATCACCTTTGTGCATCACATTACAATTACTGAATATCATTTATCACCTATATTGCTAACACATACAACTATGGTACATGTAGTTGAGCATTACTATATTTTCAAGACATAATATAGCTATATGTGAAGTTATAAGCACACTATTTATATCTTATGTAGGATTTATGCCCAAGTTCAGATATATACAGTTGTGTCAGCATTGAGATTGAGATTTATAAGCAATTGTTTCAGCATATGAATTACATACCTTTCATCAATAGATAGATTAAATTGAGCTAGTTGAAATTGTTGATACTGAAGGTGAACCCTAAATTTTCTCATTAATGTACTAGTAGTTAACACTATTGCATACCTTTTCGGATTTGCTGGTGTACTTTCTTTTGGATTTTTTGGTGTACTTTCTTTTGGACATTCCCTTTTCTCCTTTGCATCCAAAATGAACTCATTCCAGTCGCTCACTGAAACAAAGGGAGGACGCTCATACTTCGGGTTTAGGACGAGGCTCTTTCTATATGTGTCCCTCATAACCTTAAGATGTCTGGAAGCTTTTTGTAACAATTTCTTATGATCAAAAATATTACTACAAAACTCATGCTCTATATCTTTGATGAGCTCATCTTTTAATTTTTGATCTTGGTAGTTCCACCTTTTAAGAAAAAACACAAAATTGTTAAATATAGCTAGTATAAGAAAAGACCCAAATGAAAGGAAAAATGTTGCACCAATTAATGATATGAAGAAAAATAGTGGGATAAAATTAGTTCAGTTATGATGTTCCACCTTTTACGTATGGTGGGCCCGAATCTTTGCAGCGCAAGGTCATAAAGCCTCCTATAAAATGTATCGTTTCTTGCAAAAAATGTCATGGGATAATTAATAGTAAGAACCATTAAAATGAATCATGCAAATAATACTTTTTATAGTGAATAAAAAATACATAAAATGAGATACATTTCATCTTTTTAGTGATCTATTTTAGGGCTGGAGGATCAACTTGACCAAAATTGACCAAAAAAGAAGTTTGGAAAAAAATTTAAAATGTCTAAAACCAGTCAAACTCTACCAGGGTTCTATTGCTAATGTTCTGAATCTAAAAAATGTACTGTGACTATATTAATTAGTATACCTTGAAAAAAAAATACAGTGCATAATACATATAACTAGCCATGACCTTCATTTTTTTTCATTCTTAATTGATGTTGTCACTGATCATACTTGGGATATTATGGAAAACAAATATTTCTAAAATAGATAGTGGAGCTGAAAGTGAGCACTCTAAACCTCTAATAGGCAATAGCAATGATGTGGGAAATCATTGAAAACTGAACATTGAATATGAAAGAAGACTCCCACTTTGGGTTCTCTATACAAAAATTGGTTAGTATCTTCTACTAAAAGCATGAAATTGCAATGTACCAAATTACTAAACTAGAGAATTACTGGTATAGACAAAAAGTCATTGATAATTTAGATGATCCTACCAAACCACTTCCTATCATGTTTACGTCTTACAAGAAAATCCTTATTACAATATAAAATAATATTATTTAAAGTACATGGTATCTTAGGACATTTCAAAGGCATTGATTCATCATTGTCAATCAACAACGATGTCTGCATAGCTCCCATGCTAGAAATACGGGTAGCTCCAAGAAATGACGGTGAATTATCACCAATACATGCACTATGATCTACATTTGGTGGAGTACCAGACGGTGCATCTCCTACCACAAAAAAAAACAATACACTATGTGATGCACCCAAGATTAAAGTACATATTATCAACTCATAATTAACAAAAAAAAATATATAGAAAAATAAGGATTTACCAGCTAGATGTCCCCTTGTTGTTTACATTGCAGTCGACCATCTCGTACAGGCCTCCGTCAACCTCTTAGGAGTCTCTTGCACTGGATGACTTGAACAATACATTGTTAGCAAAGACATTCTGAAATAATAAAAGTAAGAGTTAAGAAGTTTTGAATGTTTGAAATAAAAAATTCTTTCTAACTTGTCAACTAAAAGATTATTTTACCAGTGGCAGTCAGAGCTCTGCTACTACCGGCCTCACTGTGTTGTCCTTGACCAAGTTGTGGATCAGTTGCCAAAAATTCCTTTATAACAAGAATTTAGTAGTTAAAGTTTCTTACAACTCTTTAAAAAAATTGCATCAATAAAGTATTTTTGCCAATATTACATACTTTACTTCACAACATAAAAGATTATAAAATACAAATCTTTATTAAACTTTTCTTATAACTAAATATTCATTGGAGCTTACTTCATAATGACGAGCTTGCGCTCTCAAATCTGATAGCCGCTTCATCATCTCCTCGGATTCCATATTTGCCTCATCCAAAATTTTCATTGCTTCTAAATTAATTTTTAAAATTTTTTCTACAACATTTTTATGAAATCGGGAGTTTCAACAATATCCTCATCAGAAGGCGTAGCTAGTGACTCGACACTTACTCATACCACTTTACCCTTATCTTGAACATCAAATTGTGAGAGAAATATCAGTAAAACTATCATAAAAACTAAAAAACCATAAATAAAATATTGTAATAATATAACATTTTTCAACTATCTAATTTTTACAATTTCCAAAAGGCTTACCCTCACTGAAGAAGGGGTGGGAGTAGCATCCTGGTGACCTCTATCATCTTTTGGATCCATATCGTCCTGTCATAAAGATTAAACATAAAAAATTCAGCTAACTGAAAGCAATAGACAGCAAAAAAAAACTTATTAACAAAATGGTAAATAGTACTTACACTGTAAATAAAATAACATAATAACATAACATTTTTCAACTATCTACTTTGTACAATTTCAAAAAGGTTTACCCTTGCTAAAGAAGGGGTGGGACTAGCATCCTGGTGACCTCTATCATCTGTCAGATCCATATTGTCCTATTACAAAGATTAAACATAAAAAATTCAGCTAACTGAAAGCAATAGACATAAAAAAAAAAAAAACTTATTAACAAAATGGTAAAGAGTACTTACAACCCTCATGATAGTAACTTTGTTTGTATCTATGCGATTTAAATGGTAATCGATTAGCAGTTCTTCCCCTGCACTTATTGATTTTATTGCACAAACAAAAACTTCATTCCCCTCACGCACCTCAAATATGCATTTGGGTTGCTTACTAGTTGAAGAAGGTCACGTACTATTTATAAAACTTGCAATATTACCTATTGCTTTTGGTCTCCCATCAATGTACATAGAAAATCTTTTACTTTGATCGTTTTTTTTCTTTGTATATAAGTAGCTTATACCCCATACCTATGCATACTTTTTTTATACCAAACAATCTGCATCCAATCATTATAATTGTAACATGGACCGACATACTTGAACAATTCGACAACTTTTTTGTAACCTACCTTTATCCCATCCATGGAAAATAGGCCCAAACCATGTAATGAGGATGGAGCAATGCGATATATCCTCTCATGAACACAAAAATCTGTGTTAATTGGAGGTAGCTCATTGGGTACCCATTCTTTCTCAATGTGTGAGTATCGAAAGGGCACCTTGATGTCACCTTTGGTCTCATCATCATAAGAACATGACCCTCCATTAGCAAGGAAAAATTGCATGCATTTATCAAATTTTTTTCTATTCTTTTGACCTCTAGTTGATCTCCCTATTTTAGCCGTACTACATGTAGAGCTTTCATCTACCAGTTCCTCATTTCCCTCATTTGATGTAGATAGATCCGACAAGTACCTATTTGGTGGGTCCTGCAATCCATTAAATGGAAAGTGAAAGTGAAAAATATAAAATGTAGTAAGTTGAAAGTGATTATACAATTATATTTCTATACGGGCCTTCTTTGTCTATATATACATTATATGATTATATAATATGTCTATTTATAACATACGTGCTCAATGATAAACAAGAAGAATATAAGAAAATTATGTCTATTTATTGACTTATACCTGCTGATCCATGTCACTGTGCACAATCCACGCCAAACGGGTCAAATTTCTTGTAGTCAATTGACTATTTGCAAAAAGGGTGACAATCAAACACAATATAAACATTGGTAATTATAAATAACATATGTTGTAATCATTAGAAATGAACACAATAAATATGTAATCAAATTTCCTGAATATGTTAATCATTTACTTTAAGTTAGCTAAAAATTACATGATACACATTTGCTACAAATAATTTAGAAGACAACGTGAACAATAGGCAACATCGCAAACATGAACAAATTTCTGTTATATATGGAATGCAAGATTGTCAACAGAAGGGGTGACGATGTACCTGTAGTCAATTGACTGTTTGCAAAAAGGGTCATAATCAGACACAACATAAACATTGGTAACTATAAATAACATATGTTGTAATCTTTAGAAATGAACACAACAAATATGTAATCAAATTTCTTGCATATGTTAATCATTTATCTTAAGTTAGCTAAAAATTACATGATACGTGTATGCTAGAAATAACTTAGAAGACAACATGAACAATATGCAACATCATAAACATGAACAAATTTACCTTAATATATGGAATGCAATATCATCAATAGAAGGGGTGACGACGTTTGTAGTCATTGATTATCTTCATCATCATCATCATCATCATCATCATCATCGCCATCATCACCATCATCATCGCCATCATTGCCATCATCATCGCCATCATCACCATCATCATCGCCATCATCACCATTGCTATCATCATCATCATCACCATCATCATCATCATCATCATCACCATCACCATCATCGTCATCACCATCATCTTGATCTTCATCATCTGCTTCTTCATCATCTTCAATAGCTTTTTCTTCCATAACATTATACTTTATCGGCCTTCCTCTTGGATCATGTCTAACAACAAATGACCAACCCTATTTATTTGGAACCTCTGAGTAAAACACTTGCTCACATTGGCTTGGAAGAACATAGTGCTCATCTCCAAATGGCTCAAATGACTTTGTATTGATCAATGTAAATCCATTATCATGCTGAATAACCGTTCTATCTAGATCATTTTGATTTAGTCGTAACCTGTACCATTTGATGATGAATAGAACTACTTTGAATGTGTTAAATTCACACTCAATTATATCATCCAAGATTCCATAGTATTGATTTTGATATTGTTGAGGATGTATGTCATTTCTAGATGATATATTGGTGACCTCAAAAACTGCAGTTATCCCAGAATCACAAGTTTTCTTTGTGTCATCCAACATTTTTATGCGGAATTTGTGGCCATGATAGTACATAGCTTTGTGGTGCTTGACTTGCAATTTTTGAAATGTGTGTAAATTATTTTCATCGTGAGTTGATATGAAACATACGTCAAGTTATGATCATTAATAAATATCTACATACCTCTCCACCTCTTAAACCCTTTACTAGATCAACTACCATCGGCATAACATTGGAATCTCCATTACGACGAGCTTTTGTAACCAATGAAGCAACACCTTCCCATGTTAATGAGCAACCATTTTGTTGACATCATTCAATCCATTCCATCATCCAATCAAGATTGTTCGCAATATACAAATGCATTGCATCCCACTCTTGACCACCTGTTTCAAAAAATACACCAATTAAAAATAACTTATATTGAAGATTTATATGAATTAATTAACTAAAATAACATCTTAGATTTACCTCTCACTTTCCTCGATCTACCTTTGCCCATCAAGTACTCCCCTTTGAATTTGTTAATTGAGTTGGGATCCAAAATACGATCTACATGGATGTTTGCTGCAAACTTAGGAAGATATTCAGTAATGTACACCATGGTCTGGTATACCATATTTCCCTCCACCATAGAACCCTCAAGATGTGCTCTCTGTTGAACCAAGCCTTTCAAAAATTTCAAGTGCCTCTCAACCATTCACATTGACCTAGTTGATACAGGTCCACACAATTCAATCTCCTCAACTTGATGTATGAGGTAGTGTTCTTGTGCATTGAAAAAACTTGGAGGTAGACACCTTTGCATTTCACACATCAGAAGAGGAATTTTTCTCTTCCAATATTTTATATCTTCTTTATTGATTTCTTTAGATGAAAACCACCTTATGTATTTTTCAAAATCATATATAACCTATTTGACATTGTTGGCAAAGTGGTGTGGGAGAGATAAAGGTAGAACATATTGCAATATTTGTAAAATGATCTTGTCAATATTAAATATAAAAGAATGCAATTGAAACTACATGCAGTATATAAATATATAGTGAATAAAAAATAACATGAATACAAAATAACATGAATTACCTTAATAAATGTATGCCAATCGTGTGTTTTCAACCTTGGCCCAAATTCACTTTTATTTGATATGACATTGTTTATGTTCGCAGCAAATCCTGTGGGAAATCATTTTTTTTATGACTTCTTTTATAGCATTGCTCTGCTGCTCTAACAATAACCAACTAAGGGCACTTGTATCAATTCAGTCTCCATTGTTATTTGGTCAAATACCATTTTTCATTGCATGGTTGGATTCTTCAATGTCACTACAAGTTTTGACAATTTGATCTTTGTCACGCCTTCCATCCAAGATTTTCCATAATGTCTCTGCTACATTCTTTCCAATATGCATAGGATCAAACAAATGCACAATTGGGAGTTGCCTAGTAAATTGCGTAGGATAAATTTTTAGTCCTTTTGGAAGTTGGACATTGATGTCTTGACGACCTTCACAACCATCAATCACATCATCAGTAAAAAAAACACAATATCAAAATATAAATTTGAAACAAAAAGCATCAAATGGAGTGACATTACCTCGATGATTTATTTTATTGTATGCCAACTTCCATAGGCGATGTGTCATTCTCTGTGGCTTTGACGTAGTCTCTTCTAGACCATTGAAAAGATGTTTTTTCGATAATTCGGTACTTATGATTTCTGTGTAGAAAGTGTCTATTCTCATCAAACACCTACTTTCTTAAAATTTTTGAATGATGAGATTTTGTCTTTGGACCAAAAACTAGACATGCAAATTTACCCTTTGTTTGAAGACCTACAAGATCGTGTATAAATGGATTAAATGTGTTAACTTTGACATACCAAAAAAGAGGTTTCAAGAAGAGAACATACCACAAAAATGTGTTAGCCCAAGGGCATCGTGTATTGTCCATATAAGCATTGCATGAAATTGAAATTGTCTTTGTCCTATTGATCTACAAATGTCATACATAGTAACCCCATTCCATAACACCACCAACTCGTCGATAAGGTGTTCAATATATACATTGATATCTTTGACTTGGTACTTACCTAGTTGAATGAGAAAAAACATTACATAATTATTTTGACCATTTGATGGATTAGTAATAATAAATTAATTTAGATGACCACTAAATCAAAAAATACCTAGAACAATCAGTGTCAACATTATGTGCTCTCTCTTTATGGACAACCAAGTAGGTATGTTATTGTTGATAACAAAAATAGGCCACGCTGAGTAAGTAGATCTCATCTCTCCATAAGGATCGACACCGTCTGTTGCCAATGAAAGCTTGAGATTACGAGGTTCTTCTTTAAAGTGTGGCCATTTTTCCTCTATTTTCTTAAATGTCAAACCATCTGCAGGCATTCGCATAATGTCATCTTGACTTCTATTGTGTACATGGTAATCCATAAATTGTGCCAAGCTATTGCACTTGAATAATCGTTGCAGACGTGGAATAATGGGAATATGCCGAAGAACCTTGTGAGGCACCTTTTTTGTTAATCGATTTGATTGATATCTACTGATATGAAGAGTAGGACATTGTGTTGCAAATTCATGCTGTTTATGATATATAATATGATCGTTCAGACATGCATCTATTGTTTGATACTCCATTCCAATATCTTTCATGATGGAAGATAATTCTTAGTATGAGCGAGGTAGAATGTTTGATGGTGGTAACAAACACTCACCTATCAACCTACGGCCAAAAATATAATTTCTTAATTTAAAGAATATTAATTACTACACGAACCCAATGTTAATTGTAAGGGAACTAGGAGTAAAATAATGAAAGAATATGGCATACCTTAACATACATTTCATTGCTACATTGGATAAACCATTCATAACCTTCAAGTTCACCAATAGCAATACAGTGGTAAGAAGAGTTGTTTTGGAGCCTTCATATAGGGACTGGTGTGCCTTCTCAAGTAAAGGTACATCAAACTCTGCGTCATCATCACCATCATCATCATCATCATTACCATCTTGATCATTGTGATCATTTTGATCATCATGATCTTCATCATTCTGATCTTCTTCCATTGTATCATTACCTTCTACTTCAATATTCACACCTCCATGTTCCCTCGTTAGGAAATCTGCATTCTCCAAATTGTCATGGTCCATAACATGAAACTCAAGGATGTTGACCTATATGAAAATGATGACCTTATATTAACCATGACCATGATTTCATCATCAAATCATGTCTTATGTAATTTATAAACTATTAAAATACATACCAATGGGCGATACTCATTTTCCCCTTCAATGTGACCATGTTTCCTACAATGTTGCTCACCTGTTGTGATTAGATATCTTCGAGTCTTTAAGCCCTTACACATTTTGCAAGGACAATAATATTTTCCATCACCTTTTCTTTTTAAGTTAGACCACAGTCTAGCAATTGTCTCCCTATTTTTTTGTGCATTGATATCGTCAAACATGGTCTTTCTTGAATGGAATGACTCATTGGTGGAAGAAGAATGATTTGTTTACAACCTGCAGATGGAGTAGTAAGAGGAAGACACATATAAAAAGGAGTTAGGTCTCTGAACCAAGTAGGAGTTAGGACATGCTGGAGTGGGGTCAGCCCAAGATATTTTGGAATCTTGAAGAACTTGGTAAAGGGTATCTGGAAAGGTGAAAATAAACAAGTATTTTTACAGCTACAAAGGAGGAATCGAGAGCATTATAAATAATGAAGAAGAAACTTAAATCCATACAACTTCACCTCTATTTACAATTTGACCTTTCTGCAAGTGAAATATGACAATATACAAAATTTTCAATCACATTTTCACTTAAAAAAGAACACCAAATATACCTTTGCTACAATATCTTCTTCAAATTCTTCGCTATCAGATTCTTCAGAACTGCAAGCTCCTATGCAAAAAAAAGATGATATGTAATAAGTAATTTTTGATGGGCAATACTTAAACAAATCAACTATCAAAAAAAAAATTTATGAAATTCAGTTGCTTTATTATGTACTGAAGACTTGGCAAGATGTTCCCAAGTCTATCTATAGAATGCCTATCTGCATGGTTGTTTGCAAATAGTCTAGTATGGTGCTGGTTTTGAACAACAACAAATATCACTGGGGCTGGTAATTTGGCTCAAGAGATGCACAAGCCTATTGACACCACAGAAATTTTAGTTCATCATATAGCATTCAACTATCTTCTTTAACAAAATCCAAAGAGAATATAGACAAACTAATGAGCCATGTCTATCTCAATTGAATAGCAAGTACTATAGTGAGTATTAGGAAACTGACCTTGTGAATAGCATCCAGTTCATAAAGTACTAGGAAAGTGACCTTGCTAATTAGTTTAACATAGATTGGTGAACAAAAAATTCATAATAAAAATCTGATTTTTTTCCACACTTATTCAAACCATATAATGAAACGACAAAAAATGAATTGTATACAAAGACCATATTGTAGGCTATCCAAGTTGAAAGTGAATAGATGACCTTTATGGGGTGTTGTACCAAGTGGAGCAAGTATGTGAGAGCTTGAAGATGAAGGGCTCCTATTTCGGGCCAATATTTGGTGGTTTTGAGGTGCCTAGGGAGAATGTTTGATGCTAAGTCTTAGTTATGTAGACTTTGGAAAATTTGGTGAGCTTTCTATGAGTTTGTACCTATTGTATCAACAACCACTATGCCCTATTCCAGACCTTCAGTATTCTGATTGACATCAATTATAAGTGTGCATCCAGATGTTAGCTACAATTGATTGGGGTGGCTTTTAGTGTGTATCGGTCTAATTTGACATGTGTGATGGCAGTATCAACGTGTTATCAGCATCTTACATTATTTAGAAGAGGTGTAGTTTAGGGGGTAAATGTTCGATCATTGAGGGAATGGTATTCTATGCTTTCTATTAGGTTAATTTGTGTTGTTGCAGCAGTCTGATTTTATAATCTAAATGTTGTATCAGTTTGTTTCAATAAGGCTCTTGTTATTTTTCTATATTGTAATGCATCTCACTATAATGTCCCCTTTTTGACATGACATTCAATAATAAAAATAAAAAGTAAAAATATAAAAAATTAAAATAACATGTAATATAGTTATAATTTAATTAAGTTTAGTGAATGATCAAAATGAATGCAATAAAGAGTTATGAGTATTAAAGGATTAAGATATAAAGGAGAGACCATTCTATGAGAAGAGAACATGAAGGAAGCAAACAATCATTTGCAAATAAATTATTATTCTGTGAGGTAGCAATGAAGGGTGGTGACTCAATTCCTTTTGAAGGGTGGCAATTCTTTTATAAATAAAATATAAAGGGAAGATCAATAGAAATTCACCATCAAATGTCATTTCATTCAACTAGATACAAAATTAGAAATCCATTCAAGAATCAATTAATGAAATCATTACACACCAATATATCAAATCAGCATTCATTCAATCATCACTATCAACATTTGTTAAATCATCAATCGTGAATCCATCAAAGTAAACCATTCAATTGTCCACCTATCATCAATTGGGAATCAAATATCAAAATAACCAAACAATTAGACCAACAAGCAAACAATCAGTCACTTATACAGGCAAATATCAACTATTCAAGTATCAACCATTCTAGCATCCAATCATTTAAATATTTATAATTAAGACATCAATTGGTTAATCATCCACCCATCAATCCTTCAAGAAATGATAATAAAGAGAAATCAGACAATTGACAATGATCTATCAAATACATCAAGATATTAGTTTTGAATTATACTTAGTACTTGCAAACTGGACAGGTTCTGGGCCCATAGGGTAGGCTAAGGATTTGAGGCAATATTTATGATACATATTCCACAAAAATTAGCATAATTGGTATAAATACTAGGTCGTTACTGTAGAGCGTAAAAATTGGTTGATTAGGACATTTAGCAATTCCCGATTTGGGTACTCCATTTCAATTTGTTTAAATTGTTTTGTCCAATGTAGTTTGATGCTTTTTAGTTTCAACGTTGAAACCCAAAGTGTCATATTTGGTAGGCATGTTTGTTCTTATAGCCTTAAATTCATTGACTGTGATTTTAAGAAAAATCTATGGTGAGACTTATTTTTCAAATGCATGATGAGAAACGATTTCCACATTGAAAATTTTTATGAGAATTCCTAGGTTCAACAACTATGTCTTTTCTAGGGCTTATAGCATCTCTTCTTTTGAGCTTATGCAAGTGACAAAGTATGAGAAGGGTAGACTTTAGCAATGGCTATTGCTTTTGTTATTATTCCATTTTTAATTATTTTTCTTATCTCATATCTATGTTTATTTTACATTTTTTCATTTCCACATAAATTGTGGCCTAAGGGGCCACACCTTTTTATATTGATTTAAGAAAAAAGATCACACATAAGGGTGCATCTATAGCTAACTACTTAACATCTAGAATCATATTAACAAAAAAGTTCATATTCATTCTCAAACATATTAAATTGTACATCAGCATAGCCACCAGGGCTAGCCGCCAAGAGCAATCTAGAAAATTTCCACTATTCAGAAGGGTGACAAGAATCATAGTCCATCTTGCAAAAATCATTTTCCAGATCGATACACAGGCTTTCTCAAGAGTATAGAGAATAGCCCAAGCTTCCATCTAATTTTTAGAATGAGTACTTAAGGAAGTAGAAAAGAAAAACTTAAACATGGCTTAAAGTTCCACTACTAGTACCACCCATTCCTATTGGACGTGGATTACTCCTTGAAAACCCATCTATATTGATTTTGAGGAAATCATTTGGGAGGGGAGACACTAACCTAAATGGTTCACTTTCTTGACTTGTTGAACTCTGGGACCAAACCTATTTTGTGAAGAAAGAGAAAAACATTGATCCAAGTGATTAGCAATGTGGAGATCCAAATAAACAGTTGACTAAGATAGCTCTTGTTTCGAAAGACCACCCTCTCATGAAATCTCATTCATATTATAATATTGCACGATCTTATCATAGCAAAGGTGATTATGAAATTGCTGGCCGCTACTACATGGCATCAGTCAAGGAAATCCAGAAGCCACAAGATTTTTTTTTGCCATACTTTGGGTTGGGATAGGTTAAATGAAATTGGGAGATCTTAAGAGTTCTCTCTCAAATTTTGAAAAGGTTCTGGAGGTTCACCCTGAGAACTGTGAGAGCTTGAAAGTTGTAGGCCATATATATGCTCAACAAGGGCAGCGAGAGAAGGCTTTGGAAATTATAAGAAAGGAAACTTGCATAGATCCACGCGATGCTCATTCCTTTATTAAGATGGGTGAGTTATTGATATCATCAGACCCTAGTGCAGCCTTAGATTCTCTTAACACAGCAAAGTCTCTTCTGAAGAAGAGCAGAGAAGATGTACCCATTGAATTGTTAAACAACACTGGGGTTCTTCATTTTGAGCGAGATGAACTAGAGTTGGCTCAACAAACTTTCATGGAGGCATTAGGAAATGGCGTTTGGGTTGAATTCATCAATAAAAGCCCTAGTATCAATTCTGAAGTTTTTCATGTGTGTTTAAAGGACATGGAATTCTTCCATCGACTAGAAGAAGAAAGTGTTTCACTTGAGTTTCCATGGGATAAAGTGACAACTCTATTTAAATTGAGTTTCTTTTTAAATACTATTTAAATATAATTTAAAATATGAATTTATCCATGAGAAATCCAATGAATAGGTGCTCCTGCATCATAGACAGAGATGCTGATGCAAGGTATGATGTTACTAACTTCCCTCTTAGCACCCTAGACCACCAAATCATACATGAAACCATCGGAAAAACAAAAAAAAATGTTGGATTTAAAAGCTTTTCTGATCAGTTATTAGTAGTATGAACGAGGTCTGCATGTTAGATTCGAATGAAGCCCTAAGATTCATGATCTTTCTATGAAGCAAATAAAATAATAACTAACATTTTCTATGTTTCAAACTTCTATGTTGACTAATAAACATCTACTGAAATAACTTTATTTGACAAATTCCATTAAAAAATTATAACCTTTTTCAACCTAGACTTATATTAGACATTTTATAAGTTACACTAGATTAACATGTTTAAAAGTAACTACACATATCTAAATGTGTGCACTACATAAGTGTGCGATAAAAAAATATATTTATATTTCAATCTATCTTGACATATGTTCATAATCACTCGTATGAAAAGGAATGTATTCAAATATTTCAAGCTCATCTTTGTCATTTGGCTCCCCAAAAATGTGCATACTAACAAAATAGTATAGAAAGTCAAGTATTCAAACTATTTTCTAAATGTTACAAGAGAACGATAGATCGTTCATTGTTGAATATATAAAATATTTCATATACCACAGAATAACTATTTTATAAATGAAAACTTTCATACATGGGATGAAGCATTCTAGTTGTTTGCAAGTCTATTGGACATTGTGAGCTTGCATAAAAAATATCACAATAGTCCTTGAATGCTTGAATGTTCTTTTTTCACCTATAAGTAGTGGTGAATATAGAAATAATGAGACATTTTATTTAATCTACTATATGGATTTGAAGAAAACAAAATTATTATAGCAACTCAATGCAAAGGAAAATCAATATATTTAATTTAAAATAGTCTAAATGTGTTCATACAAAAACTATAAATGATTATCCCTATTTAATTGATCTTTATATATTCCTAGTTTTTTAGCTAATGACCAGCCAAATGAAGCCCATAAAGACAACAAGACAATTTATACCCAAATTAGCATTTTAGAATATTATGAGTGAACCACTTTTCTTTCTTTGTAGCCTATTTTATCTTGGAAATACGATACCAAATCATGTTGTTATCCTTGATTTATAATCTTATCCTAGTTGATATTTTCTAACAAAAAATTCAATAATCTATTTAGATAACTTGTCTTTTATAGTGTTAACCATTCTCCAAAAATACATATTTTTTTTCTAAAAATATCTTTGAACTCAATGGAAAGCTCATGATTCAACTACCTCTTGTCTCCTATTGAGGTATTTTGGGGATGATATAATAAATAATTCATTCCATCCTACATTGGTAATACTTCTTATTTTGTGAATACATCATTTCATCAAAAAGACTCTTTGTGTGGTGAACCTTTAGTATTTTACCTATACAGTAGATAGATCAGAAGCAAAAACATATCTAAATAAACTAAATATCTCTAGAAACATATATGTATATATGTAATAATGTAAATCAAATCAATCTGGAATATTTTCAAGATATAAGTTAAATTCTCATGGATCATTTAGAAGTCATATGTCACAAAAATCTTCAAGTGGGTTTCAATTTCTTATTTTTGGAAGATAAATCAAATATTGAATAAATTTGAACCTAAGATTTATTTAAAATAATTTTAAGATATATATTCAATAAAAAAATAAAAAAATAAAAGATAATAGAACTATATCATTGAACATAAGAGGAACAAAATTTCATCGCTTGATTTTCATTTTGTTGACTTCAAAATCTTTTTGTGAAACAAATAAAAAACAAATAACATTTTCTATGTTTCAAACTTCTATATTGACTACAAAACATCTTCTCAAATAACTTTATTTGGTGAATTCAATTTAAAAGATTAGAACCATTTTCAACATAAACTTATAATAGATTTTCAACAATTTTCAAACTTCTATTTTGACTACAAAAGATCTCTTGGAATATAGATCATCCATTGTTGAATATGTAAAATATTTTATATACCATACTATTTAATCTTGCTAGACTGTTTGAATAGCTACATGACACTGAAAAAGCAAATCTTTTGTACAGGCTAATATTGTTCAAGTTTCTTGATTATGTGGATGCATATCTACAACTTGCAGCCATGTCCTAGGCTGGAAATGAGATCCAAGTAAGCCTAGAATTGATTGGGGAGGCACTTAAGGTGGATAAAACCTCGGTAAATGTGATTACCATGCTTGGCAACCTAGAACTAAAAATAGATGACTAGCTTAAAGCAAAAGAAACAATTAAAACTGCACAAAATGTATCAGATGGTAAGGATGCTTATGTTGACATTTCTCTTGGAAAATGGAATTATTTTGCAGCTTCACGCAATGAGAAGAAGGATCCAGATGTGGAGGGAATACATCCTGATAAGGCTAGGGAACTGTATTGTAAAGTGTTGGCTTAGAGACCTGGAAATGTCTATGCTGCAAATGGGGCAGGCATTGTGCTAGCCAAAAGGGGTCATTTTGATATTGCAAAGGAAATTTTCACACAGGTTCAAGAAGCTGTAGCAGGAAACATCTTTGTTCAGATGCCTGATGTGTGGGTAAATCTAGCACATGTTTACTTTGCAGAAGGATAGTTTGGGCTTACAGTGAAAATGTATCAAAATTATTTGAGGAAATTCTATTTTGGCACTAACACCCAAATTTTATTATATTTAGCTTGATAACAATATGAAGTAGAATAGTGGCAAGATTGTAAAAGAACATTATTAAGAGCAGTACATTTGGCATCCTCAAATTACATGTTACGCTTTGATGTTGGTGTTGCCATGCAGAAGTTTTCAACTTCAACACTTCAAAAGCAAAAACGTACTACTGATGAGGTTCGTCAAGTAGTGTTTGAATTAAATAATGCGCTCCGTGTGTTTAGCCAACTGTTAGTAGTGCCAAGCCCTCATACACATGGCAGGTTTCAAGGATTAATATAGGCCACCCACGTTGCAGCCCTATATGATTGCTTTCACAACCTGCCATCTAAGTGCATTTTTTCTATATGTATGCTAATTTGATTTAAGGAACTGTAAGGCTATGTAATTGTATGATTTGATCATGAGTAAAACTTTGTGGAATAATGAAATATGATACAAGAAACAAGGAATATGCACTATGTTTCAATAAATTTTTAAAAATGTCAAGGTTGTTTTTGCAAGATGAGCATCATAGAACTTTACAAAATTATGAAGACAAGGTAGATTTTGTGTTGCTGAACAAGAAAGCATATTTCTAACTAAAGTATTGACATAAAAAGTTTAGTAGCTGTCCTAGAAAGTAATCTTGATGAAAGAGAGCATATTCTTAAAGTAGTGGCTTGGTAGAAATCCATTAAAAGTGTCCATTAAAAACACAATACAACCTGAATATGTCAGTATATGGTAGAGAGTTTTAAATGGCATTCCTAGGATAAATAGAATAGTAGTCAAGCCCTATTCAAGAATGAAAAAGCTTGTTATTTTCCAAGGAGAGGACTTCTATCAAGCTGAATCATTAAATGTGGAGTGCACTTTGTAACAAACACAAAAGATTGCATGAAAGTTGTGAAAGGGGTGCAGAAGATGCTCACTTTTTCCTTGCAGAGTAACAAGTAGTTGGTGTTGCTGTTTCTATTAGTGTGAATTATGCAAAGTAGCCAATTGCGTTTGATAAGAAACTTAGTGTCAATTTAGACAACATCCATTTCAAAGGAAGAAGACCTAATAAAGATAAGGCTCTTCATGCCCTAAGGAGATCAAAAGCGTTCAAAATTCTAGAACCCTACACAGTCGAGAGAAGATAGAGTGTGCAAAGTTTTCCCTAATAGTTGAGATCATGAACATAATCCAAATAGGTAGTTCGTGGAAAGTCACATAGTATGAGTGAAGAATCTAATGAGATGATGCACTGCATATCATAAAAAGTGGAAAATAAAAACCCCAAAAAAAACTTTAAAATACCATGTGATCAGAGCATGAAGGAGGTGGCAAGAACAAGAGCTAAAACAAAAGGGAAAGCACAAATGGAAGTCTACAATCATAGCAATAAGTCACAACAAAGTTTTATTACAATGTTCTACAATCAAACACACCCGTCAATGATCTGTAGCAGATGTGCCCTTGTGCCCTTTTCGATGGAGACCAGACTTTTTTGCTTCCCTCGCGCCAATGTTGATGGAGACCGGACTTTTTTGCTTCCCTCGCGCCAATGTTGATGGAGACCGGACTCACAGCTTCACCAAATGAAATGTGAATTACATTTTTGCCCTTTTTTTTTGGTTTTATGCTGCCGTGTGTGTCGCAATTTTGACGTAATTAATTTGTCAGAATTGCGACCAAAATGAGCATGTTTTAAAAAGAAAACAAAAATTTTCTTTATAATGCAACCAACCAACCCATTTAATAAACTTGGTCAGAATTCTTGGTTGCGATTTAGGGTGAAATGCACTAGTGTTGGTAAGTTTGATCCAATAAGTGATGAAGGTATGTTTCTTGGCTATTTATTGAAAGCAAGGCATACTGATGTTTTAACTATAGAACTAAGACAATAGTTGAATGCACAAATGTGAGAATTGATGAAAAGTTTGGAACTAAGGAAAAGATGGTAGATTATAATTCAAATGAAGAAGAAGATAATTCTAGAATTGTTAGACGTAATGCTGAAGTTTTCTTTGAGACTAACAATGATTTGCAAAATGATGTGCTAATTGTTGAGAAAAGAGGAAAGCAAAGATCAACAATTACTTTAGTGGAAAATCTTTGCCTTTTGGCGATCCCATCTGACGAGTCAATCATCATTTGGTGAATAGTGCATGCAACGCAGGTCAATTGCATCGTCGGATATTTATTAGATTTGGGTCCAATGCCCGGCATAGTCACCCATTAGTTATCACATGATTGGTCAAAAATATCGGTCCAATCGCCAATGCAATATAAATTTTGGATACATTTATTTTAAACATATCACCAGCCTTTGCATGTTATTTCTTATTGGCCCACGTTCTTTGACCATTACTACAACTAAATAATTTTCCCTTGGGTTGGGTGTCACCAACCATTTTATCGACGTGTGTCGATCACCAGCCTTGTTTAGCCAACTATTTCCTACTATGGGCTTGCATAGGAAGGTGCATTTCTCTTGCATTTGACATTTCTGCTTATTAATCCCACCTAATATGCCAACGTAGATTGGACTATAAGATATTATTATTCTACACAATTCACCATTTTCTGGTCTGGAGATTGGCATTTCTTATTGCTGCCAAACTTTCAGAGTGCTGAGTGCATTGGCCATTGACTCATGGACCCTGGCTTTTGTAAAAGGCAAGTGATTTTTAATTTATTTTTTATGTCAACAGTGGTACTGGACCGCTGGTATAGTGGTACCAGTTTCTTTTTAAGTTTTACTGTCCAGTGTCTGTTGGTGACTGGACATGTCACATACTAGGATAGCCTATAGGTTTGCGAATTATATTGGGTAGTACCATAGACTGTATTACCATAGTAGTAGTACCCTTTTTTTGAGAATGAATCATATTATTATTTTTGATTAACTAAAATAGGTTTTGAAGGGTGCTTGAAACCCTATACACTGCTATAGATAAACAATGATAATAGAAACAAAACTATGGCTAACCAAAGAGGAACAGGTCTCCCCCCAAAAGGGTAAGACCAAGGTGATAGAGAAACCTATCACCAGCCAGAACCAAGAAAGGAAGCAAAGATATGAAGAAAGGACCTACTTCCAAAAAGGCCAGGCACAACAAGGGAGCTCAAGATACTCCTTTTGATTTGGAGTCTCCCTTGCTAGATTGGAGATACATATCAAAAGGCGGAATGGAGGGCTTAGTCTTTTTTCTTTTTACCTCGATCCAACCATCCTCCACCCTAGCCACCACACCAATCCAATCCCCAAAAGAAATGGAAGAGTGGAAGCCAAGGGGAGTAGGACCAACAAAAAACTCCCTAGGAGAGGAGGGCTGGTCTCCCACTAGAGCAACAACTGAGACAGGGGTAGGGCCAGAGGCTAGACCCAAAACCTGCCAACCTCAGAAACCACTGACATTGAATCAACAAGAGGAGAAGGCCTAACATCCACTACCACCTTAGGCACTGGGATGTCAATAGCATGGGGATCATCCTCAACCTCTGAGGAAACAATCGAAGACACGTCCAAGGGCTTAAGCACCATGTAGTGTTCAGGGGAGATCCTAGCCCACCAGGAAGGTGGACACCTTGGATTAGACTTCTGAACAACACAAGAAGCAGCAATGTGTCCTATCATATGGCATTTTCTGTAGTAGAAGGGGATACCTTTGTAATCCAACATTTGAGTCTAGGAGCCCTGTAAATAGGCCAAACAAATCTTTCCTAGAAGGCCCTTTGAGACATCCATCTCAACAAGAATTCGAGTACACGTTGAATGGAGAACATCGAAAGTGGCTGAGTCGACATATAAAAATTCACCGAGAGATTCTTCGATAGTTTCCAAAACAGAGTCTATCTAGAGATGCATTGGGAGTTTCGGAAGCTAGACCCAGATAGGAACCTTGTTAAAGGATTTAGAGAGTAGATCAAAATTCATATGCCATGGTTTGGCCATAAGTGGATATCTGTCTTGCCATGAAAAATAGTTATGACACAAGATGGACTTCCGGTCCTTAGCACTTGCAAACTTAACAATAAAGAAACCTCTAGCATTAGGAAAAATTTGAACACCATGGTCTAAAATAGGTTCCCAGTGCTTGGAGATCCAAGCATGGAGATCAGCCAGAGAGGGCCAAAAACTCAGAAATGAAAGATGGCAGCAAGGGAAGAGAACTCCTCTACTGTATTAAGAATATCTACAGTAGTATTAATGTCTAAAAGGACCATGATGGGTTTAAAAACACATATAGGAAAAACCTTATGAGGGCAAGAAGGCCCAGAACAAACACAAGCAGCACCATGAAGACCCACTTCAAAGGCTACCATGTCAGCATAGGAAGTAGTCCTACCCCTAAAAATGCAAGAGAAGCCATCCTAGAGCCATAGCCACCAGAATGAGCCTCCAAGGGAGAGTCGACAGGAGGCCCTAAACCAACCCCCAAGGCAGACCCATCTGAAAAAATAGGGACAACAGGATGAGCAGACACAACGGCAACCAAGGAGGATGAGGAGGAGGTGAAAGGCCTTGGAATAGGTGCCAGAACAGGCCCATGAGCCACAAGTCTAGACGTTGGAGAAACTATGGGTAGAAGCAGGGAATGAATGAGCCAGAGCGACATTTTAAAATCCCTCTTATTCATGAATTGAATCATATTATTGTTATTATATGTAGTCTAAGTAGTTGAGTCTTTTGTTCAACAACTAAGTTGATATTTTTTTGTAGCCTTTATTGGTTTACCATGTCAAACAAGAGGGGTAATAGGGGTTCTAGTAAGATCCCTGAAAGCCAAGAGAGGCCACCATTACCAAAATGCATAACCATAGTGGCATATTTTGGTGGTGGAAATGTTGGAAACCTACAAGATTCAGAAGTTAGATCTCTAGTGGTTATTGATAAAGGAGATTAATCACAAGTTGGACCCTCAAACCGTATTGAAGTTCAAGTTGGTGAACCTGATATTGCAGTCGAGGATGAACTTGAACAAGATTTGGAGGCACTTCCCCTAAGTAAGGAGTCACAAAATGAGATTATAGAGTTGGAGTCGGTCCCAGACCAGTTGGGTGAGAAAACCAAAACTAATTCCATAAATTGTGTTCATGCACAAAAGGGGAAAAGAAAATTGGAATAGATGAAAGATCCATCTCGTTGGGATCTATCCAAAAGGAATTTTCAGTTATAATGGGTGAAAAAGTACTGGTTCATTGAATTGGTTCCCAATATAATTGATGGCGAGTCTCCTGCAAAATGTAGATGTCAGATTTGCACATAGATAACAAAGAAGGAGAAGAGGTTGCAGCTTAAACTTGATACCATAGAAAAGCATGTCGGTAAAGTTTACAAGAAGGAAACTATAGATGGAGTTGAAAAATCCATGCTAACTTGGAAAACAAAGAACTATTTGCATATCAGGAATGCCAAAATATATGTGTTACACTAGCAATTACAGGAGAAGCATTCTGCAGTAAAAGGTTCCATTAAAGATTTCATTGGGAAAGCAACTGAAGTGCAAAATATGGGAAAAGTAGTTAAATTAAGTGTGGTGTTTTATATATTGAAAAGAGGATGTTCTATGATGAAGTACCCTTCAATTCTTTCCTTATTATGCTTTTTGAAAACTTGAAACTATCTGAACAGTCACTGGTCATGGGCTAGATGCCTTGCACATGTTGAAAAAGAAGATATGAAGGAAAAAATTAAAGACTCTAATTTCATTGCATTGTCTCTAGATGAAGTTACAACAATTGATAATACTTCTTGGGTGTGCATGCATGTTTATACTGTAAACAATCTTTGTCATCAACCATTTCTACTATTTGTTGCTAAATTGAATTGTATTGCGATAGCTGAAAATTTATATGAATTATTAAAGACTACTCTAATTGAATCTGGACGTTTGGATAGCATGGAAATTCCCAAAAATTTGGTGTGTGTTGGAGCAAATGGAGCTTTGGTTATGCAAGGTCATAAAGGTAGTCATTGCAAAAAGATCACGAATGATTTGGCACCCTACTCTATTCTCATTCATTGCATGGCCCATCGAATGAATCTAGCTTTTGGAATTGTCAGCAATTTTGGTTGTGTAAGTAAAGTGGAATCTCTAATCAAAGAGATTTACCAATACTTTTGTCGAAGTCCAAAATGAGTCTGAGAATTTCAACACTTTGCTGAAGGACTTATTGATGGGAAGAAGCTTCTTAAAGACAATGATACTAGATGGATCTCTTTGGATGGACCGATGCATCCAGTAATGTTTGAATACCCGTCATTGCTTAGACTAATCCACTCTATGGGAGAGAGATTCCCTCAGCTATATTCAAGCCTAACTAATGTTAAGGTACTCTTAACTTTAGAAACTATTCTCCCCATGCTACAGGACATGAGAAATATTTTTAAAAATGTTCAAAAAAGAGCTATGTACATTGCATAATATAATAAGCTGTGTAAAATGACATGTAGTAGCATGGATACTCTGTACCGATTAATACCATTAGACAAAACAAATTTTGCAAAGTGGTTAGAAATCTCAGATTTGAACAATCCTGGGAACTTTTTACAAATTGGTGCAAATGATGAGGTATATGCCAGGGCACGTGGAGTTGACATACCAATGCAGTACTATGTCCTTGTCAACCCTAACTCTAACCCCAATGAAATAGGAAGTGAAGTTGAATTAGTACCAGAGAAGGTACTTTCAGGTGTTAGAAGTGAAGACTTCAAGAAGATCAAAGACTCTGTGCTTGACTCTGTCAAGCGAGTTTGCTACAATCTTTCATTAGAAATCATATTCAAATTCCCTCTAGAGGAACTGCTCGAAGCAATGTCAATTGTTTTTCCACAATATTGGTCTCTAAACTGTCCGATTGATTTTTGAAGAAGGATGACAACTTTGATTCAACATTTTTGCAAACCTAAAGTACTCAATGGAGTCACTATAAATGGAATTTTAGATGAATCTCAACTAAGAGATCAATTGTATTCTTTTGCAAACATAATGAGGGAAAAATATGCTCTTATGGAGAACCCAAATGAAGAGGGAGTGGTAAAAAAGCTTTGGAAAAACCTTGGTGAGAGTAATCAATTGAGAGTGGTAATACCAGAATATTTCAAGCTTACTGATTTATATTTGACAATGATATTGGGTTCAATGGAGGATGAGAGAGTTTTCAGTACTTTGGGCTTCTTGAAGTCAAAGGTTAGAAACAAATTAGACAAAAATTTGGATAATTATTTGAGGCTCTATCATTCTAGGTATGAGGTAGAAGATTTCCCTTATGACAAGGGTT
The DNA here is from genome assembly GCA_028749045.1 of Cupressus sempervirens. NCBI lineage: Eukaryota > Viridiplantae > Streptophyta > Pinopsida > Cupressales > Cupressaceae > Cupressus > Cupressus sempervirens. The sequence continues at coordinate 592,838,925 of CM053787.1, forward strand.
ATCAACATTTGGAGAAACCAATGTCAAAGAAGAGGGATTGCCAACATTTCAAACCCAAGTGGCAATGGTAGTGGTAGTGGTTCATATCTTGATATTGGAAGTAATGAAGATGATGTTGACTTTGGCATCCATAGTGAGTCTTACGCTAACAATGAATCTAAAGAAAACACAACGGACAATAAAATATTGTATGCAATAGATGAGGAGGATTCTAATGATAGTAATGCTAAGCCGGTCTAGGCAGAATGACAACTATAGTAGCATTTTAACCTCAAATTTTAACTATTGTGTGAGTCAAGTAGTAGGCTAGTAGCTCTGATCTAAGACTCTACCTACTAATTAATTATGTAACATGTTTGTAAAAGTTAATTTATAGACTTCATTCACTGTCCCTTTATAGATGCTTAAATTATTATTTTTTGAACATGTTGATGTTACAAACTTACATGTTGAGATTTTCATTGATTGTATTTTTTAACATATTGAGATTTTGATTTATTCTAGTTTCTTTAAGAAATTGTAACATAATGCATTTAATAGAATAAGCTCTATTTAAAAAAAATTGTATTATAATTTATAATTATAAATTAGCCTGCAACATGATACATTTAACAATTTTCAATTACAAACAATTACAACACTTTGCAAATGACTCAATGTCAAATTGAAATGACTCTGAATTCCCTTTTGCAGATACAAGGGAGCGACAATAGCTGTAGGTCGGTTTGTAATTGTATATATAATTAGATTATTACTACATAATACATTATGTGTATACAACATAGTTCTAAGAATCACGATGATTTACACAATTTGACGATTCGATTCACGATTTGATTCAAGCTTGCCGATTTCGATCCATTTTGATTCTTGTTACTTTGGTACTATACAATCACATTGCCAATTTGTCACATTTCCAATTGTACAATTTTTTCAAGTAGTAGGGCTAGGGAATTTTTTTCCATCTACTCAGTGTAGTAATAGTATGTTAGTTCCTGCCTGCCCAACTATCCTGATATGCTGGCTCTTGATTCCTGTAACAATTAATATTAAACAAAGTTGAAATTAAATCCAAAATTTGAAATTAAAGAGCAAAAAGTAACAAAATGATTATAGTACTATCACTTACTAAGTTGTTACTTCTTAGTGCTATTAGCTATGAGTCATGCCAATGACAGCAACAATAACAACTTCAGTTTGAGAAGATGACCTAGCTTCAAAGAATTTCTTTAGGGTGCTCTATTTTGCATCATTTGGAAGCTCTATTTGTTTGAGGTTTTAGCTAAATAGTTGTAACCTCGTCAACAATAAATACTTCTGAGAGATATTTTTACATGAATCGAGGAATTTATCTACAACTTCATTCATTTTTGACAGTAGTTTGATGCAACTTGCAATTTTTTCTGGAGTGGTTTCCTTAGGAAAGTTGCCTAAATCATAATTCATGCTGTCCTACAACCTTTTCATGTAATTTTCTTTTCCAATGAATCTGCCATCTGAGTCAGTAGGATTTGGTAGTCTAGCAGTCAACAAGTTCAGTATGATGTTATTTATCTTCTTCAATTCTTTGGAAGTAGATTTGAGAGCTTCACCTATTTCTATTACTTGTTCATAATTGTGACCAACTTCAATGGTTAGAAAGATTTTTAAAGGAATTGGTGAAGATTTGTCTTTTACCCAAAATATCACTTTTTACATTTTCAAAGACAAGTCTAATATTGCTATTTAAATCAAGCCATTCAAACAAACTATTACTATTCTTCATTATTTTGTCCCAATTTTCTTGTTTGATAAGCTTAACCGTGTTTATTATAGTATCCTTCACATGATGGTCTTCAGAAGAGGTCGCTTTATTTTCTGCTATTACATTCTCTATTTTTTTCTTCATTTGAGACATCTCTTTTTCACTCTTTTTCTATATTTCCTCTAGTTTCCCTTGCCAATTAGTTGCTCTCTTCCTCTCATCCTCCAATTTCTTCTTCAAATATTGGATTGTCTTTTTAGTAGTTACCTCTTTTTTCTTCTCATCCTCGAGTTCCCTTTTCAAATCATGGATTGTCTTTGCAATGGATTCCTCCTTTTTCTTCACATTGTTCAATTCCTTCTTCAAATCATGGAGTCTTTGAGTAGAGTCAGTAGACTCCTCTTTCTTCGCGTTCTCCAATTCCTTTCTCAAATTGAAGATTTTATTTGTATCTGACTCCTCTTTTTTCTTTGCATTCTCCAATTCCCTCCTTATGTGGTGGATTGTGTTAGTGCTTGCAGTAGCACTAGACTCCATTTTCTTCACATTCTCCAATTCCTTCTCCAAATTACTGATAGTTTTTGCAGTTGACTCCTCTTTCTGTTTCATATTCTCCAATTGCTTATTCAAATTGTCAATTGTTTTTACACTAGACTCCTCTTTTTTCTTCTCATTTTCCAATTCCTTTTGCAAATTAAAAACCATATTTTCCCTAGACATTGAATGTTTCTTTTCATTCTCCAATTCAGTCTTCAAAATATTATTTTCCTTAGCAGCATAGTCTAGGTCAGTTTTCAATTTATTATTGACCCATGCACTACTCTCTAAAGACTTGAACAACTGTGCATTAGAGGCTTGTTCATGCTGAAGTCTTTTTTGGCACTCATCCAATTCTTTAGTCAATTTTTGCACTTGTTCATTCATCTTTTCTTGCTGGACAATTGCCTCTATAGGAGGAGATTTCTTTATACTATTTTGCAATTCTTTGAACCTATTGTTTGTTGCTTTTTCCTTTGCCTTCACATTATCAAAGTCTACCTGTAACTTTTCTGTAAGCCTTTTGTTTTCCCTCTCCACTTTCAGAAGTGTAGAGTAGACCATTTTGTTGCTCTCTTTTGATATATTAATTTTGTCAATATTTCTCACTTTTGACAAATCCATTTGAAGATTGGTAACTTGTATATTGGTAGAATTTATTACATTTTGTGGTGGATTATTATCTCTACCCAGGGGCATAACAACCATGAAGTTCATCATTTCATTGTTTTGATCATATATTGGAAATATTCTATTAGTAGATCCTTGACATTCAACAATTGCATCACTTTTCAAAGTCTTCATAATTTGCTTATTTCTTTTGCTTGTCTATTCAAACTTTGATGCAAACTCGTTAAAACTAAAATTTAGGTTTGTTGACACAATTGAGTGTTTGAAAGCTGAATTATCAATTGTTCCTTGTGTGCTCCTCCAACTTCAATTAAACCTACTCCACCTACAATTGTATTTTGAGGATTTCCAACAGACTGAAGATGACCCATTCCAAATTGTACCATTTTGGGATTGTTTTTTGGGTTTTGTATAGAAGCTACTGGTGCATACATTGGTGAAGTGACCGCTAACATTGCTGGCATTGTAATTGTCATAACTTTTTACTTTTTTGCACAAGGTTCATCCATGCTAGTTCCAGTGCCAGTGCCAGTCCCATTGGGATCAACTACAACTGGATTCGAAGATTTAACAAATAATGCTTTGGGATGACCTTTAGAAGCAGAGATAATGTTTTTTTCCTTTTCTAGATGAATCATCTCCATTCTTAGAGAGTCCAATGATTGGTTTACATCTTGGTTTGGGTGGGTCTAGTATTGGAAATGGATTCCAAATCCGTTCACCACTTGCACCAATGGGCCCTATACTTGCATAACCCATTTTTTGTATCACAGTTGCCCCTCTACTATACGTTTGTTTAACATAATCACTCATTTGAAGTGTAACCATATCTCTGCCCCTAGTTGACTTGAAATCCTGAATACCTTGAATGTTAGCATCAAACTCGAGGTCCTTTTGCCTTTCATTATCACTGTCACTGCCAAAATCATATAGTATAGTTGGATGCTCTTTATTCCAATAATTGCTGAAAATTTCATCCTCCTCAATTTCATCAAAACCAACTGATGTCTTTTGTTCACCCAAATTTTGCCTCATTTTTCAAAAATCAGTCATCTTGGTTTAACACCACATTTCAACTGCACATGCCTCTTTAACTTCTTTCAACATGGACCTCTTAGAAGGTTGAGATGCTTTCTCGTAGAAAATTAAGTATGTTAGAGGCTCTGATTTGTGCAATGTCATAATTTGGGATAAAAATTCTTGCATTGAAATATTATTCTCTGTTGCATGTTTCTCCATCTCTTTCTTAACCTCATTCCATGACTCCTTGTTTTTAAAATTTTCTATCAATGGCATCTCCTGATGTTGATATTTTCTTGCAAAGTTCCCATTGGCAATAAGTCTCATTTCTATTATGTTTAGTGGATCATAATTCTAGTGACTGACAAAATCAAAGCCAAAAAAGGTTACCAATTCATTTGCTAGTTTGAAAGCCTTTCTTTCAAATGTGAGGCCTCCAATTGTGAAAGGCAAGGAAGGAAATATCATTTTCTTTTGTTGTCCATTGAAAAGTTCATTTGCGCTCTCCATCTACCATACATATTTCAGTGCAAAAACCCTTTTTGTAACATGCATTGAAATTTTGTAGGGTTCAATCGTGGAACCATAAAACCTTAAGACAATATACTCTTCCATGAAGAACCAATCAGCCAATTGAATTTGACTTCCGAGTTGAATGTAATCTTTACAAGACACATGCAATCTAGGCATCGAAGTGCTTGTGATTTTTTGGTAAATAGGTGCCAAAAAAAAGTCTACAAAATGGTTGTAGTTTTTATTTGCAGAAGTCATCCTCATCTTATGTGTCCAATCATATACTGGACTTGGAGTCTCTAATTTCTTCTGGGTTCTCTCATCAAACTTATAGACCTCATTATCAAGCTTGTTGTTCTCTGTCTCAAATATTGGGTGATGCTTTGCTAAAAGAAGGCAAAACAAGTAACTTGTGAACCTAAATGTCTTCTTCTTTCCTATAGTTGTACTTTGTTTAATCATCAGTAATTATTGTTGCATAGATTCAACAATGTGCTAAACAAAATTATATCTAACATCTACCTGCTCAACTAACTGACCTCAACAATGGATATTATAAATCATTTCAAGAACACTAGCCCCCACTTCCTTGTTACTATCCAATACTAGACAAAATGATAACAAAGAAATAGTATTATGAACCCATGGCACAAAAATATCATACTGATAAGGAGGCTTATGGTCTATGTCCAGTGTAACACCAATAGAACTAGATGACTCTGGGTTTATTAAACTTTTAATAAATGAATCTTGAAAAACTCTTTTCAATTTGTCATAAGCCTATGCTAGTTTATCCAAGTCAATGTGCTCGTTAGAGCTTTCTGGTTTAAACCCTAGCCCTAGGTCTAATAGAATGAAAAATTCACTCTCAGTTATGGCTAAAATTTCCTCCGGAGTGTTTTGGTTTACAATTTCCTTTCTATTTTCATCATAATTTTGAGCACATAACATTACAATTTCAGGGCAAGGGAATACTTCAAGTACAATGAGGTTTGCTAATCCAGTAACTAGAGCAACTAGTTTATTTGTATGTGCACCAATACTATTGTTATATTTGTAATAATTTCTCCCCTTCTGTGGATATTTCCACTTATTAAACAATTAATGTCTAATTCCCATGATTTCTAAATCTCCATGAATAACGTGATAAAAAATATCATGACATTCATCAGTGAAACCTGGGTTTGTAGCACTTGTCTGAGTTTTATAATGTGTTTCATTTCCTTTATGCTTGCACTCATACGAGAGGTTTTTGTCTTTGTTTTGCCCATGCCTACTACTGGTTATTACACAAAATTCTTCTTTAGGCCCTATTAAATTTTTTTTGTAAAGTGTAAAACTAAGACAATTAAAATCAAGATTTCTATTGCTATAAATTGCAATGAAAAAAGTTTTTAAAAAATTAAATACCTGGAATCGAGATTGGATAATTGGTGTTGTCGTCTGATACTCAAGTTTCACACTTTCAATCTTCAAAACACAAAATGGAATTCTATTAGTCTGAGAAAATTTGAAATTTGAAAACCCTATTGATGTATCAGACTCTTAAAAAACAATGAACATACATGGGAGGGTTAATAGTTAAAAAGAAAGTATTAAGTAATTAATGGTTTTAGGTACTTTATTAATAGTATGTACAATGTACATGTAAACAACATAAAGAGTAAGACTCCATAATTTAGTAATGTATATAATAATAATAAAAATTTAAAAAATAAATAAATTATTACATTGATATACATTTGAATAAATTTGTTCATTTTAACTAAATAAATTAATAAAAACATAACTTAATTATCGATGATTCGATATGATTTTTGGGTGAATTTGAATTTTGTAGAGTGATATCATCACGTGTGATGTGTCCATCAATCGTGACATCATGACACTTGTTGAGGACATGTGTCACAATTTCAGATGAATCCAGGCACTTGCGAGAGCATTCCCCAAATCGACCCAAAATTCATCTCGGATTGTCGATCTTTCTTTTAGTCAATGGTCAGGATTTTAATTTTGGGTAGAATCTTGTAGCACACGTGTCCTGATTTTGGGTAAATTTAATTATTGATATTCAATGAAGATATATTAAACTTTATAAAATAAAATTGGTGCAAGATGTGAAACAAGTGCCTTTAGTTTTTATATAAATCTAAATTAAATTTAATAAATTTATTATAATATATAATATTTTAATTAATAAAAATGTAATATAATTTTTTTTTTGTAATGATGTTAATTTAAATTTAAATTTAATTCATAAATATATTATATAATCATTGATATATATGTGCTATGACATATATATCATATGATTATAATTATATTATATTATATTATAAATAATTATATTATATGTTCTATTATATTAGAAATAGTTATAAATAAAAATAATAATATTTTTATAATAATAATAAATCTTAAGTGATTATATAATATAAGTAATATTATTTTTAATTGAATGACAAAAAAAATTATAATTTATAAAAAAATACATTATTACAATATAAAATATTAAACCAATGCACTTACATTAAAAAAATAAAAATATTAATGTTAATGAATTACATTGAAAATGAAATATTTAGCTCTTAGCTCTAAGCATAGTAGCTACGAACAAGTAGTAATAATTATTAATAAATTATAATGACAATAGTTTAATTTAAATAAAATAAATAAAATTTAAAAAGAATTATAAATAATTATAAATGTTATGTTTTTATTCATATTTATTATTTAGTTTCAAAATAAAAATGTAATATAGTTTAATTATCTATAAATTATTAACATATATTGATAATTGTGATTATTGTTTATAAACATAATTAATAATAATATTAACCGAGTCTTCCGATTGGCAATGATCAGACACGTGTCAAGATTTCGGATGAATCCAAGCACATGGGAAAACATTCCCCAAATCGGCTCAAAATTCATCTCGGGTCATCGATTTTTTTTTTAGTCAACAGTCAAGATTTCAATTTTTGGATAGAATCTTGTAGTACACGTCCCGATTTCGGGTTAATTTAATTATTGATATTCAATGAAGATATATTAAATTTTATGAAATAAAATTGGTGCAATATATGAAACAAGTGCCACTAGTACCTGCCTTTAGTTTTTATATAAATCTAATTTAAATTTAATAAATTTATTATAATATATAAAATATTTTAATTAATAAAAATGTAATATAATTTTCTTTTGTAATGATGTTAATTTAAATTTAATTTTTATTCATAAATATATTATAAAATTATTGATATATATGTTCTGTTACATATATATCATATGGTTATAATTATATTATATTATAAATAATTATATTATATGTTCTATTATATAATAATTATTATAAATAAAAATAATAATATTTTTATAATAATAATAAATCTTAAATGATTATATAATATAAGTAATATTATTTTTAATTGAATGAAAAAAAAACATATTATAATTTATAAAAAAAAAACATTATTACAATATAAAATATAAACCAATGCACTTATATTAAAAAAATAAAAATATTAATTGAGTCTTTCAATTGGTAATGACTAGACACGTGTCACGATTTCAGATGAATCTAGGCACATGGGAAAGCATTCCCCAAATCGGCCCAAAATTTATCTCGGGCTGTCGATCTTTCTTTTATGCAACGGTCAAGATTTCAGGCAGAACCTATTACTGATCAATTTTTTATTATTATAATAGTTTTAATATATAAATAAAGGATTTTCTTTTCTATTAGAGAATTGATTTTCTTTTCTATCATAACTATAAGCTTTTTATTGTAAAGATAATATGAAAAATTCAATGAAGATATATTAAATTTTATAAAATAAAATTGGTGCAAGATATCATGAAATAATAATAATAATGTAAATAAAATAATTACAATTTAAAAATATAATTGCAAATGCTATATTTTTATTCATATCTATTATTTAGTTTTAAAATTAAAATATAATATAGTTAAAATATCTATAAGTTATTAAAATTTAATATATATTAAAAATTGTGATAATTGTTTATAAACTATTCTTCATCATTTAAAAGATTTCAAAATAAAAAAAAGTTAGGAATAGGTGACTAGATAGGTATGAAATAAAAATTTGACACATAAATTATCAAAATTATATTTAATTTTATTAAGGTTATAATCTATTAATCTTTAGTTTTCTTTGAAGCTCTATTTGTTTTAACCAATCAGATTAAACAAAAATAGTTAATTATTAATAGTTAACTATTTTTAACAAAGTCGTAGACTAAGTGCTTTTTGGTCTGATAGTTTGCTTATTTAGGGCCCGCTAATGAACAATCTTGTCTATGATGTTTGGGCGAACCATTGTATTCAACTTTTTGGGCTGAAAGTATGCAACTATAAGAACAACCAGGGTTGGATAGATCTATCTATAATCTCTAATGATCTAAATCCAACCATGTTAATGGTAAATTCAATGGTTCTCAGCAACAAGAGGGATGAAATGATCTAGGGGGACAACTCTAGTGGAAATTACTTTGTTACTTCTGGGTATATGGCTCTTTGGAGCTTAAAAGAGAAGCCTCCTTGGTCGAAAGCTTGGATCCTAGGCCTCACTCCTAAAATTAATATATTTTATTTGCTGGCCTTATAGAACAAAATTCTCACTCCAAATAACCTTATAAAAAGAGGATAGATTCTGCCAAGCAGATGTAGTTTATGTAAGAACCAACTAGAAACAAGCAACCACTTGTTCATTCACTGTTCCTTCTCTAGGGAGGTCTGGGACTTCCTGACCCAAGACTTAGGGATTAGTGGGTGCATGCCAGATAACCTCCTAAATTTTTTCTGCCAATGGAAATTGTTGTTCAATTCCCTTGTTTTATAGGAATTAGGTACCTGGATCTTACATCATTACTACTGGAGCATATGGAAGGAGAGAAACAATAGAATCTTTAGAGACAGAGATGAACCAACCATTGTTCTCAGGAAGAAGATTGACAAAAATATAAAGGAAAACTACCTAGTAAGGAAGGGGAAGATATTGAAGTGGGCAGTAGGAAAATGGAGAAGGAAAAAGAAAGAATGTTAAAAAGATAGGAAGCCAAGTGGCTTCTCCCCCTAGAAGGATGGCATAAAGCCAATTTTGACAGGGCCTCTAAGGGAAATCCTGGCTCCTCGGGATGTGGAGGCATAATTAGGAATGAATTCAGGGATGGAGTAGCGGCCTTCTCTCTCCTGCTGGGATTCCAAACTAATCACTTTGCGAAAGCAAGTGCAGCCTGCCATGTGGTGAAACTGGCTTTTGAAGTTGGAGTTACTAATCTATGGCTTGAAGGGGACTCGAATAAAATTATTAAAAGTTTAAATGGAAAATATCATTATTCATGGTCAATTGCAAATCTTATTAATGAGACACATGAGACTCTTGATAAATTTGATAGAGTCCATGTCACTCACATTTTTTGAGAAGCAAACTCGGTGGCAAATTGGTTCACAAATAAAAGTGTCCAATCTAACCAAAAAATGACCTGGCAACTAGGAAAGAGTTTTGCGGTGGATGTTAAGAGCCTGATCAAGCTAGATAAAATCCAAGGGAGTACAGAGGAGATCAATCTGCAATTATGAATAGGAAAGGCTTATGGGGAAAGGGTACAGCTCTTAAAGGCTGCATTAGTAAATGCAAGAAGTGGGAATTATTATAGTTTATTTGGCATGCTTCATGGGTCATTTTTTGCATTTTTAACCCGAGCAATGACAAGGCTTATTTCTTTAGTCTCTCTCTAAAACACAGAGAACCCTATTAGGTGGTGAGGTTTCAAAGAGCTGTGCTTATGAGAATTGTGGGAGAGCAAAGTGTCAATATGGTGGTTGAAAAGTGTAGAAAAGAATTGGTGGAAAAAATGGAGAAGCAGGGAGAAAGTGTGGGAGAAGCTGGTTTAGGGCAAGATTTCAAGGTATATCATGAAGCTGCATGGTTATGACCAAAATGTGACTGAGAGCATGGTCAATTTGTGGAAGGATGGTAGAGTCAAGGTGAATGGGATAGCTTTTTTGATAACGGAGGAGGTGATTTTGGTTGTTACTGAGATTTTGATGGTGGGCTTTAAGTTCTTTAGGGACAAAAAGCTTTCAGCCAGTCCAATGAAGGACTTTGCCAACAACCCCAAGGAGCTGAATGCCTTGAAAAAGAGTGATACATTTTATGATTTGGATTTTATAATGAAGATTTGAAGGTATGTTCTGCATGTTGTCATTGAGTACATTACTCTTGACCCTAGGTTTGATCGTGTTCACACCCACCATTTCATTCTTGTGAATCATTTTCGGCATGATAGAAAAGTTTCTTTCCCTTTCTATTTGTTGAACTCTATGAGCAAGGTGGTGTAGAGCTTCAAAAAGAAACCCTTTGCTAACCCTTCTTTGCATGAGGGGTTGTTACTGCTCATCTATGAGCACTTCAAGGCTCAAACAATAAGTAACATCCCTTTGCAGGCTAGGAATGAGGAAATCGAAAGCTCTAGCTACTCCTCTGACTTAGATGATAAATAGAGCATTAGTTTTGAGGAAGGGGGGATTACCTTCTTTGGTAAAAAAGATATGCCTAATGTTAAGAAGTCACCCTCCCCCATTACCCCTAGAAGAAAAAGCTCTACAGATCATGGTCAGAAGAAGCTTGAGAAGGAGGAGTAGGACACTTGTAATGAAGAGGAGGCTATGGAGTTTGAAGATGAGGAAAAGGAAAGGCAGGAGGAAAACAAGGGAACCTAGGGTGGGAAGAAATGCAAGAGGGTGGGCACGGAGGATGAGAGGTTACAGCAGGACCCAGACTCTTCTTCGCTCCCTCTCTCCCCTGTCCATCCCCAAGCCCACCTGGAGGAGCAGAAAAAGGATAGTTTTGGAGCCGAGAGTGGGGAGGTGTTGGCCAAAGATAGGAGGAAAGCTTGGAAAAATTTTAATGTGAGGACTTCAAAAATGGGTATTTTCAGAGAAGTGATGAACCCCCAGATCTTGGTGGACAATCAGGAGGAACCACATCTTGAAGAGCTCATTAACCCTACAATTGTGGCTATCTCTGATAATGCTAGGGAATTTGGGATGAAACTCTTGAGCAATGCCCACAACAACATGATTGAAAATTATAGGTTAATCAAGTAACTTTTTCATGAGCTAGAGGAGGTTAAGGAGAAGGTGGTTCAAATGAAAGGAGCCAGGAATCTTAAGGGCCTGGAGAAAGGGATAGATTATGATGATAGACATAGCCTAGCAGAAAGGATGATCCACAATTTGGAAAATTATAATCACAATCTATCGAGCCAGATGATCTCACTGCTTAACTCGATCAATAACAACATTCTATCTTTAATTGATTGGCTTAAAGATAGAGGCATGTAGGGGGATGTGGATGGAAAAGACAAGGGTAAAGCAAGATTTCATGAAGATAATACCACTGGTATCACTTTTTCTACTCTGGAGTAGGAAGAACACAAGACTCACCAACAAGAGGCCGAGGAGAACCAGATGGCCCAAGAGGCTGCCTAGGTCATGCAGGAGCTGGAAAGGAAGATCGAGGATTAGTTCTTGTCTTTTTCCTTTTTGGCTGGCTTTTCATTCTAGCTTTTGACTGTTTCGTTTCTCTTGTCTTTTCTATTTGGCCTTATCTTTGGCCTTTGTTTATTTGGCTGGGCCTTGTGCTTATTATCAACCTTTAGACTTGTTACTTTTGTGGCTGGGCTTCTAACGCTTATTTTCAGCCTATTTTGTTTTAACTCTCAGGTTTCAGGATCCTTGTAAACCCTATTTTTCTAATAAAAAACATTTCAATAATGCATTGAGAATCAAGATGCCAAAAAAAAACTTACAAAGTGGTAGAGTAACAAGAACAACGATTTGAGAAGCCAAAAACTATTGTTTTCATTGATAATATTTTAGACTATACAATGTACATAGTACTAATTCATAGCATAGATATTCAAAATAGATGATTAAATCAGCTTGGTTTTACTATTTTGTCATTTATGAAAAAGGGCAAGGCCCAATCCAAAGAGAAAATTAAAAATACAGATATCTTTAAAACATTTTTTTTCTCTAAGGGCAATGGGTTACGTGCAAGGGAACAAGTTACAATATTTGGAAACAAGGCTAAGGGAACAGGGAACTAGGGAGGCTAGAAGCATGAGCAGGCTGAGGGGCCAAGAGTTTGAAGCCTTTAATTAGAAAGGTCTTCAAGTCTGTCTGCAAGGAATCTGTTGGAGAAGATGATGTTGTTGAACTCGTCCAACCATGTGAAGTCAGTCTCACTGATGTTGTCCAACAAGAATCATTTCCCCAAGAAATCCCTTCCCAGCCATGCCCACTTTCGATGGCGAGTCAATTGCCATTTGTTCATGCCAAGCAAGAAATAATGCTTATGTATAATGCACCCTATGCCTTCCTCATAGAACTTGTCTGCTACACCTACAAAAGGGATACCAATGCCTGACCCCAGTATCTACTCGGTCAATACAAGAATTCTAACATTATCTTCTAAAAATGTTTCCTTAAAAATGTTACACAGAAGCATCAACATGTCTATTTGATTGCCTCCAAGGTCAAGAAGAAATGCAAGGAAGTGAGAGGTAATATTCGTGGACACACGGTACCTCTTATCGTTTCTTAAGAATTCATGGTTGAGTACCATGAATATAGCATGGCAGATAAAAGGACTCTGGGAATCTACCTTGCAAACCATGGCAAGAACATCATCAGGAATCCTACCCAGAAAGGTATTTTGCAGAGCCGTTGTAGTGCATTTGAGGCAAATTGGTGTATCCATGACTAAGATTCAAGAAACTTTGCAAACAACAATTGCAAACCGAATTTAGATTGAAGTCTAAAAAATATGAAAAATGATAATGAAAGACGAATTGAAGAGGCTACTTAATGAAACTTGCTATTTAATGGAACTTCCAATTCCATTATGAAAGTTGCATTTAATTCTTTGGTGTTCATGATCTTTCATATCTTGATTTTTTGTATTCCTATTAATTTAAAGTGTGTAAAATGCTGAAATGTACTGGCATTAATGTCAGATAGTTGATAGTGCCTGACACTGAGTAATGATTTGCATGCAAACCTTTCCACGTGTCTCCATTCCTGAGAATTACGTGCGACTGCAGGTCTTTTCAAGTGAGTGGCCCTGAGATGCATCTTCTATTGTTGATCTCCAAGTAATCAACAATCAATAAAATTATTGTATTTACTATTAACAATACGAAAGTGATGATAGCCAACTTGGTAATATTGATACTGATGTAACGATGTTACACCATTATTAATAACACACCTAAGATAGTACACAAGTTGATACTTGAAGTGACTACTCAATAGTTAGTACAGTCACTAGTGAATACATGTGCAAATTTTGCTTTCAGATTAAACATTTTTTCAGATTACCACTAAAGATTAGCCAAGACCATTATTATTCATTTTCTTACAAAACAAGTAATTAAACTCTGACATTATTAATTCATTTTTGGTAAGGGAAAAAATAGCCATGATTTATTTATCTATTGGCCAAAAAAAATATTAATTCGCCACATTTAAAATGATTTTTGCTAGGGCAAGACAAAAATTGCCAACATATAATATTTTATTTCCCTATATGGAACAAAAAAATTGCCCTCGACATTAAAATTTTCTTGCCCACAAAATGTTGGATTCGCCAACATTTAGGCTTTTTTTTAGGAGGGGTTTCTTAAAGTTATCCCTAGCAAAGATCTGAGCCTTGAGAAGAGATAAGAGTTGAGATGTGAACTCCTACCCCTAGTAGGAATTTGACAAAGAATCATCCTCCTGAGCAGATAATTGGAAGCAAAGACAAAGGTGTGATAACAAGAAACAAAGTAAATGAGGAGATATGTTTGATATCTCAAGTTGAACCTAAGAGCATAGATAAAGCATGTAAAGATGATCACTAGATTCAAGCAATGAAGGAAGAATTATATCAGATTATGAAGAGTGATACATGGGAATCAATTCTTAGACCTAAAGATAAGAATGTGATAGGAACCAAATGGGTATTCAGGAACAAGATGAATGAACAAGGAAAAGTTGTGAGGAACATGGATAGACTTGTATGCAAGGGATATTCACAGCAAGAAGGCATAGACTATGAGAAGACATATGCACCTATAGAAATAATGGAAGTAGTAAGGATGTTCTTGACTTATGTAGCAAATACAAATTTCAAGGTTTATCAAATGGATGTTAAATCAACCTTCCTGAATGAAGAAATTGAAGACCAGCTTGAAAGTTTTCCTTTATCAGAAAACAAAGACATAGTATGCCATCTAAAGAAAGTTCTGTATGGTCTGAAGCAAGCACCCAAAACCTGGTATGCAAGGTTGGACAGTTATTTGGAAAAGCTTAGATTTGTTAAAGGTACGAAATATAGTAACTTGTATTTGAAAAAAGTTGAGAATGGTTTGTTGATAATAGTAATATTTGTTGATGACATCATTTTTGGAGGTAATGATGAAGCAAGCGATAAGTTTGCTGAAGAGACAAAGAATGAGTTTGAAATGAGCGTGATAGGAGAAATGAAGTTTTTCCTATAATTGTAGAATGTACAGAATAGTGATGATATTTTCATTTCAGAAGCTAAGTACCTAAATGACTTGTTGAAAATATTTGGTTTAGAAAGTTGTAAACCTATTGGTACACCTATTCTAACTGGTCACAAGTTATCTAAAAAGATGAGACACCTACAGTAGAGGAGAAGTATAGATCCATGATTGGAAGTTTGTAGTATTTGACTCACACTAGACTAGATATAGAAAATGCTATTAGGATTGTAGTTATATTTCAAGTTGATCCTAAGGAGTATTATTTTGCAGTAGTGAAGAGAATATTCAAATATTTGAAAGGAACATCTGACTATGGAACTTGGTATGATAGATCGAGTGATTTTACTCTATGTGCATATACTGATGCAGATTGGGCATGCACTATGGATGACAGAAAGAGCACTAGTGGTGGGGCATTCTTTCTTGGAGTAAGATTGGTTTCTTGGATAAGCAAGAAGCAAGATTGCATTTCTCAAAGTATGTTGTAGCAGCAAATAACTGTAATCAAGTTATGTGGATGAATAAAATGTTGAAGGATATTATAATTGAGTTTGAAGAACCTATTATCATTTACTGTGATAACATAAGTACAATGAATATTTCTAAGAATCTTGTATTACATTCTAAGACTAAGCATATATCTATTAAGTATCATGTGCTGAGAGAGAAAACAACATAAAAAGAGATCAGATTGAAGTATGTGAGTATTAAAGATTAGATTGTAGATATCTTTACAAAGCCTTTGCCTAAAGATATATTTGAGTACTTGAGAGATATGCTCGGGGTTATGCCCTTGCCTACTTTTGAGTAGATGATACAGAGAGTGCATTAGTCTAGTGGTACAGAGCACTATTGTTAGCTTGGACTAAATGTTGATGCTTCCTGTATGGGGGAGTATTTATGACGAGTTGAGTTATTTAGGACTCTTGGTATTTGGTTTTGATTAGTGTCTTTGGACACTCGAGCTAGTTGAAGACTTGGAGTAGTATATTAGCAATTGGTATTTAACAATTGGTATGTTGTAACACTGAGATTGAGGCCTTTGACATTTATGTCAACGGGGGAGAGAATATGCAGGAAAAACAATTCCTAAGTATGGGAGAGAATAATTCCTAAGTATGCGGGAGAGAATATGCATGAAGGAGAGATATCTCAATAGAGAGATTTAGGAAGATTGATAAAATGAAGTAGGAATATGCACCTAATCTATTGGGAATTGTTTAGTGTGAAGTAAAAAATTGATGTCTAAGAAGTAGGAGTATGCTTCTATTGTATTGAGATTTTTTTTAGCATGTGGACAACTGATGCTCGTCAACAATAGCAATATAACATTGTTTGGTATTCTTGGAACTTAGATGGTTTTTCATCTATATTTCCATCAATGCCAAAGAAGGAGATTATTAGCATGAATGCTGATGATACTACTTTGGGGGAGTATTCTAAACATATGAGAGTATTGACACATTGCATTCATTACTATGTTTGTCATTGATGTCAACATAGCATGGTTTCTGTATAGACTTGGTGAGTAGCATACAAAGATCTTAATGTTATAGACAATGGTTTGATTGTCTAGTGATACATAGTTATGGACATGTTTGACATAGTGTCTTGATGATGTGGTCAAGTGCGCAGTCTAAGTTGAAGATGTACATAACTTGTACTTGATTTATAGAGAGTAGTTCAGAGATAGAGTATTGGAAAACCAACTCTTAATGTTTTTTTTCTATCTTACATCTGAGATGTAATGAGAAGATGCACATTCAGACAATGATAGAGGATAGTCTATTGATGACATTAGTGAGTGCGCAAGCCCTAATATCACACATGTGAAGTTTTATATCGACTATGAGCCAATAATGCTAATGTAATTGTAATTAATTAGTTATCTTATTATCATTAATTGGGAAACCTTCAAGGCTGACTCAAGGAAGTATTATGAAGATATGACATAAAGGAAAGATGTTTTCCTTATTTGTAAGTGTGTGAAAAATCTATTGAAGTGCAAAGTGAAAAAAGAAATAGAGTGCTTATTGAATGCATGTAAGTGATCCTAGGGATAATTGGATTCGAGTGTTCTAACATGGTTTCAAGTTCAAAAGGAGCAAAGGTCTGGTTGATCAGACAGAGGAAGAGGAAGGAAGTACATTTCATTTCTATTATTCTACAAGGAATAATATAGAGATCATTTGGAAAATGGGTTCATTGGTCTTTCCCTTGAAGTTGTTTGGGTAGTTGGTCTAGCTATCTTCCACAAATCCTAATAGGGATTTAAAGTCTCCTAACAAGGACTCATATGTACTGAATGTATTCATAGACTCCTAATAGGGTCCATCATCTAACAAGGAATATTTATATTAGTACATCATTTTATGGGTACCATCCCCACTGGAGTTTTCCCTCTGGTCAAGGTTTTCCCTAGTTAACATATCTAGTTTTATTGTATATGAGTATCTTGTTCTGGTTTTAGTTTATATTGCTCATATGGTTAAGTTTGTTTAAGGTTGATAACTTTGATAATAGCTGTATAATCGATTCTTCCCCCCCCAGTCATATTAGTGGATAATATATTCTAATAGTTATGTGCACACACATTCTCATAATCTGTACCATATAAACATGCACCATGCAAAGTATAATTTGTCATGATTTGCATAGACATTGAAAGATATCTATCATAATAGAAAATTGAGTTATTGTAAGTTCACCACCTTTCAATAATTTTTGCAAATACAAGTGATAATCATTTGGAAGTTGTCACTTCCTCATGATGTACGTAGGGGATAGGCCCTTTAAGGTCACACAGACACACACAAGGACTTTTGAACTCCCTCTAAAAATCAATCATTTGAGGTTGTCGAATAAAGTTTCCTTTGATGGAGTGTCATATTCCCTTTGAATTTAATATTCTCAAGATCTTCAAGGATCAACTAAAACATATCCTCTGTCTGCCTCTTTAGAGAAATATTTTAGACTCCCTCTGAACGTCAATCTTCTAAACTCCTTTACCTTTGAATAAGCAAAAAACTCCCTCTGAATATGATATTAGTTTTTCCCTTTTCATGATACATGATAATGGATCTCTTCTTTGATATCTCCTTTCTTTAAAATGTGGTATTTTGTCTTATCTTTTCCCCTTTATTAATAGGTCTTCCTGCAATGGAAAAACTATAATCGCCCCCTTTGTTATATTGCTATGAAAGATTGTATCTCTCTAAAAATAGCATTAAGATCTTATGTGTTATTAGATCATGGGTTGCAGTGTATTTGATACCAATGGGATTTATAAATTCACGTCTTTAACAAAGCTCGATAGTCATTGAGTAACATGGCATTTTTTTATTTCTCTTGAATACTCTGAAAAATTTGTATTTTCTTTTAGGTTCCCATGCATATATTACATCTTTATTTCGATTTTATGTTAGGCTTGGAATGTAGTGAGACTAACTTTACCAATCTAGTCATCTCTACAAGATTTTATAATACCTTCTTGTTATTATCCAATACATCTTTTTCATCTATTTTCTCTACTTGTTCACACGATGTTGTATATTTCTCTCTTTATATCTTATGATTGTGTATCTCTGGTTTGATAAGTGACACCTTTGTAGCTCTTTTGTTTGAACCACAATCTTAATCATTTCCTATTGATCTTAGTTGAGATAATTAGTTTACAGGTTGACTATTATTGATTTGAAAAATATCTATAGCTATGAATATTCGTCCCCAGTCTCTATTTATCTTTATCATTGATTTTGTTGTCTTTTACATTCTTGTTGTTATGTTACTTCTCTTCCTATCCATTATTTCCTATAAATTTGATTACAGCTACAAGCACCAATCATTCTATAAAGTATAGCCACTTGATCAATTTTAATCTTCCCCTATCTTTTATTTTGATTTGATATTAGGAATTTGTGTCTGCATATGATATTCTATCATTTCTTATATGCAAATTGCACACGATTCATGTTTGGGCATTATATCATATACTTCTTTTTGTATGCACACATACATCCTGTTTCCATCATATTTCTAATCATAGATTTGGTATTACTACCTATAAATGTCAAATACCACACTAATTATTTGAATCTAAATGAGAATTATCTCTACATCTATCAAGGCTATCGCCGATGGGGGTTTGATTGTACACTCTCCTTCATATGGTGTTATTGGACTTGATTGACAATGATGTGGACTCCCAAGCTCTATCTACTCTTTTCCAATTATTACTTCTACATATGCCTATAATCTCAGGCTCTTTTCAATATTGTTTGGATTGTCAAGATCCTTGAATCCTATGATTCCATGTATTAAAATTTATCCAAATGTGTAGAAACAACAAAACCAACATTGAATCATTAGACATATTCTTCCTTTTAATTAAATCATGACATATTCTTCCTTTTAATTAAAGAATCTTTAGACATATTCTTCCTTTTAATTTAATTGAATTCTTACAAGGAGTGCCAAGAGTGTTCCTTGTCAGTTATGAAGATCCTCTCATGGAATGTAAAGGGCATTAATGCCCCTAACAAACATAATAGGATCAAGCAGTGTCTTGATTTTATCCAATGTGATCTAGTCTTTCTTTAGGAGACTAAGCTATCAACGAATAACTTTTAGAAATCTGTTGGATGTTGATCAACATGGAATTCCTCACATGTTCCTAGCTTAGGTGCTTTTGAGGGCCTTGTTATATTATGGAATCCTAAGACTATCAAGGCTCAACATCTTCATCAAGGAACTAATTGGCAAATGTTATCCATTCAACACTATGAACTTTCATTCCATTTAATTAATGTTTATGGTCCTACCCCTACGTTAGATAAACAAAGTTTATGGCTTACTCTCATAGGTTTTGTCCAGTAATGAATAGGTGCCAAATTTATTATTTTTAGTGAATTTAATGTCATTCTTCATCCTAGGGATAAGTATGGAGGGATTATTCCCCCTCTTAGAGCTACCCAAGACCTTAATGACTTTTTTAACAATAATGCTCTATTTGATGTTGCCCCACAAGTTGGATCTTTATCTTGGACTAATAGAAGAGTTGGGTTCCACCAGATTGCAGTTAGATTGGATAGATTTTTGTGTTCACAATTTTGAAAATTGGCGAATTATACTATCCAATTGGATATACTACCATATTCAAAATTTGACCATTTCCCTATTTAATTGTCCATTCTTCCATCAAATTCTCCTCTTACTAGTTTTTCTAGACCATCTTTTAAGTTTGAAAGTGTGTGGTATCATCATCCCCATTTTGATGGCCTCTTAAAACAATGGTGGAAGGATGCTCCACAAGAGCTGGAAACCAAAATGTTTTAGTTTCACAAGAAAATGCAGTATGTCAAAGGGCTTATCAAGATTTGGAATAAACATGTTTTTAAAATATTTTTGAGGAGTAAAAGGTGGTAGAAAGAAAACTAGCTGAGATTAATGAACATATTTTCCTCCATGGTTTAAAAGCTGATATGCATTCAAGACAAAAGAATTTTCAAGAGGATTGGTCTGAATTATGTAAGAGAGAAGAAGAGTATTGGAGACAAAAGTCTAGAGAATTGTGGCTTTAACAAGGGGACCAGAATACTAAGTTTTTTCATGCACCTACCAAACAAAAGAAGGCTAATAACACAATCTTTACAATTCATGACCATCCAAGAAATTTGATTTCTAACACTAAGGACATTCAAACTAAGAGTATAAGGTTCTTCTCTAATCTACTTTCCCCTCCACCTCAGGATCCCCCCTTTTCTCACCTTGTGGATGAGATCTTGGATTCCATTCCTTCTTTGATTACACAATGAGACAATCTGATTCTTATGGCCCCATTTACTCTTTCTAAGATTCATGTTGTAGTCTTTTCTATGTCTGCTAATAAGGCACCAAGCCCTGATGGGTTCACTACATTATTTTTAAAAAAATGTTGGGATGTCATTTGTTTTGAATTGCTTGAGGTTCCTAAAGAATCCAGAAAAAATGTTTCTATTTTGAAGAACTTTAATACCACCAATATTGCTCTCATCCCAAAGGTTAATGATCCCTATTCCTTTTCTGATTTCTGTTTATAAGATTATCACAAAGGCTATTCATTTGTGACTTAAGCCCATTATTCTAAAAATTATATTAACAGAACAAGGGGATTTTTTTCTTGATCAAGAAATAACTGAGGGAGCTATAATAGCCCATGAGACCCTTCATTCCATCAAAGAACATAATATTTTAGCCTTTTTTTTTCAAATTAGATATGAGGAAGGCTAATGATAAACTAAATTGGTCTTTTCTTCTTCTAGTCCTTCATTAGTTTGGTTTTTCTTCTAGGTGGTATAAATGGATTAAAGCTTGCATTTCAGGTGCACATTTTTCTATTCTTATTAATGGTGCACCAACAAGTTTCTTTACCTCTTCCCAAGGAGTTTGTCGAGGTGACCCTCTTTCTCCATTATTGTTTATCATTATGGAAGAGGCCTTCAACAGACTTATTAACTCTTTTAGTAAAAAAGGGTTGTGGAAAGGTATCAATATTGTAGGTACATCTTTGTCCATAACCCATTCTCTTTTTTCTAACAATACTTTACTTTTTGGAACATCTACATATAAAGAAGCACGAAGTATGAAGAAATCCATTGACGTATATACACACATTTTAGGTTAGTGTATCAATGAACCTAAATCTAAATTTTTTGTTTTTAGTACATCCCAATTGGTTACTCAAAGAATATTTCATCTTCTTGGTTTTCCTCTTGATCATTTACCTTCTACTTATCTTGATGTTCCCTTTTTTATGGGATTAAAAATACCCTCTTATTGGAAATCTATGATTGATCGTATCAATAGTAGAATTACTGCTTGGAAGGCTTGCTGGTTATCCCTCTTGAGTAGAATTTTTCTAATCAAAACTATTATTTTGAAATTCCTAATTATTACTTCTCCATTCTATAAGCCCCCAAAGGTATCATCTCTCAAATTTAAACTTTAATCCACACCTTTCTTTGGTCAAATAATATGAATGGTCAAAAGAAAATACCGCTAATTTCTATTCATGCCATGTAAACCTCTTATAGAATAGGAGGGGTTGGACTTCCCAACATTACTAATAGGAATAGGGCTTTTGGTGCTAAACTTGTTTGACAAATGTATGAAAAATTCTCTACCAAATGGTGTCACCTTTTACAAGAGAAATATTTAGATAACTTGGAACCTTCCAAAGTTCTTACTGTGCTAGATCCACCAAAGGGATCTATCATTTGGGTTTTCATGATGGCTTCTTGAGAAGTTATTACTTCATTCATATCATGGCAAGTGAACAACAAGGATAGTGTCAATTTTTGGTTTGATTCATGGAATGGGTTCCCCCCTTTACCACTATTGATTCTTTAGAGGATTTTTCAAACATGGTGATTCAAGCTTGGGGGACATCTTTTTCTACTTATCTCTTAGCTATTTATAGATTTATAGGGCTAGTCATTTGGCAAGACCACTCAAATTCTTCCTATATCCCATAATCAGGTTGCTTCTTTCAAACAAGTACTAGCTGAAAGGAATGTCTTTATGTCTAATCAACTAGATTTCCTCTTTTGGTTCCAGCTAAAGATAGTAAATAATCTATTAAACTAGGATACTTGACTCTTTAACACAACCAATATAATCATACCACATATTGTGCTTTTGAATTCTATTGGAATAGCTCAGTTCTGCCAAAAGCAAGATACTTTTCATGAATTGCACTAAAGAACCAAATTTTAACTAGTGATCATCTTCATAGATTGAACAATTTTGATTCCTTTAACTATGTGCTCTGTCTGCAAGTTATAGAAATAGTAGATCATCTCCTCTTAAACTGCCCTTTTGACCAAGATTGTTAGCATTTTATCCTTAATAAGCTTAATTTCCACATGCCATTACCTAATTCTCTATGGGATTTATTCCAAGCATGGCCAATATTATACTCTAAATCAATGTTTTAATGTCTTTGGAAGTGCATCCCTACATCTGTAGTATGGGCAATTTGGTTGAAAAGAAACAAGAATTTTTTTAGACAGATGTCATCTCCAATCCCTCAATTTTTAGAAGGATTAGAGAGATCAATTGTTGAGCTTGTTAATGCTTTAGTAAGTAAATATAAGGGTAAACATGCTTTTTCCCCTTGGGATGGCTATGTTATTCATTGGTGGAAGGGTTTACTTTTTCCTAATCTTCTTGTTCCATTGTGTCGATCTAAGATTCCTCTTATCCGAGCACAAACCAAGTGGATTCCTCCAAGTGAGGGTTATTTCAAACTCAATTTTGATGGGGCCTCTAGAGGAAATCTAGGAAACTCTAGCTATGACATATTCATTAGAGGTTTTAAAGGTCATGTGATTGCAACAAAATCATCTTCTCTTCCTCAGTGTACTGATAACAAAGCTAAGGCCTTAGCCTTGCTTTTTGGTTTGGAACTTGCAAAATCACTTTCTATATCTAATTTATATGTTGAAGGGGATTAATCCATTATTATGTATTAAACATCATGTATATAATTGGTCCATATAGTATATATTACATCAAGTATGTTCTCTTCTTGATTCAATCTCTGAATGTTACATCATGCATACTTATAGAGAAGGCAATTTTTAGCTAATTGTCTGGCTAATTTGGGTACTGACAGGGTTTATATTAACTCTTTACTTTCCCTACTTAACCTCCTTGATCTCCCCAATGTGGTTAATATTATGACAAAAGAATATGTTTAGAAAAAGATTTAGTCTTCATATTTTAGTTGATAGTAAATCACAACTTCTCTATGATTTCACATTTTTTTCTTTTATGGATCTAACTTGTTCTTTTGAGATATTGTATGTAGGCCAAGGTCTTGGATTTCACTTGCATTAGATGGCTTCCTAGTATCATGGTCTTAATTTGAGTGTTGATGTAGATCATTGATGGTAATCTTTATGATAGTTTTTGGCTGGGCTCTTGGTCTTATCTCTGGCACCAAACAATGAATTGTATTCATATGAGTGTTGGGATCTTTGTAATCACTATATTCTTGATTTTGGAATCTCTAGGAAAATATTTATTAGTGTTGGTAGATACTCTCTCTTGATGCAATATTTCTTCTTCTGCATCCCTTTTTGCATCAGGCAATGACTAGAGTTTTTCTTTTTTGGTTCTTTTCTTTGAGAGCTTTTTTGCACCAGTTATTATTAATAAAAATATAATGTTTTACCAAAAAAAAATTAGCATGAGAGTGTAAGGATTGAAGAATGAGGAGAGATTCCTCTCTTTTAAAGAAAAATGGATAGTTGAGATTAAAATCCAAGAGAGGCTTAATCGAGGGTGAAGGATGCATCTTGAGTCATCCATGTGAACAGACATCTCACTTGATCAAGATCAATGGTGGAGTTCAAAAGGGGGAGAGATGAATGGAGGAGAATGGAGATTCTACCCACCTTGAAAAACATACACCCTATGTGAGACAAAATTCCCTTTTTTAATTTTTAAAATAAGAATAATGCTTTATGTGTGCACGTGTAGGATAAGTGGGAAACATGGAATTTCTATTTAATTAAAAGGGAGAATGTTCTTTTAATTAAATAATCAACTTTGGATAAAGTGGTCAAACCATAGGATATAATCGTAAATAGATTTTTGATGATTTCATCAAAGATAATAAATAGATAAATTATGCAAAATTGCTAGAAAGGTGGCTCATTGTCTAGATGTCAATTTTTGGGTTATTACATTTTCCCCTCTTTGACTAATATGTGAGTAATCTAGGAACATATTAAGTCAAAGAGTGAAGATAGAAAGAAAACAACTAGATAGATCTGTCTCTAAAGAACAAAGCACAAAGAGATGGAAAAATTTGAATGTGTAGTTAGTTAGCAATGAAACTAAGCATTAGGAGAGAGCAATAGACAATATCAATACTTGAGATGAGCACTAATATGTCAAGCCAAGTAGCCAAAAGAAAGTAGATGAATCAAAATAAAATGTAAAGGTCAATATGCTCCTGAGAAACATATAGCCATAACATTAAAAACAATTTGTAAAAATGATAGATTTTTCCTGCCCTCTCAGAATCAAAATCAAAATGTGAGATTTGATCAAATTGAGATAAAGCAAGGTTTGTGATGAAAAATAAGTGATTAAAACCAAAGAGTGACCACCAAATAGTAAAGTTATGCCCTGGTTTTCTTAAGTTTGACCAAGAATATAAAGCATTAGAACTAGGTAAAAGCAATAATAAGGGTGAAATGAAATGAAATGGAATGAATGAGAAGAGTAAATAATAGAAGAAATGATGATTTCTCCAACAAGATTAGAAGATTAAGCCTCAAAAGATTAGCCGACTACATAGAAGAAGGAAGAATTCTAAAATGCAATTTTGATCTCAAAAATAGATCCAAAAAGTCAAAATTAGCTAGGGTGTCATTTTAGTGTAAAGTTGAGGACATAAAACAAGAGGTCAAAATAGGGTCAAAAGCCTATACAAGGGACGCAAGGGCTCATTTTCAAATCATTTTTCTTATTTGATTTTGAGAGCTTGAGAGGAGAGAGAGAGAGAGAGAGAGAGAGAGAGAGAGAGAGAGAGAGAGAGAGAGAGAGAGAGAGAGAGAGAGAGAGAGAGAGAGAGCACTATGGCCTAGAGAAGAGTTCTAATTGAGAGACATCAATTTGAGCGCAACCATTTGCAAAACCAACTTCTGTAGTATGGTCCACTAGTAAGTAATCAACATCTTGACATATTTTTTGAGTGATTTGGAGTAGTTTATCATGTTTTCTAGGGCTTTTAGAGGTTTTTGCAAAATATCATGTGATACTTTAGAAAGTATCGCACCATTGTTATGGATATTATCATACAATAGTTCTGGTAGCCATATTGTATCCCATCACTAATAAGATCTTGAATTTTATGTTTCAACTCAATGCAATCTTTATATTTATGACATTTTTTCCTATGGTATCCATAATAACGATCAACCCTCTACCATGGAGGTTTCAACTTAGGTTCATATGGTCTAGATTTTCATGGTCAAGTGATGATATCACTTACAACTAAGGTCGTAAGCATGATATCATATGAATATCCCAAAGGAGTAAAATTTCTTTCAAAAGTATGTCTAGGATCATTTTTTTAATTCTCATCTTGGTCAAAGATAGGTCCATCATAAAATCTTGGTATAGGCTCAAAAGAGGTACTACTTGCATGCTCTCTAAAGAGGTCTTTGGATCCAATAGAAGATGAAGATAATTGATGTCTTGGAGTAGAATATGTGAATTTTGAAGAAGATGACTCTCATGTATCTAAAGGTCTTAAGGAAGTTTCTTCTTTCCTCTAACCTTTTCTCAAGTTTAGACTTCATTTCTATTATGCATCTAGTGAGATAAAGGTAAGCAAGATCATTTGTCTCTTCTTGTTCTTTGTATTGAAAGTATAGGTCTTGAAACTCTTTAGCAGTAAGGAGAAGCTCACAATCATCTAGACTTAGTTGAGGTTTGGAAGAAAAAGACTCAAAACCCATAGTGCTAGATAGAGAGTCAAGCATAAAGGAGACTAGAAGAAGCTAGTAAAGTGACACAAGATAACTTGTTGTCCAAACTATAGCAGTAGAGTTTTCACTTTCCAAGATAGTAGAGAAAGATTAAAGTGAGTTGTCAAGCAAAGTTTCAAAGAAATTTAGGACACCAACTACTTGAGTCAAGAACTAGGCAAGAAGCCAAATAGCCAAGTAGATAGAGCAAGCGAGATGACAAGTAAGAAACTTTCCCAATCAAAGAGTATAGTAAAGAAATCAAGGTAACCTCTTAGCAAAAGAGGGTCATGGTATGCTAGCATAGACCAAGAAGGTAGAAAAGACCAAGAGTGCTAAGACCAAAGAGCCATTTAAAGCAAGTTTAAGCATGATAGACATAGAAAAGAAAAGTCAAATGATGAAAACCCCTAGCAAGAAACACAAGTAAAGTGTTTAGACTTGGAGGAAAATGTTTTGGTTTTTAAATTTTTTTTTTTTGTGGGATTTTTTTAAATTAAAACACAAAATGAAATCATGAAAAAGGACAAAATTTGAAGGCTCAATTTGATGGATGTGTCCCCTTTTGTTCAAAGTGGAGAAGGTTTTAAACATTCAATCATAACAAACACCCCACAACCTATTCAAGTTTCTACAAGGATTTACAAGCTCAACTAGGGGATGTCCTCAATATACACAAGGTACATGAGGCCCAAATTCCTAGATGAAAGAGAATATTTCCAAATAGCTAGGAGGAAACAGTGACCCAATCTCCACCTTCACTTCCCAAAGGTATAAAGTTTTTTGGGGCTTAGCCAAGATTGACAATATTGTTACTTCCAAGATGCCTATCTTTAGATTCAAGCCACGTTGTTTATACTTTGTTGTAACAAAGGCATTGAGGTCATCCCTTAGAGTGATCATTTCTCTAGGTAGGCCCCCTAAAAATAAAAAGCAAGATCCCTTACTTATGTTCCCCTCAAACTCCTTAACACAGATACAAGAAGAAAACATAAATAAGAAAACTTTTGGGATTAAAAGATAAAGTGTTTTATTTTAAAGCCTAGATCCAAGTGTGAATGGTTCATTTTAGGGCCTTTTTTCAAAGTTGGGAAGACACACCAAACAATTTGAAAAAAATAAATAAATTATTTTACAATGAAAAAGAAGACAATGATCAATATTTACAATAAAAATAAAAAGGTTTGGAATGGGTGCACCTTAATTTCATGCTTCCCAATTTTTTTCCCACTTTTTGCTCCTTTGACCTCCAAGTTGCCTTTGAAAACTTCAACCAAGTGCATGAAATCATAGAGAAATAGAAAAATTCAAATAAAATGTATTGAACTTGTTGATTCCATATAAATTTAAAACTCACATTATGCATTGAACCATGTGCAAATAAAGTGCAAGCTAATCACCAAATGCCCGCCCCCCTAGTCTTTTTTCCTTTTGACCTAGTCAACAAGATTGAATTTCTATGCCATGATTTCGGACCAAAAAAAGAATATGTTAAGAATAGACCCCTACTAAAAACTAGATATATTTCCAAGAATGCACAAATTTTGGGAATACCTCTTAATTTGTTGCTTAGGGACACATTTTCTCAAACTAGACCATTTTTTTCAAATTGAGTTAATGAGTCCTAATGTGACATCTAAATTCAAAACACAAAGAACTAACCCTTGTAGAATTTAGAGACCTTTATAAAAATGTAATATTTTTCTTAAAAAAGCTCTAATTTGTGCCCAAAAATAGATTTTCATGAAAAAAAAGAAATAATTATAACTCATGCAAATTAGTTTGAACACATACGAATTTTAGTCTGGTTCATGTTTGATTCATTGGAAAATTGCAAAAACAATTTTAGACCCAAATACCAATCTATTTGGAAGATATGATCAAATATTTCAAAATCCTAGGGTTTTTTCCTTGAATTCAATATGCACAATAGCCTTATAAACCAAAGTAAGAACCCTACATAACCACTTGATTAAATCCAATAAGTTGTTGAAAAAACTGGAAATGTGAAACGCAACAAAAAAAAACAAATAGATTAAACTACTAAAATCAAAAGAATGCAAGAAAATGGAGCTACAATCTTGGTTCTAAACCCAAAGTGATTGCCAAAAATGTATACAAAAGAGTAGGTACACTTCTATAAATCTTGATTCTCAAGAATACCCATGAAAGAGAGCATCTCAAGAGGTAGACTATAGCTCTCTATCCATGATGTGAAAATGTGCAAGTAGACACATGGTGGCTCTCAAATGAACTAAGTCATGCAACCCTTTCAAGGTGCACCATAGAATGAAAGGTTCAAAGATGACAGCAAGAGTGTTAGCATCCAAGAATCGCAACAAAAGTACAATGTAAAATAAAAACTAAACTAAATGAGATGCAAGATGAAAATTAAGCTACCAAGAATGCATAATGTTAGCATGAGAGTGTAAGGATTGGAGAAAAAGGAGAGAGCCCTCTCTTTTAAATAAAAATGAACGATTAAGATTAAAAGCTAAGAGAGGCTTAATCAAGGGTGGAGAATAGATCTTGATTGATCCATGTGCACAAGCATCTCACCTAATCAAGATCAATGGAAAAGTTCAAAAGTGGGAGATATGTGTGGAGGAGAATGAATATTCCGCCCACCTTGGAAAGTGTGCACGCTATGTGAGAAAAAAGGACTATTATTTTATTTTCAAAATAGGAATAATGTTTTATGTGTGCACACTTACGATAAGTGAGAAGTGGGGGATTTTTATTTAATTAAAATGGAGCATGTTCTTTTAATTAAATAAGAAACTTAGCATAAAGTGGTCAAACCATAGGTTATAATCGAATAAATAGTTTTTTAATGATTTGATCAAAGATAAGAAATAGATAAATTATGTAAAATTTGTAGAAAGGGGGTTCATAATCTAGATGACCATTTTTTTGGGTTATTACAGGAGGCACATATCCTTTAGATGCATTATTGACCATACTTATAATATCTTTCCATAAAGGAGACCTACCTATATTAAATGAAATTATGCAACCAAAGAAAAGTCTTCCAATAACAACATCTACATTCTTTCTATCAATAGAATCAAACATTCTCCCAATTTGAGATTCATAAATAGAAGTAGAAGAACCACCTAGAGGTTGTGCCATCCCTCGTTGAGAATATTTTAATTTATCCCCAATAATTTTTAAAGAGTTTACACAATTAAAACCTTGAATAAAATCAACTCTTTTTTCTTTTGTAATTTTGGTGCAAACTACTACTTGTTTTTTCTTTCCAACTCCCAATCAATGATATCAAACATGTGAAGTTGAGCCATGCTTGTTTCCCTTAAAAAATGAATGCTTTCATTTCCTACTTCCAAAGATACCCTAATTTCCTATTGAATAATCTCCATTTATTATGATAGACTTCCACAACCTTTGCTCAAATTCCTTCTTCTTCTTTTAATAGTATGTGGGGTTCATGTGTTGACTTTTTGTTTCAAGCATGAAAGGATTTGAAGAAGCACCATCCATTGTACCTAAAAATCTATGTACAAGTATAGACAATATCAAAATAATTTTTTATAAAATTAATAGATTTGTTTCAAAAATTTAAAACTTAAAATTTTTATTAAAAAAGATAATTGAGTAAAAAGTCATGCTTGATTTGTAATGCCAATCTTTTTTTCTTTTCATTGTCTTCCTAATCAATATGTGAATTATAATACCTAATGAAAATCTTTTATAATAAAATACACCACTATATATAGACATGATTATATTTATAATAGCTTTAAATACACACAAACATATGTTTATATTTATAGTCAAGAAATTTTTTTAATTAAAATTTAAAATTTAAAAAATAATAAAGAAGGCATAAATATTTAATATTAAATGAACAGAAACATGGGTTTAGTGATGGAATGCCAATTTCATCCATCGAAATGAGAAGATGTCCTTTGCATCATTTAAAGGAAATATTAGAAATATAATAGTTGGCATAATTTTTGATGAAGAATCCCTTCATAGTCAAAGCCAATATATGATGCACATCCCTTGTCAAAGGCAATTACTCACATTATTTTGATTTTCCTCCAAACTCCCATTTCTCACTCTCAAAATTCCTCCAAGATTTTTGAGCCGCACAATTGATTTTCACTAGTGCCAATTGTCATATCATGCTCATTAATTTGGAAATATTTATTAAATGTTTTAGAAGGATGGGGTATACGAGGATGATGCCTCTGTAATTTTTTACCAAACGTTTTATGCAATTACCCACATAGATAGGTTGATATGGCATGCTTGGAGAAAATATATTCTAAACACTCTGTCTCTATAGATTTTGAGAATGATAATGAGAAATGACCAAAGACAATTTGGGTCACTTGATATGATCACTGTGTGTTCTACTGACTTAATTCTATCACAAGTTTTGAAAAATCAGTTGTAGAAATTCTAGCTTTTTAAAAAAAAAAATCTAAAAAAATTCAATGTCAATATTTAGCTAATTTATTTGTTTATGCTATACATATATCAAATTTGATGTTGGGTAAATTTTTTCAATGATATATAAATTAAATTTTTCTAATTGTAATATTTTATAGAAAATAAAATTTATGATTTTAATATATATAAAATTTAAAAGTTATATTTATTTAAGAGTAATAGGTGCAATGAATTTATATAATTTTTGGTGTAAATTGTGTAACAATATAGTTCAATTAGAGTTTTACCTAGTTGAATGAGTGATGGAAATTAGAGGAAGTGTTGTTTGAAATAGAGGAATTTTTTCCAATAGATACATTAGACTCTATGCATACTCCCTAAAAGCAAAGTGAAAATTAAGAAAAGGAATAAAACATGCTACATGGAACAATTTTACACTTACACTTATGTAGATAAAAAATGTCATTCTATAATACATATTTTAAATTATATTATTTATTCTATAGTTAAATTTGCAAAACTAATTATAAATATTAAACAATATAAGCAAAATAAAATATCAAATATATTAGATTTCTATTTTTATTTTATTAAATTAAATATATAATACATTAGATTTATATTTCTATTATATTAAATTATATATATGAGAATGAAATCATGCATGGAGAACACTCAACATGAGATCTACTATGCAAACATAATCAAGAACACTAATAGTCATTGTACACCAAGAGACTAATTAGTACTAACACATGCTTAGTGTGGAGACATGGGAATGGAGTGTCATCACACAACTCACAAATTTTGTTGGACATCAAACTATCCTTGTCTCATTAAGGATGTTCAATAGAGCCATAATGACATTTGTAGATAAAAAGGCTATAGTGCACTATATCAACATCCTCAAATGATGACAAGGTACTGCACCATATCAAAATCATCAACAATGGCAAGGAAAGACATATTGTTGGGACTCAAAATTGTAAGCCTAATTTTGAGTGCCATTCTGAAAACTAAGTCTAAATGAGCCCTATAAATGTTTTCCATGCATGTCGACCCGACCAACATTTTGAGGCCCATGATGTGTTCCAAGTGCTCATTACCTTTCATTTAGTTTTTCCATAGACCTCAGATTATCGGTTGGAAGTTCCAAATCATTTCGTGAAGTGTCATTTTGAGCTTTTGATAAATATGCATTTTTGCGAAGTGTCAAACAATGATTAGTTTGCAATTGAATGTCTTGCACTTGGTAAAGTTTCATGACTCACCACTTTGGGAGTATCCAAAATGCATATAAGAGAACTTATATTTTAAATTTCAAATCGTTTTGATATGCTTTGACAGGGTTTTGAGTCCCTCAAAGTTGGTTATTTATTGTTGTCATGTTGATGCACATAGTTCCATATTTTGGGAAGCCTTGTTTGACATTGAATATTTTATGACCCATTGAGTACTTCCAAGAAATGGTCATACTATTGAATTTTAGTCATAAAATAAATTCTAAGTTTTTAATTTCAAGGTCTTATGATTTTATTTCATGGGTTTCCCAAACTGATTCCATTTGCAAAAAGTTAAAACTGCCTAGTTCCCTCTTTTGACAGTTTTTAAGTAGCCCTATTTGACCAGTTACAACTTTGATCTAGTTGACACTATTAAGAAAATTATTATTGTATTGCATTCTAGGGGTCATTGAATTTTTATGTTCCAAATTTGAGCCTATGAAAAATATATTTGACTAGTTCTCAAACACGATTCCAAATGCAATTTCTAAAGTTTTACTGGTAACCAAGTGTGCAGTTTTGTTGGAAGCCCTGTTCAGGATGATATAATTTTGAAATC
Organism: Cupressus sempervirens; assembly: GCA_028749045.1. Lineage (NCBI taxonomy): Eukaryota > Viridiplantae > Streptophyta > Pinopsida > Cupressales > Cupressaceae > Cupressus > Cupressus sempervirens. The sequence continues at coordinate 592,871,736 of CM053787.1, forward strand.
ATGATAGATGAGCCTAAATAGATTTCACCTCTATAATCTACCCTAAAAATCCTCCTAGTATACCAGTTTTCAAGTCTTCACCAATCTATTTGCACACTTTCCTAAGTTCATTTTGTTTGCAAAGATCATTATTTTGATAATATTTCCAGGTTTGCGATTCCTAGAGGCTAACATTGAACACTTGCCAAATTTGCCTAGTTATTCATCATGGGCCCAAAATATATTTTCATACTCTCTATATGAGAGTCTACTAATGCCCTGAGTTTCATTTTCCCAAATGGCCATTGAATCAATTTTCAAGGCCAAAACCAAACACGAATTTCAGTATCTATCATGTTTGCTTGTAGGGAATATCTTTTGATCAGGATATTGTCATGTGATGAAATCTTGTAGGGTAAAAGTATGCAGACCATAGAGTATACATGTTAGATATCAAGGCCTAGTCAAGTGTTTCTATCAATTTTTAAGGCCTGTGTGAGGACCTCTTGACACAATGTTGTTAGAAAATTTGAAAAGCGAGTTTTGACTGATCCATCACCACTTGATTTTGAATCTAATCAATGCAAGGAGTTCAATAGATTGGTTTAATGGATAAGTTCTTTGAGTTGAAAATTATTTTAGCTTAACAAAATTTTGCATAAAATGAATGGATCCATTATGGGATGCATTTATTATTTTCTAAGATCAAATGGGAATGTCAAATTATACATATCAATGACAAATAAAGGAGGAAACAAAACATACCGCAAAAATTCCAAAGACTCATACTAGTTGAGATCAAAATTAGTAGTATTTTCTTATGCATATTGTTAATTGTAATGTCTTAAAAGGAGAAGTTGATGTCAAAGACATTGAAATGACACTTGGGAAAATGAAGAATGATGAGGAGGGCATCATGGACTCTGGAAAATGTCATGTTGACTTTTAATGGCTTGTGTGAAAGGTGCAGATCAAAAATAAATAAGCAAGGACACCATTATTAGTTTCAAGCTAATGAAAGATCAAATTTGATGCTTCATTATTGTCTTCTTTTCCCAATCTATCATATGCCAATCTAATTACTTGAAAAGTATGTTATGGGACGTGTAAAGAAAATTGAATCAAAGCTGAATATAGTTAACATCAATATGGGTTCAAAATGGATTTTTCTAGCGTGATGTATAGGTGTGAAAGGAGTTAATTAAAAAATTCATAGAAATAAAAGTTCAGGCTTCAACAAATTTCAAGAGAACTTTTATAGGAAGGCACAATATGTGCGATAAGATGAAATATGCATGCCAAATATCTGACAAATCATCTTTCAAAGATGTGGAATATCATGATTGCAAGAAATGTTCCAACTCAGAGATGAGTAGGAATGAATCTTTCATTATGTTTGATATGGACTCTCGTATATGGATCATGAAATACATGTTTAGAAAGTAGTTGTGAATCCATATTCTCAAACTGGCCCCAATAAAGAGTTGTGGTTGAGCAGATGCATAGGCATGTGCAGGACACATGCCAAGATAAACATGGAGTGAATCCATTTCCAGCCTAAATTGGATTATTTCTATTTAAATATACAATTGAAGACATATAATCTATTTCAAATAGAAGCCAAATTTCAAGGGAGCAAAGGTTTGTCTTTGTGTAGAGTGGTGTAGTTCAAGGATAAGTAGACATTGATCATTATCAATCTTAAAGGACTCCCTTAGCCTTGGTCAAATGTGACACATCATGAAACTTGTTTTGTTGGTGCCTACATTCCCATCATGGAATTTGGTGTTTGTCAAGCATTGGTTAATGAATGCATATTGGATTCCATTATAGGTTGGGAGATGCAAATTTTGTGGTCTGAATAAAAATCTTCCCAAGGGTGTCCTCATAAGGAAATCTTGTCATTTCTACACGTGATGATTTTTCAAATGTAAGAGAGAATTAATTATTGTTAGAAACTTATAATTGGAATAATTGTTGTTTTGTCATTGATGTCAAATCTTTTGATAAAACATATTGCTATCTAATCTAAATGTCATATCTATTTGATTGATGAAGAGGATTTGAGAAATTTTATATAACAATAACACCTAGAAGAAAGGTTGAGTTATGAAAAGGAAGCTAGAATAGACATTTAATTAATTAGACTTTGATAAGACATAGTGATTTTTTATATCAAGAAAGTTAGGCTAAATTGAGCAATAGAGTAAAAGGTTAAGGAATGTCAAGTGATGCTAGTGTCAACTGAGCCATAGTAAGTGCTAAGAAAATCTATTGTTGACTGAACATTAGTATCAACCGAGTAAGATAGTTGGGGCCAAGCCAAAAGTTTTAAAGCAACCGAGTGCTGGAAATTAGTGATTTTTGAGTAACAATTTTGAGTATGAATTTGAGGAAACTATAATTCCTAATCGGCCTAATTGATTTCATGGGAGATGTAAACTGTGTTGAAGATAAGATTGATGAGTTAGATCATTAAATTCAAGGTGAGGATTAAGTAAAGACCTAATAGATAGATTCCAAAGAATTTTCTAGAGGATGATCAAGAAGGTGGGAAAATTCAATGAATCGTGTTGAACCTGATCATAAACCCTAAAATCGACAGTAATCATGGAAAATTAAAAAGAAAGAATTACCTATTTAAAGATGTATAGAGATGAATGGGCAAGTGTGAGTGTGAGGTGCATACAAAAGAAGGTTGATTAGAGACACATAAGTGTGAATGTGAAGCTAAAGGAGAATGCTTGTGAATATGCTACTGATATTGATAAGTGAAATTTGAGAAGATGACTTAAATTTTGTTGGAAGGAGAAGATAAATTGCTTGAAGGGTTGTTAAGTGAATCAAGAATAGAGATGATAGTGGAGAGCTTATTAGTGAATCATTACATGAACCAAATAGTGATTTGAACTTGCAAAGTGAGTTGTAATCATACAGATCAAAACCCTATTGTTTTATTTCTAATCATTGTAAACATTTTGTATTGAAATCCTTTTAACAGAGGTTGACCTAATAGTCTGTGTAAATCCTTGAACAAGGTGACATACTAAATGGAATGATCAAAGTCCTTTAACAAGGGCACTCCTAATAGGGTGATTAAATCCTCTAACCAAGTCACATTTAACAGTGTGTATTGTAAACCTTTAACCGGGTTGGCTCCTAACAAAGCTCATTTCGAAAGAGTGAAAATTGGTGACATGTTGCTAGTTTTTTTCTTGAATTGGGTTTCCACATAAAATCCTAGTGTCAGACATGTGTTGAATGCTTTATATGTTTTACAGTTTATGTTCAACAAAATGTGTTGTGTTTGAGATAGTAATTTTATCAGTACAGTAGAAACCAAACAACAATAGGATAAATAGAACAATGGGTGTTTTATGTTTAATTGTTCAAATGGTACTAATGGACGTTAAATAATTGATTCACCTCCCCCCCTCTCAATTATTCTAAACATTTTTAACAATTGGTATCAGAGTTCAATGCTTATAGAGAAAAGTTTGAAGGTACTTAAAGCCAAAGATCATAACTCACAAAAGAGATGTACCCAAATTGAACAAGGATAACTTTCCTACATGGAAAACTTTGATAAGGTTGCATATATCTAGTACCAGTGATGTTGCTATCAACTTTGTGAACAATGAGTATGTGAAGGTAACAACTACTCCTCTGAAAGCTAATCAACTGAAGAAGAAGAAAGAACACAATCAACCAATGCTAGAGATTTCCTCAACCCTAAGTTATGTCGATTTTGATGACTTAAAAGATAGTGATAGTGCAAAGAAAATGTGGGATAAATTGAAGACCATATATGAAGGTAATGGCAATGTCTTGAGAGCCAAATCAAAGAGAATGAGAGGTAAAATTGATGACATGAGAATTATGGAAGGTGAGAATATAGTGTAATACTACACAAGAGTCAATGAAGTTGTCAATGCTATTTGTGGTGCAAATAGATAAATCAAAGATGAAATTGTGATAAACAAGGTATTAAGGACTCTACTCCCTATCTATGTCATTAGTGTCTACAATTCAAGACATGAGATGCACACTGGGTAATACTTCGACCTTGGAAGGTGTAATTGGTAGACTAACCGCTTTTGAGATATCTAACTTTAATAACTACACACTTGATACTATTGAATATGCCTTTAAGTCACAATTGATTCTTAGCAAAAGAACATGAAAACATGTGAAGAGTGATAGTGATAGTTTATGATGATGAGATTGATGAACTTGAAGCCCTTATTGCAAAATGATTTGGAAGAGGAAAATTTAAGTACAAAGGTAAACTACCTTTTATCTATTTTTCATGCAACAAGGTTGGTCATATTTCTGCTAGGTGTCCTGACAGAGAGGATAAGGATGAAAGAAAGGAAAGAAAATACAAAGAAATAAAGAAGATATGATTAAGACTGCAAGAAAAATAAGGATGAAAAAGGTAAGAAATATTGTTATATTGTTGAAGAAGAAACAAACATTGAATCTAAAATTAATGATGATGAGGTTGTCTATGTGCTATGAAAGAATATTCTGATGAGGATGAGAAAACTATGTTGATCTCTTATATTAAATAAAGTGATAGATGGATAATTGATAGTGGACATTCAAATCATATGAGTGGTGATAAAGATAAATCTGAGGATATTGGTCCATACAAAGGTGGATGTATCAAATTTGGTAATGATATTCCATGTGTTGTAAAAGGTAAAGATACTATTCAACTGACTGATAAGATAAAATGTGACAATGTCTTCTAGGTTGAAGGACTTAGTTATAATCTATTCAGTGTTTCATAGCTAAAAAAATCAGGTTATAGAGTTGAATTCCATAATGGAAAGGCCAAGATACATGATGTTGATAGTAAGCTGATTGGAAGTGATGATCAAACAAGAGGTAACTTGTTCTATCTAGATCTATCTAATAAGACATGTTTGTTTGCACAGCAAGTAGATGTTTTGTTATGGAACAAGAGGCTATGTCATGGGAACTTTGACAATTCAATAAGATGAAGAAAGTAAGAGGGTTTCTTAAATAGAAGAATCCTAACAATGCTATGCATAAACAATATCGATAGGGCAAAATGATCGAGTCTAGTTTTAAGAGAAAAAGATATGCTTCTAGTGATATTTTGAATTGGTTCATACTGACCTATGTGGACCTGTTGATGTTCAAATCTATCATGGAGATAATTTTTTCCTTCTATTTTTTGATGACTACTCTAGGCTGATGATTGTGATGTTCCTTAAAGCTAAATCTAATACTTTTTAGTTATTCAAGTGGTATTTAGCCAAAATTGAAAAAGAAACAAGGAAGAGTTCGAAGTGATTGATATCTGATAGAGGTGGTCAATTCATTTCAAATGAGTTCAGTACAATCTAAAATAACAAATGAATTAAAAATAGATGTCATCACCAAGGACCCCTCAGAATGGGATAGATGAAAGGAGAAACAAATCAATAACGGATTGTATAAGAACATTAATGATGGAGAAGAGTGTATCAAAGAATTATTGGAGAGAAGTTGTTAGTACTACTGTCTATACCTTGAATAGAGTACAAGTCAAGAAAGGTATAAATGCTATACCTTTTGAACTATGGTATGAATATGCTCCTAATGTGAAATATTTCAAAATATTTGGAAGTAGATGTTATATACTTAAAAATAAAAAGAATGAAAATCTTGATGCAAAAAGTGATGAAGATATATTCTTAGGATATTCCACCAAGAGTAAAGCTTACAAATGTTTGAACTCTAACACTAACAAAGTTTTAGAAGTGCAAATGTGAAAATTGATGAGTTTGCAGAAAGAAGTCACATTGCATGCAAAGAAGAACCTAAAGTCTATAGTACATTCATCTATATGGATGATGATGCTGTGAGCACTCTAAATGAACAAGCTTCAAGCTATAGTTTCCCAGTAGATAGGAAATGATGTAGTGCAACAAATTATCGAGCAATAGAGAGTGGGTGCCAAGCAATAGACTAAAGAGGCCAAGTGATAGACAAGAAATGTCAATCATCAGATATAAATGTTGAGCATGTAGAACATAAAATAGAACTTGAAAAAAAAGGAGAAAATGATCTTGAGATTATTTTCTAACATTAACGTGTAGAAGAACAGAGAAGAAAACCACTTGTGCTAGCAAACTTTGTAAGAAGACATCAAAAACTTGAAGAAATCATTGGTGATGTTAAATCAAGTGTCATGACAAGAAAAAGACTCAAAGATGAAACATTATTACTTTGTGAATTTGAGCCCAAAATAGGAAAAAATGCTTTAGACAAAGAAGATTGCATTTAGTCAATGAATGAGGAGATTGAACAGATTAAGAAGAACAATATTTGGACTCTAGTACCAAGACCTAAACACATAAATGTCATTGGAACAAAGTGAGTTTTTAGAAATAAACTCAATGAAAATGGTGAAGTAACAAGGAATAAAGAAAGATTGGTAGGAAAAGGATATGCTCAAGAAGAAGAAGTTTATTATGAAGAAACTTTTGCTCCTGTGGCAAGACTTGAAGGAGTTAGAACTTTTCTTGCATATTAAACCTACAAGAATTTCAACGTATATCAAATGGGTGTCAAATATAATTTTTTTTATTACTTGAAGAATAAGTGGTCTTTGAGTAACTTGAAGAATTTGTAGATCTAGACAAGAATAACATGGTATGTAAATTGAACAAAGTCCTCTATAGATTGAAACAAGCCCCAAGAGAATGGTACGAAAGACTACATAAGTATTTGGTGAAGATTGGTTTTGAAAGTACAAATGATAACAATAATCTATATTTGAAGAATGCTAAGAAAAATGAATTAGTTCTATCTAAAATATTTTTTGGTAGCATTATATTTGGAGGAAGAGAAGCATTATGCAAATCATTTGCTAATGAAATGAAGAAAGAATTTGAAATGTATATGTTTGATGAAATCAAATTTTTTGTTGGATTACAAATATGTTAAATGAATTTTCAAGACTAGCAAGCACACCTATGTCTACATAACATAAGCTATCTAAGGATAATGAATTTTTTGATGTGAACCAAACATTATATAGATCTATGATTGGAAATTTTCAATATGTTTTTCACAATAGACCTGACAGTACATTAGTAGTTGGGATAGTTGCTCAATTTTTAGAAAATCCTAAGGAGATTCACATGATGACTATGAAAAGGATAATGAGATATTTAAAAGGTATAAAAGACTATGGATTGTACTACAAGAGAAGTGACAGCTTTGAACTAAGGTATTCATTGACTCAGATTGGGAAGGAAATATTGACAATAGAAAAATAACTAGTGGAGGTGCATTATTTATAGGAAAGAGATTGGTGTTATGGACAAGAAAGAAACATAATTGTATTACCCAATCAACGTCTAAAGCTAAGTATGTGGCAGCTACAGTGAACTATTCAAACATTATGTGGATAAAGAAATTACTAAAAGGTATGAAAGAAAAAATTACAAATCCAATAGTTATCTATTGTAATAACACAAGTTCTATTAACATTTCAAAGAATCTAGTGATGTACACTAAGACAAAATATATTGCTATCAAGTATCACTACTTGAGGCAACTAGTTCAAAACAAAGAAGTGAATTTAGAATATGTGCACACCAAAGAACAAATTATTGACATATTCACTAAAGCCTTACCTAAAGATGCTCATGAATATCTTAGAGATAAATTAGGGGTGATTCCCCTAAACAAATTAATTTAAGGAGACAAGTTGCATTTCATAAAAATGTGCTAATCAGAATATCTTACACATTGATACAATACAACTCTACTTTGAGAATTGCATAAGCTAGATAGTTAAGTACAACATAATAGATTAGTCAGAGACAAATGATAGAAATTAGCAAACATGAAAAATATACATAATATAGATGTATTTGAAGCTCAACAAGATAATTATCTTTGGCATTATTTTTGAAGAGAGAGAGATATATATCAAAGAGGGAGAATATGCAAAGGAGAGATATACAACAATCAGAGAATAAGATCTATAAATAGAAGGAGAGATGTATCCAAGAGGGAGATATATTATTTTAGAGGGAGAAAATTAGTAAAGAAAATCATAATTAAATCTTTTGGATTTTATGGTAACTAAGTTAGATGCATTGAGATATTGAGCTATTATTAATATTGAGATGTTGTCATCAATGCCAAAGAGAGAGATTGTTGGAAACTTACAATTGGAATAATTGCTATTTTTTCATTTATGTCAAATCTATTGATAAGACATATTGATATCTAATCTAAATGTCATATCTATTTGATTGATGAAGAGGATTTGTGAAATTTCTCATAAAAATAGCACCTATAGGAAATTTTGAGTTATGAAAAGGAAGCTACAATGGACATTTGATTAGTTAGACTTTGATAAGACACATTGATTGTTTATATCATGAAAAGTTAAGTTAAACTGAGCAATAGAGTAAAATGTTGAGGAATGTTGACTGATGCTAGTGTGAACTGAGCCACAATAAGTGCCGAGAAAATCTAGTATTGACCGAGCAAGATACTTGATGCCAAGCCAAAATTTTCACAGTGATTGAGTGCTTAAGTGATGATCAAGTGTCAGAACTTAGTGATTGTTGGGTAACAATGTTGAGAATGAAATTGAGGAAATCGTAATTCCTAGCTGACTCAGTTGATTTATTGGGAGATGTAAATTGTGTTGAAATAAATTGATGAGTTGGATCATTAAATTCAAGGTAAGGATTAGGTAAATACCTAATAGATAGATTCTAGAGAATTTTCTAGAGAATGATCAAGAAGGTGGAAAAATTTAATGAATAATGTTAAACCTGATCATAAACATTAAGATCTACAGTGATCGTGGAAAATGGCAAAGCAAGAATTACTTATTTAAAGAGGTATAGAGCTAAACAAGTGAGTGTGAGTGTGAGGAGCATAAAAAAGAAGGTTGATTAGAGATGCACAAAAGTGAATGTGAAGCTAAAGGAGATTGCTTGTGCATGTTTTGCTGGTATTGATAAATGAAATATGAGCAGATGGCTTAAGTTTTGTTGGAAGGAGAAGATTGATTTCCTGAAGGGTTGCCAAGTGAATCAAGAATAGAGATGACAATGGCGATCTTATCAGTGAATCAACAAATGAACCAAATAGTGATATGAACTTGCAAAGTAAGTTGTAATCATACAGATCAAAACCCCATTGTTTTCTTTCTAATCATTGTAAATAGTTTGTATTGAAATCCTTTCAATAGAGGTTGACCTAATAGTCATTTGAAGGACTTAACAATATATTTAAATCCTTTAACAAGGTGACATTTTAAATGGAACTATCAAAGTCCTCTGACAAGGCCACTCTTAATAGGGTGATGAAATCCTCTAACTAGGTCACACTTAACAATGTGTATTATAAACCTTTATCAGGGTTAGCTCCTAATAGAGATGACTTCAAAATAGTGAAAAATTGGTGACATGTTTCTAGGGTTTTTTTCCAAATTGGGTTTTCATATAAAATCCTAGTGTTAAACATGTGTTGAATGCTTTATATGTTTTACAATTTATATTCAAAAAAATATGTTGTGTTTGAGACAATAATTTTATTAGTGCAGTAGAGACCGAGAAACAACATGATAAACAAAACAATGAATTTTTTATGTTTAATTGTTCAAATGATACTTATCACCCCCCCCCCCCCCCCCCCCCCCTTAGTTATTCTAAACATCTCTAACAATTATGATAATGAAAAGGAGTGATTCATGTGAGGGAGACTTGCAAAATACATCTACTGCATGTATGGAAGTATATGCGCGGAGATCACAAAAAGAAAATGATGGGATCACAATTGTTTGGGAGGAAGTTAAGTTTGTTCATTACATGTGCAATGATAAATTTGGGAGGAGAAACATCACGCAGAGAAAATAACTAGAGGGTTGTCACATACCCATGCCCATATTATTGAAATCTCCCCAAAAAATCTATGCACTCTATGCAAGGCTTCTAATGTGTGCAAAAATTCATTGCCTGTGGTGGAGGATGTATAATGAAGGGTGTAAGAGAAATTGATCGAGCAGTCAACACAATATATTTTGAGATTTTTGCAAATGGAACAAAATGAGTTCTTTCATGGTCATTTCATAGAGAAAGTGTAAATAACTTTATCCAACATCTATTGTGTGTTGGGCATTATTTGTGCTTTTATATATGCACCCTCAACTTGTAAGTGTCAAAGAAAAGGCTTTATGACTTGAAGACCTATGTGATTGTGTGGGCCTAGTGTCATGTTGGGTGTGTACCCATAAGGAGATTTTGATCAAATGAGATCTTGATGTGGCGATCCGACAAATGAATTAGAGTGTGACACCTGACATGCGTCCAAAGGTAGAATGAGTTGGAAAATGTTGACACATGGTGAAAGGTCACATTATCATGATGACATGGCATGATATTGATGAGGCATTGAAAACATGACTGAGTGACATGTGGCAAGGAAAATGTGTGGCATAGTGACATGTGGCATGCAGAACGAGGCACTTGACTAGGCGATAATGATATGTGTTGAGCTTTTGTGATGTCTCGATGACATGGTAGTTGCTAACATGACATGTGACAAAGAAATGTGTTGACATGTGTCAAAAATGATGTGGAGGAACATAGTGGACCAAGATCAGAGTGTCCATTTTTCTATCTGGTGTGAAATCAACAATATTTGTGAGGTCAAGATCAAAAGATGCTCATATGTTAACCAAGATGATAATGGAATAGGGTGCCATGTGGCCCGAGTGGGCCCACTGATGAGGTGGTGAAGTCAAACCAATCAAGAGGTGCCACGTGGTGCCTAGGTGGTAGTAGGGCCTAGCTAAATGTTGACAAAGTAGGTGACAAGGGCATACTTGACCAATCAGAGGGTGACAAATGTCACCAAGCTGGGCAACTAGGTTTGACACAATATTGGAAAAATAGGGAAAATTCTAAAGTGTTCAAAATTCATTTTTTATTTTCCCTATACATGAATGTGCATCCTAGTTTTAAACAAAAGGGGTTTGTTATTATAAAGTTTTAACTTTATAATAAAGTGAAATATTTGCAAAATGAAAAGGCATGTTCATCATTTCTAGACATGCAACTTCAACTAGATGCCTAGGGCATGTTCTGGAAGAAAACATAGGCCTATCATATATTGTTGGAAAGCTCTCAGAGTCTGGTTTCCATTGTTGCAATCAAATTTTGCACAAGTATCAATGGGTAAGAGTTATGTGCAAATTTTTTGAGGTGCTCCAATTTCAACTATATTTTGGTTTAGCAGTTCAAATTTAGTTTGTTACAAAATGGTGAAGTGAATATCTACAAAACTTGGAGAGGGTCTTGTTGGTGATGTGATTTTTTTTCCTAACCAATTTGGTGAAGCATCTAACAACATTTTATCAATGGACTAGGTGTTTTATCAAGATGGGTTTTTTCTCATCATTTAGAGAGATATTTTCAGAGTTTGTTATTCATAATGATGAGATTTGATCTGGGTTTCAGTTCTAGAGAGAGAAGAGAGGATTTTCTTTAGAAATGGATGGAGATTCAATTGGACAAGTATCGGCTTGATATTAGATTTGGGATTTTCATTCTCTTATATCTTCATTCTCTCTTTCTTTGTATAGGGTTGGTTCCAAAATTTTGGACAAGTTTACATAGTTGTGATTCCATCATTTTTTGCAGTATTATCTCTTATATGAACATCAACAATGAAATTCTAGTGTCCATTTTAGATCTATTTGGTGTTTTATGAGTTATTTCCATGCATCTTGAATATACTTGTTTCAAAGAAATGAATGCAGAGTAGAAAAATCAATTAGTTTCATTTTGATTCTTGTCTCTTGTCTTTGTAGTTTGCAATATTTTGTGATGTATGAGCAAAGATCATAGATCTTAGTTGTAGCTGGTTAGAGTTGCATGTCTTGATGTGTTTTTCCATTAATTCAAAGAATCAAGTAAATGTTTGATGTAGCTTGAAAAGGTTGCAGATTTCATGGAAGGATTTGATGAGCATGAGATTCAATTTGAACACCAATGTATGATTCTCAAAGTGAATTGATAGATCTAATATCATGGTGTATGTTGTGATTTCTGGAATACCCAATGCATAGGGCACTAGTTAGGCATAGGATCTGTATGTATCTTGTTGTTTCATATGTGAGTTATGCTGAAATCAATCTTATATCAAAATCTTTTTCCCTTTCATGTTGTAGAGTTGAAAAGGATACCCACACTTAGATTGTGAATCTCATAGATAATTTTAATAGCTATTTCATGCCTTTTTCATTGCTTGAGCATAAAAGATTTGGATTTTTTAAGTAGTTAAATATACATTTATATTTATGGTTTTTTGTACTAGTAATATATGGATAAATCTAAGGTCTATCTACCTAGGTTTTGCAGAGCCTAACGTGAAGAAGGAGTTTAGCCTTATAGTTGGCCTAGGTTATAATTGAAGTGTATCCATCATAGGAGATAGCTTCCCTTAGATGCATTTTTTTGTTAGCTACTTGGTAGTTAAAATCTATGTTAAAATAGGAGCCAACACATGCCGTATTTATGTCCTTAAACAATGGCAAGGTAGTCAATCACATAAATTTTGTGTTAGCATTTTAAGACCACATTTATTTATTTAGTTATCACTTATTAAGGACTCTGCTAAGGGATACCTTGGGATCCCTTTGTGTCTCAACTCATCCTAAAGAGGCACTCCACTCCATTACTCAGACATTAAACAAGCTCATCTTGTTACAATAACTAGAAACCAAGAAAAAAAACAAATAATAATAAATAATAAGATTATATCTATAAAAGACTCAAATTCATAAACCAAAAAACATGATAAACTCAATTGGTCTCAAATATTAAGAGTTTGGGTCCCTCATACCTTGGCATAGGAGCATAGCTCAACTACATACTTGGATGTGGTCTCATACACCATCCATCCACATATCACATACATGTTCAAAGTTATACATGGTAGGTGCCAACAAAAAGACAAAGAAATACAAGGAGGATATCTCAACTTCAAAACACTAAAGGCAAAAATTGAATGAAAACCAAAGAAAGACACGACAATCATATGGATCAAATGACTACTATTCCAAGAGAACAGATTCATATGGAACCCATAATTCATCTTGTTTGAATACAAGGAAGGCATAAAACACCCAGAAGCAACCAAATACCCAATTTCATGTAAAATTCAATAAAGACAAAAATCAACACATTTAACATTGAAGGAGAGATTTTGGATTGAGTTATAAAATAATTAGAATGTCCTCTATCTATCCCAACCCCATAATCCTACTTCTTGTAGCAAGGAATACTAAATCCATATCTCAATCATACCAAAACATGGTGATGGACAAATTCTGGTGGCATGCAACATGATGTAGTGAATAAAAAGCTCAAAAATCAAACATCAAATAAATCAACAAAATTAAAACCCATTGGTCTAAATCCATCCAACATCATAATTTTTGAATAAAATATTAGATCCAAGCACTTCATGGAAATTTGACAACATAACAACATAAAAAAGCTTTGAACCTCGCTTGGGAAAACTACAAGAACTCACAAATTTCCAATCAAGTGGATGAAAACAATGAAATCATGAGGGGGCATTAGTTATCACCCATGAACTAATATAAATTTACTTCAATTGAAAAGAATAAGAAAATCAAAAGATTCAAAGAATCATACCTCACATGACTAAAACAAAGAAAATGGAGAAATAAACAAAAATTCTATTGAATCGAATGAAACCTTCAAGGAGTGGAGTAATTCTAACACAAATCCAATGAGATACTTCACTCATTAATATGACACTTATATTTAACCCAACAAGAAAAATTTTGATTTTATCCAAGAGGGTTTGGAGCAAAATCACCAAACTCTCATAACATAAAATGAGGAGTATAAAACTCATTTTTGACATTATAAGCACTTTTTCCAAAAGAGAATTTCAAAATAGATGATTTAAGTAATTAATAATATATTTTATATTTTCCCAAATGAAAATAGATAAAATCCAAGTAAATGGAATCCAACTACAAAAAGTTAGCTGATAATTAAACTAAAACTATAAAATCTGTAAAATGCATTAAAACATCATTTTACTTTAAAATCTTCCATTGCAACTGTGGGAAATTTAATGCACATACATTCACTAGTCTATCACAAATGTAATATGAATATGGATTTACCAATCACATACTAGATGGGTAATATATAATAATAAAATATGTTGCTCATATAAGGACAACATTGACTCAGTATGTAAGGTCAAAGCTACTATCTCCTGGTACTACTTTTGGAGATATAGGTACACACTCAATTCATGCAATTTAGGATGAATGTACCTAGTACATATTCAATAAACATGTAAATATCAAGTGTAGATGCTTAATATATAAATAGCTAAAGCACAAATAGGAAAAATCCATGTGAATGAGAACATGACATTGTGTAGATCTTGCAAGAAAGTGACTACGACTTTGTTCCCTCTTCCTACTAGCACCCACAAAAAATCAACACATAAAAGGGGTGTAGTACAATATAAAAATATATAATAATATGAAAAAAAATTTAAATTAAATCATCATTGAAGACTACTCCTCTACAATAATCATCATTTAGCATTTCAACTTAATAGGTCTAAACGTTTATTATTATTAACATTTGGAACTACTCTACAATAATAATCATTTAGTAGTTATGAGAAGATCAAACAAAAGGAAATATATGAGATCTTAGATTGATACAATTTTTAGATGATCATATCAAATGAAATGGGCATGTTTGTAGAAAGAAACTAGAAAGATATTCTATATAGATGAAGTATGAAATTTATGATTTGGAGTACACGCTATAGACACTTAGCATTCAGTGTGAACATATCATCATTTAAGATCAAATGTGTGTGCAAGATTATACATACAATGAATAATAAAGGAGGGAGTTGAACATACCAGGGAGGTCCCAAGGCTCACACTTGTTGAGGTCCACTTTAGCAATGACCCTTGCTATGAAACTGCTATCCAAAAGCTTTCTCATGAGATAATGCATTATGGGCTTTTCACCAATGGGATGAAACTTAAATCCTAGAGGAATTTGTACATCATCTTTAACATGATTGTAACCAAAGTTAAGGTCCTCCATCATTGAGTTCTCAAATTGTCCACTTAGCCTTTTTTCAAATTTTGATATGTGGATTGTGGAGAGATGTTGTGTTGACTTCTTATATGGGTGTTATGAGAGGTGCGAAAATAGGATGGGATGGGATGTGTGGAGAGGCATAGATCAAAGATGAAACTATTTCCAAATTGAAATGTAGCCTCGACATGGTGTGTACATGTGTAAGAAAAGCATCATCATAGAACACTTGCTTAGTGTTAGAAGAATATGTGTATATATCAATATCATTAAAGTAGGGGGGATATTTTGGTTTTGTGTGGGAGGCAACCTATTAAAAGATCCTCCTATGATGTATCTGAAAAAAATAAGAGGGAAAATGTGTGTGTGTGTGTGTGTGTGTGTGTGTGTGTGTGTGTGTGTGTGTGTGTGTGTGAATATGTGTGTTGTCAATAATGGTAGAAAGTAAGTGAATGCAAAATTAGGTCACAAGGGAACAAAAAGGAGTTTGTGGGGTTCTAACTAAGATCAATAAAGGATTATTTTGACTGACTAATGCACAATCATATGATGGGAATAAACAAGCCTATGTGTCATTATTATTTATGATCATAGTCAAGGTACTACACTATTTAGTGCCTAGTCATTCATGTTTGTTTATATTCTTACCCACCTTAGAATTATCCTAGCTATTCCTTAGCAAATCCCAGCTAACTATATAAATCAAAACCTCAAAAAATAGAATTAAAAAGACCATAATTGGGGTTAGAAGATATACTAAATGAATATTTGAATGCCATGGGGAATGATCTTGTTGTACGATTGCAGTAGGGGATTGCATTTGTGCTACAACTTAGTGTTGATAAGAAGTTATCCCAAAAATATTGGTGCCACAAATTGTGCTTCACAAATGTGACAAGGGTTACAATGTTCTTAGGGCATGACTGATGGTGTTTTTGCACATATAAATATTGGTTTCTAGCAATTTCATTTTTAAACAAAATTAGGTTTCAAGATAGGAAATTTCATTTTCAAATCGCATAAATCAAGTTTCAAACAGTTTCATTTTCAAATCACATAAATTAGGTTTCAAGCAATTTCATTTTCACAATAGATAAACTTGAAGCAACACACATCTTTACCTAGGTAGCATCGATGATATGTATTTAAGAATGATTTAGAATAACTAAGATGGGGGGGGCGGGGGGGAGGTGAATCAATTATTTTTAGGTCCAAATGTAGCAATTAAACTTTTTAAACTCATCAAACAATTTAGATCTAATATCTAATCCACTTGGTCTCTATAAAAACTTATCAATAACATAAACTTGCAGTCCATTATCCCAATAATAACAAACCCGCAAAAAGTAAAACGTTAATAGTAAAACATCTCAAATAACATCCACACAACTAAGACAACATGATTTAACGTGAAAACCCAATTTAGAAAAAATCACCAACAACATCTCACCAATTTTTTACTCTTCTAAAGTGAGCTTTGTTAGGAGTCAACCCTATTAAAAATTACAATACACAATATTAGGTGTGACCCTATTAAGAGATTTAATCACCCTATTAGGAGTGGCCTTGTTAGAGGATTTAAGAAATTCCCATTAGAATTTCATCTTGATTAAAGGATTTACAGATGAGTGTTAGGTCAATCTTGATTAAAGGATTTAAATCGATACAATGGATAGAAAATAACACTAGGTTAATTTGAATAAATACAACTCACTTTGCAAACATAGATCACAATTTAGTTCAATAGTTGACTCATTGATTGGCCTCCATTAACATCACCATCATTGAATCGCTTAGCAACTCTTCAAGCAATCACTCTTCACCTCAACACTTCATTGTTCATCCTTTAGCTCAAGTTCATCAATCAACAAAATAAAAAATTGTTCCAACATTTAAAGGTTTGCTAACCTCTACCAAAATTTTCATATTAGCATGTATGCCTCCTTAAATAGGTAGCTTGATATTTTTTCACTTAAACACCACCGTTGATCTTAGTTTGGGTCAGCTTCATCAAATGTTTCATCTTTTCATTTCCTCCTTCCTCTTCTAGAAACTTCTCAAAACTTCTCTTAAAATATATATATATATATATATATATAAATTCTTGAATACGATTTCCCTTTCATTAAATATTCCATCTCATCAATCCTTATCTTCAAAATTCTTTACATATTCCAATAATTCAACTATGTTAGTCAAGAATCTCAATTCCTTCACAAACTTAAAAATGTTGTCACTCAATAAATGTTGTGCTCCTTGGCCTCAGCCATCACTAGATAACTTAGTCATCACTAAACTATTTTTTTTAGCTTACATTTTTTTTTGCTCGGTCCATTTATTGGTGCTTAGTCCAAATTCTTTATTACTAGGTCTTGTATCACCTATTTTAGTAATTAAAAAAGGAATACTAAGATTAACAAAGCACTCACAGTACCAAATAAACTAACACTTATGAGAGGAAAAAGGAAGAAATGAAGGATAATGCAAACCAAGTATGGTAAGCTCTCCAAATGAGTCCTTTATCTTTGGATTTTTCCAAGATGAGGGATGTGTGCTCAAATAGGCTTCAAGTTTCAATAGAGTTTTTCGAAGGGGTGGATGGGTGAAAATGTAGCCATGGGTGTGTGTGAGGATTATAGCATAACAAGGGTGTAAAATGGATCACTGTGGTCTTCAATGGAGCATTATAAGTTTGCATGAGAATGGATTATGGATCATGAAGGGGGAGGTTCCAATTTATAGGCCAAGGGGTAGTGATATGGATGGCCAAGATGTGAGCTACGTGGTTTGGTGAGGAAGTGGCAGGATATCATGAAAAAGAAGCACATGGATTGTTCTTGTTTGGAGCCAAAACAATGACACTTGTCACAAGGAGGATGAGTGTGAGAGGAAGAAAGAATTTAAGGGAATGTGACCATTTTGGGGAATCTGAGGGGATAAGGTGGAGCTATGAGGGTTGTGGGCTTGTAAGAGGAATTTATGGGGTATTTATGGAATTTGGGTGAGGATGTGAAGGATGTGACATAGGGGAGACTTTGGTTTGGGTTAGAAAGTCTTAAGTGGTGTTTAAAGTTGTACAAATGATAAGGATGGATTTATGCTTAGGTTTAGGAGGGGATTAAGGATGCAAGTGTCATGTTAGAAGGGTGTAAGTGGATGAAATTAATGAGGGAGATTAATTAGTTGGCTAAATAGGGTTAGTATGGGTGAATGGGTTGGATTTAGCTAATGGAAGGGTTATACGAATAGATAAGGAGTTTAAGAGGTTGGAGGATTTTATTAAAAGTGATTTATTTAATAAAAGGGGGTTTTAGAATTATATTAAATAGGGATATCACCTTTATTTAATTTAATAGGAGAAAGGGGATTTAATTGATAATTGAGACTATTGGTTTTCTTTTGAATATATCAATTGGACTATAGTTAATTAATTGATTTAATTAGCTAGGGGATGACAATAGATTAATTAAATATTGAATACTTAATCAATGATTCCTTAGGAGATAACTACGTAGGATTACTTATGATGTAATTAGATTTAGGTGTCTACATTTTGCCCCTCTTTGACATAGTGTTGGAACAACACTTATTTCAAAGAAGTTTTTGTTAGAATTATTTAGAATAACTGAGGGGTGGGGGGGTGAATCAGTTATCCAAGGTCCAATGATGTCCAATTAATTTTTTTCTACAAATCCTTAATGGCACATAACTAAAATTATCATGTATGCAATTGAACATTAAACAACCATGAAAAGTAAACAAGCATCACACCATAACACTAAGGATTTGATAACCCATAAACCCTCCAAGAATAAGAAGTTAAAACTGGAGTGGGGATGATACCCACAAAATAACTTCGCAATTGATTTCAACCACTTTTGATGGTCTACCCTATTAAAGGCCTACCCTATTAAAGGCTACATCACATTGTTAAATGTAACCTTGTTAAAGGATTTAAGAACATTCAACTTGGAATGTCACCCTATTAAAGGATTTACATAGAGCTATTAGGCTCACCCAAGTCCATGGGATTTTCAATCACCTTCTCAAAAGAATCTTTCATCCCTCTCTAAGGATCTCCTATCCTCCTCCTAAGGATCTCTTATCCTTCTCCTAAGGATCTCTTTGTCCTTCTTCTTGGGATCTTCTATTCTTTTCTTGAGGCTTATCCACCTAGCTGTTAAGCTAACCTAGCAATGTAGGGTTTCAATATCTAATACAATGGTAAGAAAATATTAGAAAGGTTTTGACCTGATATAGATTACAACCGTAACTATGCAGATTTCAGATCACTCTTCAATACCTTTCTTTGCTTGGCTTCTCTTCCTTGTGGTGCTGACAGTTTGTTCAACCTTCAAGATCTATCTCCTTGAGTTCTTCCACTCATTATGCCAATGCAATCTCTCTGGCACTAGTACATTTGACCCCAATTTTTGACCAAAACTTTCGACCATCTAATAAATTGGGGTCAATTTGGTCAAAATGTGCAAGGCAACATCATGACTTTTTTTAAATGTGAGCCCATGTTGGTCAAAATTTTGACCAACACGAGCTCACACTATGTGAAAATTGAAAAAAGTGTTGTTTGCTGCCCTAATCTCATTGTTATGTGACCCAGAAGATAGCTCATGCACTAAACCATTTTCTACACTACATTTTGTGGCTAGGAGTATGCACCAAAAGGGTTTTATAACTTCAACACCAATAGGGTTTGACATCTTGGGTTCTTTGGTGCTTGATTGTAGCAGAGGAGAGCTCGTAAATGCTTCAAAGTTGATCCATTGAAAGAGATTTCAGAAAGAAGGCAATGTGAAAGGATTAAATAACAACTGGAAATGTTGAAGAGTCTCCTTCCGAGCATTACAAAGGCGAGTTGAAGTTTTGTTTTATAGATTGACATTTGATTAATCATAATACATTTGATTGAAGTTTTGTATTATAGATTTGTTTTATAGTTGAAGTTCTTTTTTATAGATTTGGTATCCATTTGATTAATTCATTCAAGAATGAATAGAAAATGAGATAATGGGTGATCAAGAAAGGTTCATCATACAAGACTAACTAGCAGTTTTGAGTAGAATAGCAAGATGTGTGGTATGAAAATGAATAAGCTCATCATATTAAGCATCAGGCCTAGAAGGGATCAACTATTGCCAATAATATGATTCCTTACCATTATCCAAAATCAAAGGAACTATGAGAAATCACTCCAAAATTAGGATTTCCCAGATTCCATCATGGATCATCTCCACAATATTTGTGTCTCTCATCATCATGATTATCTAACTAATTTATTTCAGTCATGAAAAAATCAATTCTTATCAAAATTAGGTAATGCAACTTTGTCCTTCATCTTAAAGGATGAGTAACTTTGAACCTTACCAAGATCCAACTCTTGATTGCCATTAAGATACATCCATTTAATGTACATGCAAAACATATCCTAGTTCAAATTAGCAGCTTGATATAATATCAGAGTAGCCCCGCAAAGATATGGATTTCAAATTAGACTCCCAATAAAGTTGAAAGTTGCATACACCAAAAATCTTCCTATTTAAAATTGTCCACGATAATCCTACATTAAAATTGCTTAATGGACAAGCAATCTTGTAAAGGCAAACTGTTATGCTCTGCTAAACTGGGATTGGCAACCCTTAACAAATGTTGAAAATAGAAGATTATAGTCCTTGTTAATAATATATCTGAATGTTGAAGTTAAATATATGTTAAATGAAGAAGCAATTATCATAAGGAAGCTATGGATAGATGAGGAAGGATCATCATATAAGGAGGAACAATTACATTAAGCTTGAAGAAGTACATAAATCATCAGCATTTTAAAGATCCAACTACCCCTGCATCATGGAGAATATGTCTTAAACTAACAATTACTTTGACAACTTTAAGCCTTTGTCCTTATTGCCATTTCTCATCATACGCTTAATAATCCACCCCAATTCTACAAAATCATTAGTCATTGTAATTTGTGCTTTGATTGCTTGCTTTCTTGCCTTGTTTTGAAAATATTTATATGCCCTATATAATTTTTTCCTTTTTTTGGACTAGACATTTCTCATTTTCTTTGTTCCCTAACTTGAGTTTTCAAACTAGTGCTTATAACAACCTCCTAAGATATTCATAAATACCAATAATCCAAAAGCAAGGCAAACAAATTTGATGAGTCAAAAAATAGAACACAAAACTATGAAGACCTAATCAATGGACACAAAAAGGCCCTCCAATAATAACCCTTAGATGAAATCCAAGGTATTACCCCTATCATTTCTAAAGTCTAGACAATTCAAATTCCAAAATTCTCAAAAAGAATATCTATTATAACAAAGTTGAGTATCCCTATCTAATTTGCATCTACTATCCCCATGTATAATTACAAACTTATCCATACTTACAACATTCATTCTATACACATGTATGCATCTTACTAGATCAATCTAGATGAAGCTTTGAAAAAGTTTGCTTCAAAATAATAAAATCAACTACTAGAATAACCTACAAATCTATTACTATGCAATCAAGCCAACTATGCTAGATAGTTTGAGGGTATCATGCCAACGTTAGGGTTCTTAGGGATGAGCAAAGGTGAACAAGTGATGAGAATATTAAACTTCATCAATAATAGAGTATTCAACCCTCTAAATGCTCAAAGGGCCAATTGACAAGAAAAGGTTAATGGTTTCTATTATTGGTAGCCTTTGGAAGACATTACAAGAAAGCAAAATCAAAATCATGATGTTATGCAGATGTTTCACAAGATAAAATCTATACTGATGAACAATACACAAATTGTCTTGGCTTTATTTACATGCAGAAAACAATAGAGAAGTTTTCATTCTGCCGAGTATAATGTACAACATTATAGCATGCCAAAAAATAACTTGAAATGTCAATTTAATTAAAATCCTGAAAATCTCACAATAGAAAGCAATTATGTTGAATAGGCTCATTAGAAGACCTTTCTATCCTACAAGGTAGGAAACATATACCCCTTAAAGCTCCAAAGTCCTAAGAGAACACAATATCTTTTAAGAATAATTCTCATATTCAATTAGACTTCAGAGAACCCTCTAGCTCATGGAAATTATATGGAATGAGCTTCCAAGAAGTGTCAAGAGGTATCTAAAAATACACAAATCATGTTTCTCATATGATTAGAGGATGAGTATCTCACACTTCCTGAATTTTAGAAGTTATATCCTCTGTCTACCATTTTAAGGGAAAAAGAAGCTTTTCCTCATACTTCGAGAATGAATGCCAATTTTTGGCATAAAAGAGGTCATGTATTATAGAAAATAAGGCCTAACACAAGGAACAATTCTTTTTGTTTCAACCAAAGACTTGTTGAGCCATACTCTTGAATATGTTTTGTATCTGCAGATCATGGAGCTGCAAAACAAAATTAGTGTATTACTTAGTAAAGATCTTCCCACACAAATTCATTTGTCAAAAAATACTTTTAAATACATTCAAAGATATAACTACCTCCTTCAAGCCCTCCAGGGAAGTTTCTCACAGTTCTAAAATTCTAGCTACAACAACCATTGACATAAATCTTTAAATACAATATCTCTATCACCTTTTATTAACTAGGAGAAATTTATAATCAGTCACCTTAGTCATACTTTATAATGTTGTGTACTCTTTTGGACATGCTTTGCCTTATCCTTCCTACCTGCAAAATTTATGAACTAAAAAATAGATGGTATTTTGTTTTTGTTTTCTTTGGAGAGCCAAGATTATGGTGTTCAATCCAAACAACATTTAGGCTATCTTTACTAATATAAATACCATTCCATTAGAACTATAATGTTCCCAATAGATTAAAGTAGGATCATTTTGTCATTTTTGTAATTTTTAATAGAACTTTGGATACATCTTTGCTGAAGATTTATGTTTACCATATGTTTCAGATATAATTAAGTTCTTAAACCATAGCTTTCAAACATGAAGATTTGGAACTGAAGACAGGGTTTGGGAGTGGGTGGGAGTTGGAAGCTGAAATAAACATGTGCTCAGGAGTTAGCTGAGCCAGTGAGGTTCAATTTAACAAAGAAAAATCCAAAAATTCCTCAATAAATCTATACTGACAATCTTTTTTCCTTTCAAGCTTAGCATGCTATCAAAAAAGCTATTCAGTGTTTGACTCAAATAGAATGACCACCACTTAGCATTGACATTAACTAATATTGTGAAGAGTGAGTGTATTGTGTGGTTCATTCATCAGTGTATCTTCAGTTCAAAGGAACTTGCACTAGGTAGAGATGCAAGGGCAATGCAAAATATTATTAACCTAGGGATGCTCTAGTCTCACAATGAAATTCTAGAAGTCTAGAGTAACTTTGAAGCAAGCCATCTTTGTGGGGAGAAAGGTCATGTACTTCTGTTTCTAGTATCTAGATAATAGACAAGTACATGGTTCTCATTCATTGGAAAGATCATATGTTGACCAGTGGCCCTTATAATACACTTCCATTTAAAGATAGAATGTTCTTTGAGGTTGATTTCAAGGAACATGGTATACATGTATGTTCATCTTGAGGAGTGGATATGGGCTCTATAGGGATGCAAGTTCCAAATTGGGTATAGAGATGTGCATTAGGTTTCTGAGACTTGTTGAATACCTGTGAAAAATTCTTTTATTGAAACATAATGTTCCATTTAGTCCTTTAAATGCACTTCTAATAGTTTATCTAATAAATCATATTTTTTATTTTTTGTAGAGCATTTATGAACTTATTTCTTATCCAATTTTTGCCATTGTTTCTGTATGAAATGTGTAGAGATGTTTTTTTGAAATAGAATCATACTAAAATATTTTGACATGCTTTTTAATGGCTTTGGTTTATCCATATTTCCTATTAAATGTGTATGAAAAAGGTGTGACTACAATTAAGCTTCCTAAATCAATAATTAAAGGCTCAAACTTACTACTCATGGGTTTTCTAAACTATGGAAATTCTTATTACCTCCTAATACAATTAGATATGGATTTCAAGCCTCTTTTTACCCTTTTGGAGTCCAAGCAAGACTCAACAAGTAGATCTGGTCTTCTTTCCAGTTCCATCCACATGTTTCATTTCAACAAGATTAATATTAGAAGAATGCAAATGGTGGATCATGAGGTGAACTTGAGCCTTTTAGACAATGGGCAATCATCTCTAGAGAAAGAGATAACAAAAATTTCAAATTTAATGTCAGAATCTGTGTCTAATCTTGATGCATTTATAGATTCTGATCTTTAGGGCCAAGGGTGCTTGCAGTCAAGATTTTCATCTCTAGTAGATGATGTATTTGAGTTTGACAAGGGAATGCCGTTATCTTGATATTTACCAAAACATAATTTTCTTGTTGAATCTTCACCATCAAATCATCTAAGTGTTGTGTAGGGTATTCAGCAAGGAGGAAAGTATGGTCCATCAACTACATGTGATAGGAACTCTCAGTTGTCCTTAATTAATAATACTAGAAAAACTTCTATTAGAAGCTCACCTTTTAACACTAGGTTGATGTCTGAACCAAATCATAAGAATGTATGGTAGACTCGCTCAAGCCCCCTAGCTGGTGGACACAATTATGGAGTCAATACATCCACACTCAACCCTGCAAGGATCCAATCTCTTAATAAACTGTCATCAGCTACAAAGTATTATTTTAACCATGATCTCACTTCTTCAAAGTCTCCATTGCATTTGGGAAATACTTTAGGTTATCCATCAATGGAGGACAATCATCTAAGAAAAGTAATGGTCTCCAAAGGAGAGGCTCCCATCACATTCTACTCATTGGAAAACTAGTTCATCATATAGAACAAGAATATCATTAGTGCATAGGAATTCCATTCAATAGTTAAGGTCTTCTCTTTTTAAAACTTCAACTGGTGGTCAAACATCAACTATATTCAAAAGCTTTGCAACTAGCTTTCACATGATCCCCCCAGCATGCAAGTTTCTATTTCTAATTCACTATACTTTTGAGATGGAAAATGGTAGCATGTTGGGTTGGGCATGTCAATTGTGTTTACTAGATGCCTTCTATTTTTAACTGAATATCATCTAGCTAACGCATGAGGTATACATCTTATAGGTCAAACATTAGATTCTTTAACTTCTCATGGTAACACATCTGACATAACTCCAAAAATAAGTAATCAAAAGCATTGCCTTTCAGATATTGTGTAGTCAATTCCATCCTTGCAAGGAATATCAACTTATGGAGAAAATCAAAAGAAAAGAAAGACCTTTGAATCAGTTAATACACAACATGCTTCTGTTCAACTAAATGCTTCCAACGCTTTGGGGAGATTTGCTAGCCATGCATGTGGGAGCATTCTCAGAGAAGCTAATCATGGGAAAGCACCTTCAAGTATATATGTATCTTTTCTTCTTCAAGTGATTAGGCATTCTTCTTTATGTATTAAACATGCCCAACTTACAGGCCAAATGGAAGTCCTAAATATCCCATATATCAAAGATGTGGGCTTGTGAAAGCCCTTTATAGACTTATGGTTTTGGCTGCCCTATTCAAAAGAGGATGCATGGCAACATATTTGTTTGTGTCTTGGTAGACCTAGAAGCACCTATTAGGATGTCAAGGTAAATGATGAACACTAGAGGCCTACTCTAAAAGGGGATCTCTCCTCTTTATGAGTGGTCTTAGTCAATAGTTCCATATGAATATGTTTTATTTGATTGAATTCATTTATCATTAGTATTGACATGATACCTTCATATCATTTGACTTCTTAATATGATTCCTTATCTTCTAATTCCTCATGTTGGTGCACCTCAAACTACAATATTTGCCACTATCTTTCAAAAAATAGTAATGGATGACTAAGATCCCAAATAGCAATGGATGACCAAGTTGATACAATGAGTATCCACCAATTAGTGCCAAGACTTTTGAGTGCTCTTAAAGGAGTTTGACGTGCCTTGTTCATGTTGACTTGCTATGCCCAATTTAGGCAATATGATTGAAATAAGAAAGTAATCCCTAGCTTTAGATGGCTAGAAGTACGAACTACATAGCTATTTATACCATCAACTGAACATGTGGACTATGAAGTTATTAGCAGCCCAACTCTTCATGGAAAAGATTCTCACATGAAGATTTATTGCAAACTTTACTAATATATTTCCAGATACTCTAATAAGGTTTTGATGAGCATACCTTCTTCCTTTACAACAATATACTTTAATTCATCATAGCCTCTACAACCAATAGAAATGGTTAAGTTTATCATAGTGCCTATGTGGCAATATCATGGTGCCTAAGTGGCATAGTAATTGTAATGTGCGCCAGTCACTTCCAGGAAACTTTACAATGCAGATCTTTACTAACATTTAAGTATACTATAAGTCGATCTCTTTTGATTGTAAAGGCTTTTGGTATTTTTCAAAATTTCCCCAAAGTATACAAAAATTATTTTGTAATTGGAACCTCTAAACTTCTAAATCAAGTAAAGAAAAAATGAGATTGATTGTTTCTGTCTGTTTATCCATTATGTAATTTTGTATGGAGTATTTGGTTTTCTTGATTATCTAGCATGCACCACAAAACTTTTTAATGAATTAATGTCTTTGCTAAGCTTGCTAATAATTTTTACTGAATGAATGTTTCATGTTAGAAGATTGTATTATTGAGGAGGTATCAAATGATGGTACTTCTGATTCTCTAACTCCAACTAGATCAAGTTCTAAAAACTCAAAAAAGGAAAATGGTCTTGATACTGTAGCTATAAGTCTTACATTCAAAATAAACAACAAGGTTTCATACAAAATAGTACTAAAAGGTGTGTGTCTTTTTGGGGTTCAAGTTTCAAACTGCAAGTGCACATATTTGTATATTAAATTGGCACCTTCTATGCTCAAATGGTTGCTGATCTTTGTTTCATGGCTTTCTATTCTAGCACATAGTGCAATTGTGCTGAAAGAAGAAAGTATAGCAGATAAAATAGAGTGGGTTAGAAAAATAAGGACCTTATTCAACCTTCAAAAGGCATATCAACAGAAGGACCATTATTGTATACTAGGTGTGTGTTTTTGGTAGAAGGGTGGTACTGCACATTTTGCAAACATCTACACCTTCTAGAAATTATAGGATCATTTTAGTTACATTTGAAAACATTAATCAAGAAAAACCATATGTGCAGATATAAACATTAATCACAACATGTCCAGTTTATTTGTAGATATATTTTCCTGTGAAGAAAGACCATGCCTGATAATATGAACGCTGAACAAAATGAGATAATGGCTGCATTGTGGGCTTAGTTTTGAAGAAAACTTAATAAATATTATTGTCCTTGCAAAAAGTGTTAAGGCTTAAAGACTCAGAGAATTCTAATCACAACAGCCTAGAGTCATTGTAGGCAACATGGTCATGTTGAAGGGGGCCACAATTTTCATCCATTGCTGAATGTGGATTTCCTACTGGAGGAACATGGAGGTGTGAATATCCAAGCTGAGGATAAAACTCTCATGGAAGAAGATGATAATGTGCCAGAGGACATGATTGAAGAAGATGGTATTGGGGCAAGTGATGTAGAGGCTCACAATGATGGTACTAGCGAATCTGATAATGATGATGAAGATGGTCTTGATATACCTTTACTTGAGAAGGCACACAAGCCCTTATACAAAGGCTCCCAAACAACTCTACTCTCGTCTATATTGTTGTTGGTGAACTTAAAGGTTATGAATGGTATATCCAATGTAGCAATGTCACGTATGGTAAGGTATGTCATTTTTGTCATCTTCAATGTTAGCACACAATTACTATTCATTATATTAAGAATGGATATTTTTTGTTGTAGGTTGATTAGTGATTTTTTGTTACCACCATCAAACATTTTGCCTCATTCATATCGAGAATTATCTAACATTATGGATAAGATTGGAATGAAGTATCAAACAATAGATGCATGTCCCAATGATCACATTCTATATCATAAACAATATGAATTTGCAACAAAATGCCTTGATTTTCATAGTAGTAGATATCGGTCAGATCAAATAACAAAAAAAGTGCCTCACAAGGTTCTTCAGTACATTCCCATTATTCCACATCTTCAACGGTTATTCAGGTGTGCTAGCTTGGCACAATTTATGGATTACCATGCACACAATAGAAGTTAGGACGGCATTATGCGAATACCTACTGATGGTTCTACATTTAAAGAGATAGAAGAAACATGGTCACACTTTAAAGAAGAACCTCATAATCTAAAACTTTCATTGGTAGTGGATGGTGTCAATCCATCTGGAGATATGAGATGTATTTACTCAGTGTGGCCTATTTTTGTTATTAACAATAACATTCCTCCTTGGATGTCCATTAAGAGGGAGCACATAATGTTGTCAATGATTGTGCCAGGTATTTTTTTCATTTTACAGTTATCTAAATTAATTTATAACTAGTGCATGAAAATGGTCATAATAATAATGTAATGTTTATGTTCATTCAATTTCTAGGTAAATATCGAGTTAAAGATATGAACGTGTATATTGAGCCCCTAATTGATGAATTGTTGAAGTTATGGAATAGCATCACTATGTATGACATCTCTAGACTAATAGGACATTGACAATTTCAATTCCATGCAATGCTTCTATGGACAATACATGATGCCCTTGGGCTAACTCATTTTTGCGGTATGTTCTATTGTTAATATCACATATTTTTGGTCTGTTAATAGTGCTTACACATTACTATCAAATTTCTAAGTTGGGCATGATAATTGTAAATGATCCACTTCTACATGATCTTTTAGTCTTCAAACAAAAAGAAAATTTGCATGTCCAGTTTGTGGTCCGAAGATGAAATCTCGTCATTCGAGAACTTTAAGAAATTAGGTTTTTGATGAGTTTAGACACTTTCTCCACAATAATCATAGGTATTGAATTACCAAAAAATATCTTTTCAATGGGAAAGAAGAGACATCATCAAGGCCATGAAGAATGACACCTCATTTATGGAAGTTGGAATATGATCGAATAAATTGTTGAGGTAATATCCAATTTGTTGTCTGAAGTTTAAAATGTATATTTTGATATTGTCTTATATTTACTAACATTGTAATTGATGCTTGTGAAGGTCAACAAGGCATCAATGACTAACTTCTTAGAGGAATGAAAAGGTATCCTACTCAATTTAGTAGGTTACCATACTACAAGGATCTCCCAATTGTGCATTTGTTTGATGCTATACATATTGGAAAGAATGTAACAGAGACACTATGGAAAATGTTGGATGGAAGGCATGATAGAGAACAAATTGCCAAAATATATACCGACATTCATAAATCCAATCATGCATTAAAAGCTTCCATTGAATCAAATAGAAAT
Organism: Cupressus sempervirens; assembly: GCA_028749045.1. Lineage (NCBI taxonomy): Eukaryota > Viridiplantae > Streptophyta > Pinopsida > Cupressales > Cupressaceae > Cupressus > Cupressus sempervirens. The sequence continues at coordinate 592,901,242 of CM053787.1, forward strand.
GGAGACTGCATAAATACAAGTGCCCTTCCTTGGTTATTAACGAAGCAACAAAGTGGTGCATCAAAAGAAGTCATAAAAAAAAAAAAAAATTCCAATAGGATTTGCTGCAAATATAAGCACTCTTCTATCAAAGAAAGGTGATTTTGGGCTAGGGTTGAAAACACATGATTGGCATACCTTCGTCAAGGTAAGTCATGTTCTCTATTTATAGTATATTTGTAAGATTGAATGTACTACCTATTGCATTATTTAATAATATATTGAAATGATCATTTTTAATGATTACAGTTTGTCCTACCTCTATCCCTTCCACAACAATTTGATAATAGTATTAAACAAGTTATATATGATCTTGCAAAATACATGAGGTTAGAAGTGTTTTTTCTTAGATTTGTAGCTTTTTCTCTTAAATCTATTGTATAATTTTATTTGAAATCTCGTTTATGTGGTTTTGTGTGTTGAATCTCTTTAAGGTGGTTATCATCTAAAGAAATTGACAAAAAAGATATAAAATATTGGAAGAGAAAAATTTCACAGCTTATGTGTGAAATGCAAAAGTGTTTACCTCCAACCTTTTTCAATGCTCAAGAACACTACCTCATACATCAAGTTGAGGAGATTGAATTGTGTGGACCTGTACAAGCTAGATCAATGTGGATGGTTGAGAGGCACTTGAAATTTATGAAGGGCTTGGTTCGACAAAGAGCACATCCTGAGGGTTCTATGATAGAGGGATATATGATATACCAGACCATGGTGTACATTACTGAATATCTTCCAAAGTTTGCAGCAGATATCCATGTAGATCGCATTCGGGATTCCAACTCTAGTGACAAATTTGAAGGGGAGTACCTAACGGAGAAAGGTAGATTGAGGAGGGTGAGAGGTAATTATAAGTTTTTTTTTTGTAGTTGAATAATTATTATTCATCATCAATATATATAATTTGTTTCTAACTCATGTAATTGTCTTCTTTATAGTTGGTGGTGAGTGGGATGCACTACACTTGTATATTGAAAACAATCTTGATTGGATGACGGTATGGATTGAACAGTCTCAAGAAAATGATCACTCATTAACATGGGATGGTGTTTTATCATTGGTTAAAGAAGCTCATCGTAATGAAGATCCCAATGTTACACAAATGGTACTTGATCTAATATATGGCTTAAGAGATACAAAGGTACACATAAGATTACTAATCATCACACATAAGTTTAATATCAACTCACAGATCAATGCAAATAATCTTGACATGTTTGAATAATTGTAGGTCAAACACCACAAAGCTATGTACTACCATGGCTATAAATTCTACACAAAAGAGTTAGATGAAACAAAGAAAACATGTGATTCTGGGATAAGTGTTGTCTTCACGGTCACCAATATTTCATCTAGAATTAACATACATCCTCAACGATCTAAAAATTGATACTATGGCATTTTGGATGATATACTTGAGTGTGACTTTAATTCATTCAAAATAGTTCTATTTGTCGTCAAATGGTTTAGGTTACAACTAAATCAAAATGATCCTGATAGGACTGTTATTGAACATGATAGTGGATTTATTATGATTAATACAAGGTCATTTGAGCCAGTCGGAGATGAGCCCTAAGTTCTTCCAAGCTAGTGCAAGCAAGTGTTTTATTTTGGTGTTCCACGGAAACCAGGTTGGTCATTTGTTGTTAGACATGACCCAAGAGGAAGGCTAGTAAAGTATAATGTGATCAAAGAAGAAGAAATTGAAGAAGTAGAAGAGGAAGTAAATGATTATTAGGAACAACAGCTACCCAGTGATGAAGATGAAGAAGATGGTGATGATTTTGGTCATGCTGATGATAATGGTGATAATGATGATGATGATGATGCTGATGCTAAATGAAGAGCCTCTATTAGTAGTTTTCAATTAGAAAAATTGGGTTTTGATGACGAACAGGTGCATTAAGTGTAACTTTTTCGATTGCAAGATTTATGGTCCTATACATTATATGAGAATATCCTGCCAGGAGAAGGCCAAAAATATTTTGATTGATTGTGGTTGTAGATTAAATAGTTTTAAACTCTAGGAAGAATCGAGACATATCCTGTTTCATTCACTTGGCAAAAATTTCAATTTGGTTGACTTTGGAATATATGATCATATGCCTCAATACATTTTACTCATATTCATTGACTTCCACAATGCAACCCAAATATTATTTTACTACATATCAAACACAAAGTATTCATATTAGTTTGTGAGCCATTACCACCAGGTCTTCAGATCAGTGAGGCTATTTTAATGTATGAGTTGAAAAAGCACATATCTTTAAAAATAATCATGGACGAAATCATAAGAAGCTTTGCTAATGATAAATATTTTAAATCCATAACTACAGTTTTCATCACTGGAAGGTGTCTCTATGTTGTTGCTCAATTCCATTGCAGTGTACATGAGATTTTGTTTGTTTGAGCTGAGACTTTTCTCTTGCCTATTTGTTGTTTATTAAATCATAGTAGTTTGCATTTATTGTATTATGTATTTAGGGTATTCTTGAGCAACGACAACCAGGTTTATAGATTGGCAAGGAAATTTATTATATGATTTGGAACATTCACATAGTTTTGTTCTTATTTCTCTAACATCACTACTTTAAAGATTATCTCAGGTTTCTGAAATATATTCATTATTTTAAAATAGGGATCCTTAAGCTTTTGATTAGTAGTTGATTATGATTTCCAACTCTGTACTTTGATAAATCATTTGTCCTAACAAATCTCATAGAGTAAATATTGTGATATTGCTATCATGATTTAACTGTGTAGTATTTGAGTCAAATTTATTGACTCATATTTCATGCACAGTGCTCAAAATGAATTCATCTCTCATGATAATATATTTTTAAATATTTCAGAGCATGTTGAACATCATGCCAAAGGAGTGGAACATGTTCCAAGTGTTCAACATGTTGACGTGGCAGCGGATCAAAATGTTAATGTACATGATGTGGCATTGTTAGGTAAGAAAAATGCATGTTATGTTGTACTAGTACTTAATTATAGATTGGTAACAGTTAAAAAAAGAAAAAGAGTATGCTAATTTATCCCATTTACTTGTTCTTGCAATAGAGCCCCCTTTAGTGTAGTAGCCTCCTGCTCCTCTAAAGAGAAGGAGCCATCGTAATTTGACATTACACGTGCCAGAAGAGGAGGAGAATGATGCAGATATGGATGCTCCTATGAGCGCTTTTCTTAAGAGAGCTCAGAAAAACAAAAAGAAGAAATGATGTTTTAAAAATCTTCTTTGATAAACCTTGTTGGATAATGAAAGAACTTTGTTTTAAGTAATTATGTATGAATGATGCATATTAATACTAATTTTTATCTTATGTTAATGAATATTGTTATGTCTTAATGAAGTCTTGATTACTATTGTGTATTAATGAATTTTATATCATATTAATGAATGCTATGTGATTGTATTGATTGAATGTTATAGTTCATAAATGGATGAATGAATGAATGAAGTATGTAATTACATGATAATGGGCACTTTAGATTGATGTTAGGGGGAGGGGGGTGAGGCTAGATGAGCTTCCACCTTCACATGATTGACCTTGTTAAGTAGATAATATTATAGTATTCTTGAAACCAAGTGAAGCTCAAACTAACATAAAATGGACACTTCGCATGTGGTAGGTCTAAAATGATCCATGACTACTACTGCCCATAACATGAATTTGTGAAATAAATTCTGATATCACCAATTTCAACACTCTATTCAAAGCATAGGAGTGGCCTATAGTCTTAGCATGAATTTTGAGTAATGCCTCAGTCCAGATTGCCTCAGAAGTGGCTAGAAGAAGCCTACATGAGTCTGAGACTATGAACTCTCCCCGCCTTGGCCAAGAAGAACTTGCCAACTCTCTACTATTATGGCAAACTACAGAGTAGTGTGGCTAGTCTGCAACCAACCAATCAGTTCACAATTAAAGGAATGAGCCTTCCTTCACCAAGGATTTCTAAGCAACGATCTCAAGTGTACCAATTTGATCAATGCTCCAATCCTTATTGGGAATCTTGTCCCAATCAATCTCTAGATGAAACAGGGATACAAAGTGACTAGTCAAATGGTGAATAACACTTAAACATCTAAAAATTTCATCCTTATATCTTGCAAGGTCACTCCAGTGAATCCCAACTAGTTCCATTACTTCTTGTTGAGAAATCCCAACATTGACACCCAATCGAGATTGATCCCCAAGACCAATGCATCACATGAAAAAACTACATTCCCAAGTTCCATAACAAGCACAATGCACTCTTAGTCTATGATGCAGAGGTGGTGTGTGGTATCCATCTTCTTCATATTAGATAGAAAATCCATTCATTTAGCAACAACTCTTTACTCCAATGTCCCCTCAAGGACTTACCTTCCAAGCTACCCCAAGTGCACTTAGAGTTTCCCAAACACCATAACTTCTTCCAAGGCTTCAACCTTCATTATTCTTTGTGAATCATCTCCTCATGGCCTTTCCACCATTTTCCATCCATCCATTCATTTTGGACAACTAATCTCTCACCCAACATTCATATCTAGCCTTAAAGCTAGTAGCGCTCACCAGTCACTAATTTGAATTTCTCTCCAATAGTTCCCAAAAAACTAGGGAAAATAAAACCTAATTAAGATACCCTTTTGGGATCTATAAATCCTCCCTAAGTTTCAATATCAACTCTTTTTGACCATACCCAAGATTTGATACCCCTAGCCTATCCACACTAGGCCTAATTCTCCAATTTTACACAGCAACCCACAACTTCACTCAACCCTATGATTCCAAAGGGTGAAAAAATCCTTATAGGGGTTGAGAAACAATATATTTTCAAGATTTTAAGGTTCTACCCTTTACACAACACATTTTCCACCAAACCCTTTGTTTTGGGGTCACTAATCTAGGGCCTGTTCAACAGGACTTCTAACCATATCACCAAAACAAAATAATTGCACAAATTCTTCATAACTGATCCCCCCATATGCATTTGATCACTAAAAATCTTCAATCCTAAAGTAAATTACTTTTAATATGATTAGTGTCTATCCAGGGCCTGTTCTCAGTCAACAACCAACTATCATTGTAGTTCTTCAAGAATATTTCTTCAATTGGAATTGCATTAGTTGCAATGGCTAAAGAACTAGGACTTGAAATGGCCATTCATTCTTTGGAGCATCTCCTACAATATGGAGAGTAGAATATTAGAAGAGCAGTCCCATTGGCTTTAGGCCTATTGTCAATATCAAATCCAAAAGTAATGTTCATTGTTTTGTCCTTCCGTTTGGTTAAATACTCAATTCTTGGCCCCTTAATTTGCTTGATAATTTATGTGATAGAAGTTTATTGCTGAAATCTAACATGTAAACATCTATATTAGGTCAATGTGATGGATACTTTGAGTAGGCTTAGTCATGATACCGATTCAAAAGTTGCTATGGTGAGTGGAATTCATTATAATATTTTTTTGTAATCTTTCCAATTTCCACCAAATAGGTTTTTCTTATGAATTTGCTTAAAATTTGACAATCTAAGTAACAATGTGTATTTATAGGCTACAAGTCTGGCTCTAGGATTAATTGGTGCTAGAACAAATAATGATCAATGAGTTAGCATGCTACGAAATCTATCGACCTATTATTACAAAGATCCCAGCCTTCATTCTGTGTATGCTATATTGCCAATTATTAATGCTGATGCTGCAATTTTATTTTCTAAGTTTAACAATGTCTAAAAAATCTTAATTCAGGAAATCTGACATAAATAGATATATTGCAAGTCCGCATTGCTCAAGGTTTGGTTCATTTAGGAAAAGGGTTGTTAACACTGAGTCCATATCATTCAGACCACTTTTTGTTGTCATAGTAAGCATCTACATATTGCATTCCTGAAGCAAGATTTTAAAATTGCAAACTTCTGAACCCATCTACTTGTATTCAATTTGCTTCACTCTTTGCACTTGTTTTATATTGATTTGGATATGTTGGGACTTTAGTAGCTTGTTATCTATATAATCGGCCTACCATGTTCTTTGCACTCTTTTTCTATTTATTTGTTTTGTGTCTTGCTAATCAAAAACCTAAATTGATTTGCAACTCTGCAGTAGCTGGTATTATAACTTTGCTTCATGCATGTTTGGACATGAAGTCGATTATCGTGGGAAAATATCATTGTGTTCTTTATTTCCTTGTATTGGCCATGCAGGTTTGTATCATGTATTGGATGCATGTTTTTTATAATTTTAACTTGACATATAAACAAATTCTTAAAATAGAATTGTCTTATATTTGCATTGACACAATATTGGCAATTAAATCATTGATTAACCTGCATTGATTAATGTATGAAATTATCTAAGTTAGATGAAGTTTTTCAATGAAATCATAAGCATATTGGCTATATTCTTTACATCGGTGCTAAAGCGTTGTGGTCTGTGTGATAAGACCTAGTGAAATCCATGAATAACACTAACAATAGTAGCTGGCTTGCATTCTCCCTCTCACCCCATTTAGGGGGTAGGGATCCTCTTTCAAGTATAACTCATCACAACTACGAACAAGGTGGAGGGGGGCCATTCTATACTACTATGCCCTTTAGGTCTGATGGTTCTCTCTCTATCATGGAGGTTCTTAGCAGGTCCCAAACTAAAGGTAAAGAAATAGTAGCCAACAAGTCCATAACCAAAACCTATGGGTTATCTTCGTGAATATCTAAGGCTCTTGAAAAAGCTAGTAGGAATGAATAGTTCTTTTAAACATGAACTTGGATTAGTTTTAGGTTATAGAGTGATGATTTGGAGTTGGTTTTGTAAATATTATGTATTGCCAAAACCATTTTTTTCCCCTTTCTTTTGGTTTTATAGATTGGAATGATTTGAAGCCCCCTGTACTACAACCAAAAAGCCTTCAATCGAAAAACATGGTGAACAAGAGGCTTTCAAGACTACAAGCTACACAATATGATGTAGAGGCAGTGCTTTGGAAGCACCAAACAAGTCTAAGCACCTTGGAGGTATCAAGAAAAATCAAGTTGCTACTCCAGATTTCCTTAACACTACAAGGTTATTTAGTGTTTGGCTCACATCAAAAGGGACTATTTTGTTGTTTACCACTGTCCAATAGGTTTCACAACCCAATACTCCACATTAGGCTAAAATCCAACTTCTTCTCCCTTACACCAAGCAAGACTCCCTCCATACTCAACTTACAACAAAGTGGTTTCAACCCCTTCAAACCTTCTAACAATAGCAGGGGCCTAGAAAACATCTAACACAAGCAAACTATACCAAACAGTGATTAGATTTATGAGCAACTTGATTGTTGTCAACACCCAAATAAGAATGCAACATTTAGGCTTGTTTCACAAAGTAGCAAAAGTGGGATTTTGAAACTTCATGACTTCTAGACACCAGAGATGGTTTAAGACACATTCATAATGATCCAAACAAGGAATACCACTTATTAGAATCTCTGCAGCTAGCAAATAATGAACATTGATACCACAAACCTAGTAGGCAATTAAGTCTCTCAACACTATTTTTCACCAACCACTTAATTTTGTTACAAAGGACTTGGCAATCTAAGACTAGTTTCAAATACCCTTTTCAAAGTGCTAAAAGAATTCAAAGTTTGGAACCTTGACTCCACTCCAGCATGCATTAACCCAACCATGCACTCAGGCCTAATTAGCAAGTTTAGGCTTGGTCTACAAGGAAAATGGCCATGATATGGGTTCATGGATCAAAATCCCAACTTTATAGTGTGCTTCTAGTCTAAATAAAGGTTCTTTGTCTTCACACCAAGTCCCAACTTCCCTCTTTCACACTGATTCATCAAATTGCATCAAATAAGGTCTAATACATGGGCATATTAGACCTAGGGCTTGCTCCCATAAATCCTTTCTGAAACCTCCTACCTCTAAACCTTAAAAATATGGAAGTTCATTGCCCTAGCTTGCCCCATACAAATTTGGAAGGATTTCCAACGATGGGAGTTCAAACTAGGGCAATTTCTTTGGCCAAATCCTTGTTTTGAGGGTTTCACAAGTAGCAAGGAAGAAAAATGTGTAACTTTCAAATGGAGATTGATCTTCCCTCCAAACCAATGCAAAAATTCTCTAAAATACAACCTCCAACTGAACAATGCAAAACAAAAACCTTACATCCATTAAAAATCCATACAGTACAGAAAAATAGAGTGAAAATGCTGTAACAACAGGTTCTGTATTAGATTTTGGAAGCAAAATACATTTGAAAACTTCTCTTTCCCTCTCATTTGAGTGTATAGGGCCTATAAAGGCATTTTCCAATAGTTTTAACTGACCCATGACAATTTTATGGTTATTTGCAAAAAGTTGCTAATTTGTTGCAAAAATTGCTAATGTAATTTTGCAATTTTTATGCATTTTTGGAACTATTTATTTAGAACTATTTATTTAGAAAGCTTATTTATTTAGAACTATTTTTGGTATTTCCTTTTACAAGATAGATTTCTTACATGCAAAATTAGATGAAGGAAAATAAGTATTATTCTGAGCTTTCTCAAAGATAAAAATGATGGTTTGTATGCATACACCTTTATAATTGATAGACAACACCACTTAGAAGTTAGCAACAACTCTGTTTGTGATTAATGTCTAAGAATTCCCTATAGACTGTAGAGAAGGTGAGGCTGGTAGACCTTGAGCTCAACTCCAAGTCACCTGGGTGAGGCAATGGCCTTGCATGCTTATGGTATTAGCTGTTGCCTTTTATAGGTGGTAGAAGAGTAGTATATTTCTACTAACACATGTGCGACCTTACCTCGAATTGCCCCCACATCCCTCTTAGATCTAACATGTCTACAAAGGATCACCTTTTGCTTGATTTCTCACCCATACATAAGTTTTTGCTCAGTATATTTGTGTAAACTCTTGTGGTGATGTTTTCTTTCTCTAGTTCTTTTGATTCTAAATTTTATTTATACTCAAAATAATTCCAGTCATATCTGTCATTAATGCAAATCTATAAGCAATGAATTTTTCAATGGACCATCCATTGTAGTTTGTCAATCATGCATCACATTAAGTAGCTAGTATCAAAATCTTTAGCAACATCAAGCAATCAAATGATTTGGACTGAATATGCAAATGGATTTCTTGTGCAGTGGGATTGCCAGGGTAATCGTATTCAGGAATTCATGCATTCATTTGCTGCTATTCAATGTTTGTGTGCTTTAAGAACAAGAATTTGGATTGGATACGCTGATGGGAGAGTGCATGTCATGGAACAAGATGCATGTCATGGAATGAGGAGCTTCTTGGTCAGGGTCTTGCATTGAATGATGAATTGGATCATGTGCTAGGGAAACACAACTCCATTACTAAGTTTTATCTTTCCATTGAAGCTTTTAGTCCAAGGAAAAACTAATAGCATATAACAACTAGATGTTTAATTGAGGTATACCATTTAAGAAAAACATTTTTAGATTTTGTTCAACAGTTACACACTTTTTTTGGCTTGATAAACCTTAGATGTGAGGATGAAGATGGTCATGTCTGGTCTTGCAAGTTGTAATGGACTGTTCCTAAGGTAATCTAAGCTCCTAAATAGCTATGTTTCAGTGATTTTTCATTCTCAATACCTGAATCTACTTTGAAAATTTTGGGTGCAACCTTCATTAAGGTGGATTCTGACCACTAAATGATATTCACAAGTGTTCAGTCCTACATATGATCAACACCAACAACATATCATAAAGGTGATGCTTTTAATATGGATGATATAGTAATCAAAGGTGATTGAATTGTAGTTAACTTGTGTTTAAAAAATTGGCAATATTCAAATTGGAAAATTAGGAGCATTGTGGAGGAACATTACGTTCAGGCATCTTGTCAAACAGTTCACATGACTTATCTATGCTTCCATTTTGCAAGCATGTCTCCCAAGACAAATGCTACTACTTCATCTACACTATCTAAAAAAATTCTTTATGCTTTGATGGATGCCTATAGCTTATCCTAAAGCTCTCATTCAACAATTATGAGATGATCAATCAAGAGGAAATAGTTGAGAGGTTAAAGTGATACAATTTTTAGAAGATCATATGAAATAAAATGGGCGTGCGAGTAGAAAGAAACTAGAAAGACATTGTGTATAGATGAAGGCATGAAATGGATGGTTTTTGAGCACTCAACATTTAGTACATATCATTCGAGATCAAATGAGTGTGTGTGATTATACACACAGCAAATAATAAAGGAGGGAATTGAACCCTCCCTGAGGCTTGCACTGTGAAATTGCTATCTAAAACTTTTCTAATGAGATAATGTGTTATGAGCTCTTCATCCATGGGATGGAATGTGAATCCAGGAGATAGTTGTGCATTACCCATATCATGACTATATATAACTAAAGTTAAAAGCCTCTATTATTGAATTCTCTTCCCTATCACCCATATTCATTTCCCTTTCTATTCATGCTTCACACGAGCATCTTTTTATATGATGATTTATTTTCAATCATGTCCATTCACTACCAAACAATTCTTATTCTACAAATTTGGATGCTAGAACTTTTGTGGATGTGCAGGCCATTGGAACATATATACTGTAGGGAGGATGACAAACTTAATCTCAACTGTCAGACTCAGGCAAGTGATACAAATTGTAGAATCTTAACATATGGTTGTACAAATTTTGTATCTCCTAAATGATTTCCTTTTAGCGTATAACTTGTTGTGCATAGTTGCCAAGCTTGCTTATTATATTAGGCATATTAATGAAGAAGCATATTAGTTACTGTCGATGATTATGATAGGTTGATTAGTTATTTTTGATATTTTTCAGGCATTCTATAAAATAGTTCACATGCCTTCCATATGATATGAAATTTTGCATGCATCCTCCACTCTCTCATCTGGCTGATGATGGATTACGGAGAGTGATCTAAAATGATGACGCTAAAAAACACACAATCAAATCCAAAATGAACTTGCATTACAAATGGATTGTGGAAATATGATATTGTTGATTTTACATGCATGTCTACCAGGACAATCACAACTTAAACATATATATTACTAATGCTTGACATTGTTGGTTTACTTATGCTCAACACCTTCTATGTTACTCGGCTTCTTAATGTTATTTACTGGCACTCGACATCTTAATGTTATTTACTGGCACTCAGCATTTGAAGAATTCTGGCTTTGCTCGGTACTTGAAAACTTACTCGGCATCCATTATCTTTTTCTACTATTCGGCACCTGAAGGATTCTATGTTACTTGGCATCTGAGTAATCACTCAGCTTATACTAAAGTTGAACTTGCTTGGCTTTAACTGAGTATCTGTTCGGCTCTTACTAGCTTGCTCAGCTCTTTCTAATGAACTTAGTTAATCCTTACATCTTTGATGTATTTTAGTGTGTTCATCCTCTGTGTCTTAGAGGATGTCATCAATACACTATTTCATCAATGGCTTAGCTAATCCTTATACTTCATTACAGCATCATAAATTCAACCTTTCTCTAGGTACTCTAGTTACATCTTATTGATTGTCACCTCCTTGTCAATCAACCAATTAATAGTATTTGGATCACTAAAACAATTGTCATTCTTGTAAATAGCAAATTTGACATCAATGACAAAACAATGATTGAAAAAATTATTTACCAATTCCATTATCCTTCATTCATGATCTTTTCAATCATTTCCAATAGTTTTGAACATAAATGACATGAGGAAGATTTGTAAAGAAACAAAGTTTCCCCAGTCTCAAATAAAAAGAAAGGAGACAAGACTATGTGATTAATCAGATTTAGGTGTCTACATTTTGCCTCTCTTTGAAATAGTGTTGAAACAACACTTATTTCAAAGATGTTTTTAAGATAGGCGACACAAGGAAGATTTGAAAAGAAAAAAATTTACCCTATTCTCAGATAAAAAGAAAGGAGGCTAGACTATGTGATGCCCCTCAAGAAGGTGGTGGGAAGAGAAGATGAGGCCCAAAAGCTTCTTGAAAAGGGAAAGAATATGGGGCAAGAAAGAGGAAGTAGACTAGCTAAGAGAGGGGGGATTGGGTGTTTAAATTGAACCTAGGGAAGTGATTTAGAAGATGGTAGGGTTGGAGAGATTATAATTCTATGATTATGACTGGTAGGGTTGCTATAGGACTCTAGGATTATGATTGGGTATGATTCTAAGATTATGATTGGTAGGATTCTAAGATTATGATTGATTTAGGATTGGATACGATGGGACTTTGTTTGAGGGAATGGAGGGGATATGGAATCCATTGAAGCTTGAGCATGGGGTACTCCAAAAAAAGAGAACCTCCATGCAGTTGAGCACTTAGTCTAATATAGGAATAATGGAGACATGCCAAGGTTACTATGAACATCAAGGTCCCATCACCACTATTTCATGGGACTGACTCAAAACATATACACAAGGATTTCCCCATCATCCCTTGAGTCTAGAAGGAAACATAGTTGAAATAACATTAGGTAACTCACAAGCAAACAATATTTCCCAGATGCACCATGAGGCCACAAGTGATCTCATGTTTGGACTATGAAGGGAATACATCTGACTACTCACAAGAAGAAAAGAGAAAAGACAAAAAGACCTTATCAAGATCTTGCTCTTGAATTGCCCCATTCGTAACACACCATGATATAGGAGATTGTGGCAACTTTGAGGAGGAAACAATTGAATTGCTTGGAAAGGATACTACCTTAAGAACTAGATTTGAAATCCCAAAAGTAAAAAAGAAATCAAAAGAAAGAGTAAATCAACAAAAAACAACCTTTTTCTAGAGATATTGGTAGGACTGGATACTGATGAACCAAGGTTAGGCATGAGGAAGGATGCATCCTACAAGGATCTGTCAGTAGCACCTAAAACTATAATGAGATTATGGAAATCAAAACTTTGGAGGACAACTCTTTGATGACAAGGGATTTCGCAAGAGGACTCAATGTAGTACCTAACTAAGAAAATAGTTATCTTTGATCAGACTTGAATTGACATGAACAATCAAGATATATGAAATGAGACTAGCTAAGGGCTGATGCTAGGAGGATATACAATTGAATGACTAAGAAATTTACAAGGACCATTGTACAAAATCCCAATATGATAGGATAGCAGGACTGATCTAATATAGTACAAGATGGGAAAAAGCTCAAGGTGGGGATATAGTGGTCTATAGATTAGATGGATGAATGGTGGATAAGTTGATGTGGATAATGAAGTGATAGAGCTTAGGACAAGGATTGGGAAGGAGGCGTCCCAATGATGATGAGTGGATTGTGACCAAGGATGGGAACAAGACTAAGGATTGGATTAGGTGAGTTGATACATGTACAAGGGTGGATAGCTTTGAGGGGAAGGATGAGAGGGTGCATGTGATGGTAGATAGCTAGGAACATAAGGATATGGATGAATGACATTGGGTTATATGGAGATGGTCTAGATCTAGATACTAATGTCAAGGGAGGAATTAAGTGATAGAAAGAGGGAGGATATGGTGGGATGTGAAAGGATGGAAGATGAGATAGGAAAAGTGGGGAGAAGGATTTGGGTAGAGGAATATAGAAAGATAGGGATTGGGAGATGAATGGATTCAAAGATGACACGATAGAAATGAGACTAGAATGGGGGATGGAAAGATGGAAAAGATAAGATCTCCAAGGAATATAGTGCCCCCCAATTAGAATATGTCATGCATGAGGAGGTCTTATGAGGGGTATGATAGAATGGAAGAGTGTACAACAAGAGGAAAAGGGAGGTAGATGGAAGATAGGATATGAAAGGTGAAGGAGGTAAAATATAGAAGATAATTGAGATGGTTTGATTAGTCTGAATGAGTAAAGTGGATGGATTAGATGGAAGGGAGAATGGGTGGATAAAGGATAAGTGGATATAAGTTATGATGGGGAAATGGATGTCAAAAGGTGGCCAAAAGAATGCATATGGTGGGGGCCTTTATTTTTATCAAAATCCAAACGAGGATGGAGGAGGTGAAATGGATAAGAGGTGGTGGGTATTATAGGATAAGATGTGGTGGGTATGTGATGCAATATGATTTTGGATGTACCCCATAATGAGGTGATCTAGAAACAAACAAACAAAAACATAGTGGAAAATGAACAAGAGGAGTGAGATTCAAATCTAGAGAGACAATATTTCATATATTTGAATCAAGAAGTTTACATCCAACATGCTTGGCTGTATGGCCTTCTGGGTTATGACCATTACAAAGAAGAATACATCTTTCAAAGAATAACAGATCTCTAGACTCAAATGCAAACCTCTATCTCCAAGCTACTCCACGCTAAGACTCCACACTTCCAAAACTATCTACATCTCCATGCTTGAAAATAATCCATCATCAAATAATGTCTAAGACTTTACCCAAGATCCCTTTAAATACTTGAATGACCACAAGTTGGCCTATTACAAATTACCAACTAAATAAAATCTTACATGAAATGCATGTTCAAGCCACAAGTTGGCTCTCAATAAATATTAAATACCCATAATGAAATTAAATACATGCCAGGTTGATCCAAAATAGAACTAGACACAAAAAACAAATACTAGCACTTGACACATACATGATCACTGAACACCAATAGGAACACTTGGCACATGAAGGAACACTCAGCCAATACTGGATAACTTGAAACACATTGCAACTTGGAAAAAACTAGAAAAAACCAACTCGACACTTGAAGTATCACTCAGTTGATACTACTAGATTAAATGGGATAACATGCTAACCAGTATGTTAACATGATGGTGGAAAACTTCAACTTGGAAATGACTAAAACTTTACTGGCACTTGGCAATTATTGTGACTCACTAGTAACCAATAGAATTAGAGGGATAACACAATGACCAAGATGCTCTTGCATTAGACTACCTGGGTAAATAGAAAAGACCTTAGATGCTCTTGCATTAGTATGGTGGGTGGTGGAACTTTTCCCCAAGTGTGTAGGCCATTTGGATGGAGGGATTACACATGACACTTTTTTGCCAAGATTTCAGGATACTTGTCCAAGGGACTTGAATTTTCAAGTTTTCACCAATGGACACTTTTTTTTTTTGACTTTCTTTTTTTTTTTTTTTTTTTTTTTTGACTTTTTGGCTTTTTGAATTTTTGGACTTTTGGATGGATGAATTTGAGGGACTCAAGTATAAAGTCCAATATTGAGGTAATGGGAGCCCATTTGGAATTATTATGATTTTTTGGCACAACATTATTTGGGATGGGGGGGATTATGCAAAGGAATAGAGTAGATGGTTTTGATGGGGGTGAATGTGGGAAAAGGGATATGGTAGAAGGAAGTGTTGGGATGGAATGATTGGAAATGAGCATGAGATGGGGATGTTGTCAGGATCAATAATTGTACATGTTGTGATGGGTGTAAACAGAGTGCATGGAAAGTGGATGGTAGATGTGGGTGTGATGAAGGAGTTAGCAAAGCACACGTTGGGACTTAGGGACCCAAGATGGATTTCGGAGACAGAGGAGAGGAATTAATAGCTGGTGGATTAGCAATTATGGATGCTAGTATGCATTGTGCTTCATCTTTTTTCTTTGGGATCCATATAGTTTTTTATTTTCCTTTGTTGGGCCTTTGTGGTTTTTATATTTGAGTGAATTCTTTGATTAGATTTTTTTTTTTGGATTACATCTTTTAGAGTAGACATAGGAATCTTTAGGATATTGTGGATATTTAGCTTTGTTCATTTTAAAGTTGGTATCCACATTATTATGGGAAGCATTGGAAGGATTATAAGAAGCTTTGTGGAATGAAGAGGATATGGAGGAACTTGGTGGGAGGATGATGGATGGTATTCATTAATAGGTTCCTTTGTTGATCTTTACTGGGAATGTAAGGAGTGAGATGTTTATGATAGATGATAGGAGTATGGATCTGGTAGGTGGATTATTGAGTAGGATAAGATGGGGGATGAGATTTTGGGATATAAGGCCCTAAAATGGATTCAATATATGGAGGATATGTAATGGTAGATTTTGGTATGTATACAAAATAAATTTAGAGGATGGAGGGGCATGGTAGGTTTTTTTGGGTTGAAAATATGATGGAGGGGGGATAGCATAAAATATCTTGAAGTGGCGATGGGAGGATGAAATAATGGGTTTGGAAGTACACTTGAATTTTGGGCATGGTGTACCAACACTTTTGGGTGATGATCCTTTGGAAATGTAGCCAAGACCAAGTATATTTTGGTTGTTCCTTGACAATAATGGGCTCCATGGTACATTTCTCTTGTACTCCTCAACCATGACCTTGATAATTCCATTTTTTTAGCATACAAACTAGAGTAGGATACTTGGTGCTTGGGTAAAATGGTGGGAGTTCTTCATGAGTTGAATTGCAAATGATGGATATTGAGTCCATTTCTTCTACTACAAGGGGGATACCATGACTTAATGCATGTGAACCAAGGGTGTAGAGTGAAAGTGGTGGGCTGGTTCGGATGGATGGTAATAATGGGTCACGAAGAGGAGGAGATGGGAGGATAAGATCTTGAGTTGGATGGGGGGAAGATAAGGTATCTTGTAGTGGAGTAGGTATAATGGTAGGATTTGGATATGGAGGAGATGGTGATGGCTCTTTAGATGGAGGGGATGGTAAGAATGGATCATGGAGGGGAAAAAGTGGGATGGTAGGATCTTAAGATGGAATAGGTATAAAGGGATCTTCTTTTGTGCCATGCAATATTTCAACAAGCTTTTGGAAAAGATTGGATTGGAGTGGATGGTATGATAGGAGATATATGGATATATTCTTTAAATTAGGTAGATGGATGGATGAGAGGTTTCTCAATTGGCATGGGTGGGTGGGGGATGGATTCATTAGGTTCATTAGATGGGATTTGGGTAATGCAAGGAGGAGGAGATGTAGATGGGATTTGGAGGGGTTTAATGGATGGGAGGATTTCAAGGATGGTGGAAGATGGAAACATATCAATAAGGAGGGTAGATAAAATAGGGATGATATTTATAAGAGGTGGAAGAGAAAGGAGGGATGTGGTAGGTGGAAAGGGTTCACCACTAGTTACTTTGAATGATGAAGTAGGTGATATGACTCAACAACTTTTGGATATGGGTTTTCTTTTGGTTTCTTTGTAAAATTCTGTGGAGACTTTTGTTTATAAGGTGTGGTGAGAGATTGTGGGTTTGACTAATTGGGAAATGGTTTAGAAGATGGGGTATGAGATGGATAAGATGGCATGACTAGATAGTTCACATATGAAGACTTGAAGGTGGCTTGTGAACTAGATTGACTTGCTAATGGAGGATATGTGGATTGTGGTATGGAATATGAAATGGATTGAGGGATGTATCTAGATTGTGGAAGGGGGTTTGTGGTAACATATGATGGAATGGAATATGGTGGATTAAGACAAGGTTTAGGATATATGTAGGATGGGGCAAATGGATTTGGATGGGAAAGAGGAAGGGGTTAGGGTAATGCATTGCATAACTAGAATTAATTAGAGGATTTAGAGTATGAGTTGGAGGATATTGCAATGATTCATTTGGACTAGGGATGTAGCTAGTTGCATTGTTGTGGAAGGGTGGATATTGGGAAATGAAGGTGGAGACATAACAGATGTGTGTGGAGAACATATGGGCATGATATAGGAAGGACATGTGGATGAGTTTAATAATGGATTTCACTTGTCAAAGGCATGGTAAGGAGTACTAGTGGGTATTCACAGAGGAATGCTGAGGTAGTTTGGAGGAATGTTTGGATTTTGGAGGATGTTGGGAGAAAGATCTCTAGGGCTTTCAATATATCCATCATAGTTAACAAGATCTTCATCATCATTGGAAAATTTTGGATTGAGAGAAAAGGGAGGACAACAAAACTCATCATAACAAGATTGGGACATCATGTTTTGATGATGAGCTAGATAGGAATGAAGGATGGATATGGATGAATGTTAAAGCTCAGATTAGGGTGCAGGATTGACTTCAAAGGAGATAGAAATGGGATAGGGAAAGACCAAGAAGAATTGGATAGCTTAGGATATGGAGAGTAGAGGAGGTTTTGATGGAAGACTAGATTGGTGATAGGAAGGATGTGATTAGGATGACAATGCTATGAAAACTTGGATGAATCTCTGATGAGGCAGTGACTATACTAAGTATGCCCTAGTTTGATTTTGAGACAATTTTTTTACATCAAGCGGACAAGAAATACTTCAAATAAAAAAGAAACTTTAAGGGAGATAGAGAGTGGATCTTTTGTTGGAAAAAGGACATTGATAACTGACTCTAAAAGATATGTATGTTCAACAAATGTTTTTCATATAGTCAACAACAATAAAGAAACTCTAAGCACATCAAACACACCAACAATCCTATAAAGTTCTTACAGGGATATACAAGGTCAGCTAGGGGTGTCCTCGATATACAGAAGGTAATTGAAGCCCAAATCCATAGATGAAAGAGAATAATTCCACATAGCTGGGAGGAGACAATAACCCAAATCTCCACCTTCACTTCCCAAAGGTATAAATCTCTTTGGGGCTTAGCCAAGAGTGACAAGATTCTACTTCCAATAGAGGTTTCTTTAGATTCACCTCCCATTATTTATACTCTACCAAAAGATGAGAGTTGAGTTCATCCCTTGAGGTGATGAAATCCCATTGCAGGCCTCCTAAAAAAAAAAGAAAAAAAGACAAGACCGCTTATTTTTTACACACTCAAGATCACCCAAAGGCACAAGAGGTTAGAATAGGTAAGTGGCCTTGGGTTTAAAATACACTTGTTCTTTCCCAATGGAGCTTTAATTTTTGTAGTCTACTCTTGAAGACACTCTTGTTTAGCATGTAAAGTTCTTTCCAACTTATAGCATCGTCAACATAATAAATTGAGAGTTTGTAAATAAATATAAATCGATTGATGTAAACATAAGAAATTTAATGAGGATAGAGAAAGTTTTATTTTATGTATTCAAGATTGAGTGAGTGTTTGTTTTAGGCACCAAATTCCAAATGTTTCATTGCAATGTTTGTTTTATCCTTTACACATCCAAGAGTATGTGTTAACATCCATTCCAATGAAAGCATGTAGATTTATTAGTCACTCAGGATTGTGTTTGAACATCATTCATTCCAAGACAAGTGTTTAAGAATTCAATTTTCCCCAAGAGTAATAAAAATTTAAGGAAAACTTACAAAACACATGGTTAGTTGTTCCTAGAATATTCCAAGCTGCAATGCTACAAACAAAGAAACATGATTAGCATCACCAAATTCTTCAAAAAATGAAACTTTCACTATAGTTAAGAGAATTTGTAACCAATAGTCTACTTATAATGTGTTGCCCCACTTTTGTTTTCTAATCTATTGGCAAAAGTGAGTTCTATATTTTTAGATGAGGTTAGTCTTGTTCTCAAAATGTTTGAGTCTAATTCTAGATTCCTAAAGGCTAGGTGGTCTTTATTAGATTTTCCCAATAAACCTTCTCTTCTTCATAGTTGGGTGGTTTGTGGTTTTTATCTTGTAATTTGTTAGGTAAAATTAGTACCTAATCCAATAGAGATTAATTTTTACTCATTGAAGGTAAAGCATGCTCATTAGTTTTGTTCCCATGCTCTTGAAATCCCTCTAAAGTTCACATGTCTTCACAACACTAGCTCATGACTCTTCAATGGTGAATAAAATACATTGGTAGGAAATCCCATGTTGCCTTCTCCACAACAAGTTTTGAAACTATGAAGGTGATTTTTCATGAGGGCTCACTTGGAGATGTATCTAGCTCAACAGATTCAAAGGGCAAAAATTTTAAGGAAAATTGATGTTTGAACTTGGGATTAGACTCCTAAACATAATTTGGATTTATTATCGCCCAAGTACTAAGTCTTGGTGGAAAACCTCATTTTATCTTCTCTTTGGTAGTTTCCCAACCCATGAAGATGATTTTCCACAAAACAAACAAAAGTGAAATGAAATATTTTAACTGACATCCAAGTGGATCCATGCTCCTTAACTAAACATCTTTAACAAGTCAAAAATGCAGTTGTTAAAGATTCAACCAATAAAGAAGTGTAGGTAGAAAAATGGAAATTACCTCCTCTTTGGCAGTTTTCTAATCCATTTAGTCAACTTTCTGACTATGTAGAGGAATCTAGTTAACAGGTAAAATCTAGCCCCAGTAATGGATCTAGTATATATGAATATGATATTGGAATGGAATGAACCATTATTGAAGGAAGATATGGTTAGGATCTCACTTGGAAGATTTTCATCAATGAAGTACTCCATGGGAAACTTTATGAAACTAAAAGGAAAATGGAAAAGCAAATAACATGTTAATGGAAAGTTACCATTATATCCAATAGAATAGTGAAAAGACTTTTAAATGTCTGTTGAGCCTTTGCATTTACTCTTTAATGGGTATTTCCTTAAATTTCACTCATGTGGCATAAAATCTAAAGTATAATAGATGAATCAAGATCCTTGTATAAAAACTCACATGAAGTTGAATGAGTTATCTTGTTTCCTTGCTTTCTCATTTTACGAGTACGCATAGCTTTTGAAAGCTAGTGAATGTAGTGTTCATTGTCTTATTAATTTTTCAATTCAAAATCTCATTAATAAGCTATGGCCACTAAGTTTGTGGGTTTTGATGGTTTGACTGGGATCAAGTCTCAGCTGCAAAATTTCATAGACACATCCTTTCATTTCTATGATATGGCAGACTTCCAAAGGAGGGAAAAATCTAAATGCATTCATCCTATCACTAAGAAGCTTTAAGGACATGGTTTGGTCAAATCAGCTAGTTTCTTGGTTGCAGTTCAAGCTCCAAAACTCATTTATGAATGTATTCACCATTAAAATCCAAAAACCAAGTAGATAGTTCTGCCTAATGACATTGTATTAATTTCAATCGATAGACAAATAATGGGGTTGTTTCAAAATTCTTAGTGAAGAAGATGATTTTGAGGAAGGAGATCATGCAAACATGGTTCCAGAAGCCACAGAGTGATAAGAGAAAAGTCCCCAAGAATTTGTTCAGAACCAATCTCAAACCAAACATAATTGATATTTTAGTTCTCCTACATAGATTGAGAGATGAAGTAGAAGCCCTAAATCTTGTTGAATAATACTTATTTTTGGTTTAGGTTATATGCTCAACTACACACTATATTGATTGGGCACAAGAGGTATGTGAGATTATATCCCATGCTCTCCAAGCGGCTAAGTTTTATAATTCATTTTACATGTTTTCATTCCTGAATTGTATGATGGTATCTTTGCAATTATGGCCTAGTCTTCAACTCCTAGATGACTTCCCTAATGATGTCAAGTCTTATGAATTTTATCCATGTCTTTAGCTACATAATAGTTATGCAGATTATGTAAAAGTGAATGAGGTGTTTACTATGAGAATTTGTAGGGAACTATAAGGGTGTTCAGAAAGGAGATTCTTCCATGTAGCCATGGCTTCCATTAGCTAATTTGGTTGTTAGTTTATTCAGTTCTCATCTTTTTCTTACCTACATCTTGTAGCTTTCAATGGATTTCCTCTAAAGCTATCAAAATATCTAGATGACATGATAGTCTTGGTAGAGATCATTCGACAAGCTCTGGAAGTGAATGTCTTGAGTAGAATTTTAAAGAAGAAAGGATATGAGTTCCTTATGAAAGTTGAAGCATTCAATTGTGACACTTGGTCTGATGCCAATAATATGACAAAGGTTTTTGAGAAAAAGTACAAGTTGGATATGTACAAGGTCTTGAGACCTATGTTCGAACCCAATGTTTATGCAAAAGATGTCTTGCAAATTGGGAGTGTCATAAAACATGCCAATACCATTGAAGACTACTGGGCCAATTACAAAGATGAATCTGAAAGCCATGATCATGCTTTCACAAGATTGATAGTGGATCAAGTTAAGCTATATAAGGTAAATATAGACATGGATGAAGTTGAGGATGATGGTCAAAATATGTATAGTACTACTTATTTGACCAAGTTAAGGAATACTTCTATAAGCTCTTAATCATTCAAAGATGTCATAGAAGACTTGGATGTGATGATGTTAAGAATTTACAAGAGGATCAGCAAGTGGGTCGAGTAGACCATGACACAATGAAGTAGAAGAAACGGTGCATCTACTCAAGCCTCCCCAAATATAGCAATTGCTTCATCTTCCCACAGTAGCACTTTAGGTGCAATTCTACCTCTCACTCAAGGTCCCACTCAACCAACTAGAGGAGGTGATCAACCTTATGACAAGAACATCCCACTAGATAAAACTTTTAAGGATGATTCAGTATTAATGATCAGTACAGAGGAAAAGTTGAGAAGAAGAAAGTAGAAGAACTAAAAGATATTGTAGTCATAGTGGCTCTACCATCCCCTATTAGTGCAATCCCATCTATAAGTGAAACATTAATCCTACCAAGTAGCCCCCAAATACAAGTGGTTAATCTTGGAGATGGAGGGAACAATGAAAGTGAATCTATGGAGTTAGACAAAGCTGTAAAGTAAACATCTAAAGAAAAAAGGTGCCTAAAGCTCCAAAATTCATTTCCCCTACTCCAAGAAATCCTTTCTCCTCATCATCAAAGGCCTTGACTCCTATTAAGAGAAAAATGTTTAGTTTGGATACACTAGGGATTGCATCCAAAGTAATCAACATTGATTCATGGCTCAAGAATACTTTAGAGAGGAAGAGGAAGAGGATAGAAGATGGGGATCCAAACAAAGAGACTCTATCTTTGGTCATCTACTTTGGATTGACATTGAGAAAAGTGAAGAAGTAGAAGACTTTGTCTATCCTCAATCGAGACCTAGATACAAGGCACCTAGCTATGGAGATTGCCAAGCCCACAAAAGATACTAGGATTGAAGACATAACTACAACTGACTTCACATCGAAGTCTCTAGATCTAGGAGTAATCGGGCATGAAACTAAAGTAGGCTTGTGGAAATCAACTAATGAAGTAATAGAGGAAGAACTTGATGGCCTTAAGCTTTCCAAAGTCAGGATGAAGGTAGAGATCCATGCGCTCAACTATTTCATTATTTAATTAGTTACCCTATTAGCAAGTATTTTGAGAGTACCACCTATGAGTGATCTTATAGCTATGGATATTTAGGAAATCATCTCTCAGTTGCAAGAGGACAAGAATTTTGGGCAAATCTATAGGAAGAGGAGTGAAAAAAATCAAGTATAAAGGACTTATGCTTATAGAACAATTAGGCAATGTAGTGTTGAGGCTTGAGACAAAAAATAGATAACATCCTAGCTACTCTGTTAGCAGAAAAGACAAAGAGTGAAGATTGCATCTTCCTCTTGCATATGGTCATATAAATGAAGGCCAAATAAGAAATAGAAGAAAATATTCTACAAAAAGGAGATGAGCCTTTTTTTGAATGGCAATAGAGCTTATAGTTCAAAGATGAAATGATCTCGATAGTTGAGGAAGGATTACAGAAGATAGAGAGCAAAGTTAAGGAGGAACATGATAGAAATTATGAGTTGCTAAATGGCTTACACACAGGCTCCCAAACATGTGGACAAGGGAAAGGAGTAGTAGGAGTTATTGTCATACAAAAGACTTTCTCTAGCTACTTGGATAAATTAATAGAGAAATCTACTAGTCATCAAGATAGAGTGTCAGACCTCTAATGATTTAGAAGATGCATACATGTGGTGACAAAGGAAATGCAAGAGTGGTTGAGTAAAATCAAGGACTTGGCCAGAGAACACTCCAATTGACTCCTCAAATACACCAACATCCACATCCACAGACATGAACTCATTCCAATCATCATTGTTGCCAAAGCCTATAAGACCAAATCAGAGAAGGTGAAGAAAGATAAATGATATTTCTTGAACTCTTTTTCTATTCTAATGTAAAATTATAACTGATAATTGGCTTCTTTCCATTTTTTATTTTTGAGAAGATGAATCGATTCAACTACTTTTTGTAATAGTTCATCTTAGAATCCTATATGTACCCAATTGAAAATTTATGAAAGGTCGGCTAATTTTTGGTGTGAAATACTTCATATTGTAGAGACAAATTAAATGTGTTTTCTAACAATTATTTAATGTTCCATTGAATTTGTTAGTTAGAAGCATCTCTTTGATTTGAATTGAATTAATTAAAAAACAAAGCTTTGTTCCCCTATTTAATAGAACAAACCAAAGATAATTGGAGTATTGTTTGAGGCTAAAAAAGATTCTTTCCAATATTGTTTCTTAATTTATTTCCTTGCATTTTAGAGTAGAAGGAATTATGTTAGAGTACCTAATTCATATAAATAGATTTCATTACCAAATCATTAAGTTTTTTAGGTTCATAAGAGGTGTGGATTCACAAATTTGGTTGGTTTTAAGACCCAAATTCTAGCCTGAGTTAGTTCCTGTCTAGGCCTAACTTGGTTTTCCTCTCTTGTTCTTTGGTCAAGAACATACCCCATTTTTAGAATTAGGAACAAAAAAAATTCTTTGAAAATCATAAACTCAAGAGAATTGTACCTATAAATTTAGAGGTAAATCAATCGCTTAGTATAGTTTCCCAACTATTGTTATTAGTCATTCTTCACAGATATTCAGCATTCAAAGAGTTAATTTAAAAAGGACAATTTTTTTACCAACAGAATGATGTTTGAGGAAACATGTTGAAGCCTTGAAATTTGACTAAGTCTAAAATTTTGAAGCCCTAAAATATGGCTAAGTCTAAAATTCTAAAGCTTTGAAATTTCCTAGAATCTTATCTTAACTTTGGGAGGGTTGGAACCTATCTCAATGAATTGTCACAAATATATAAAATATATCTTAAGTATAAGAAAGAATAAGGAAGAAGAAGAAGGAAGAAGAGAATGGGAAATGACATATTTTATATATAGGAGGAAAACTGTGATCTTGCAAGAGTCAATAGGCGATCCTGTGACATGGGAATGAGGTCATACTTGTGGGAACATGGCTTTAAATTAGATTAATAAAAAAATAGAAAACACAAAACAATGAGCTGCAGAAAGAATACTCATAGATCATTCTTATGAAGCTGCAATCTCGCAAGCCAAGAATGTAATCTCGTTGATGTATTTCCTTATGGGATTGAAGGGGAAAAAGTTGTAATCTACTAATTAGAAAAGTAATTTTTACATAGCTATCGCGTGGGCTGGGAACACAATCCCATAAATGCTAAAAAGGGAGAAAGAATGCAGAGGATTATGGTGAGGATTTTAGGTATGTGATGAATTTTTAATAACATTCTTGTAGTTGTAGGATCACCTTCCTGCAATGAGTTAAGTCAATCTTGCGAGTGTGGGACCATAAAAAAAGGTAACTTTGTGATTCATTGTGTGAAAAATATTTGTGTGGTTGGAAGTGTGTTGGTTATATTGTTACCTACAACTTGCAAACAAAATTAGAAAACCTAACACACCAAAGAAACATCACAATACGCTGAATTTTTATTAGTGAAAGAAAGTGTAAATAGATTTAAGAATGACCCAAATTTGGGGTCCCATCAGGTGTGCCAAAATGTATCAACTATTTTAGTATTTGCAAAGGAAACACTAAGATTACCAAAGAAATCACAATTACAAATAAACTAACACTTATGAGAGGACAAAGGAAACAAAAAAGGAGAATGCAAGCCAAGTATGGTAAGTCCTCCAATGAGTCCTTGATCTTTGGATTTGTCCAAGATGAGGGATGTGTTCTTAAACAAGCTTCAAGCTTCAATGGAGTTCTTCAAAGGGGTGGATGGGTGAATATGTAGCCATGGGTATGAGTGAGGATTATAGCATAACAAGGGTGCCAAATGGATGATTGTGGTCTTCAATGAAGCATTATAAGTTTTCATGAGAATGGATTATGGATTATGAAGGGGGAGGGTCCAATTTATAGGCCAAGAGGTAGTGACATGGATGGCCAAGATGTGAGCTAAGTGGTTTGATGAGTGTTGGTGTTTTTTGGACTACTAGGTTTCTCTAAACCTAATATCAAGATGAAACAAGCCTAAGTAATAGCTAGGTCCCATACTCAGCAAGATTAATCTCATCATTCAACCAACATCAATAGAGTACACTAGACTCTCTACACTTTAGGATCTATAGGGCCAAAGTAGGTGCACCCCATAGATATGAATGTGATTAGTTATTTTAATTTTCTCTTCAAACACTTTCTCACTAATAACCTATCCCCTATAATACATATTGGTCATAATTTCTTCTTAGATTTGCAAAAATCTCTTTGATTACAATAGCCAGTTATAACCAAAAGGAAGCTATTACAAATAAGGGTTGACCAACAGTTTTAGTACTTCATTACATAAATTGAAAATTGATTTTTGATTGATATATGTATTTTATAGCCATACAAACCATCAACTTGCCACTAATATTAATTTATTAGTGCCTTATCCATTTTTATATATAATCAAAATTACAAATTTAGACCTATTTAATTGACTTGCAATTAAATTTGTCAATAGTGAACTCTGAATGTCATTGTTATCATATCCCTCTCATATACCCAAAACCCTATCAATTACTAAAAGTTATTACTTAACTTCTTTGAATTAAAAGCAATCAATAAGAGTCATACAATTCATCCAAATTATATTAAATGGAAAGAACATTGTTCACTTCAATTCCAAGATCACATATATAAAAGAAATGAGACAAAACTCAGATACATAGATATGTAGGACTTCCTTTTATATTAATTCCCTTTAAAAAATGAATACAATACTCATTTAGACTTGAAATATAAATCAAAACTTGAAAAATTGATCATTCATATTCATTGTATTTTTAGCTTGAATGCATTCATATAATAAACAAAACTGGATGGACTGTAAATGACACAAAAGCTAAAAATTCTATAGACTTTTGACCTGTATTCCACATCTTGGAAATCATTATAAAGGATTGCAAAAAGCTTTAGATGGGAGGAGGACACATGTCAAAGTCCCAATGAAAGAAAAAGGTGGCAAGACATTTATAGAAAGTTATACACAAAACATTCTTTTGTGTCTGAAACAAAAGGAATGTAGTTAAAAAGTCAACAGGTGACAATTTATTGTAGGAGCTTTAATTTTAATCTCTTTTATCTTTTACTATCTTCAACTTCATCAAAAGTTCCAAAATTTAAAATATGCATCTATGAAAGATTTACTTTCTTGATGGGCTACTCATTGTATCAAACTTATCCTAATCTCTTGCTATCCTTAATCAAAATTCTTTAGCTACCCCTTGCTGGCAGAGCTTTTATTTCTCCAACTGCCTCCCAAACATAAATTTCTCTTTTGGTGGGCCAGTTGGTTGTTTTAACTTCTTCTAAATCTTTGGTATCTTTAATCCATCTAGCATTAGTTATTCCTTTTGATTCCAATAAAAACTTATTTAAATCTATTTCAACTTTAAACAAGGAATCGATCAAAATATTGAAAGGAACATCACTGTTATCTTCAAAAATTGATGATGTAGCCTCTTGGGTCAACACTACACTGAATGAATTAGACCACTCTTTCCATTCTCTCAACTTTTTATCAACATCCAAAATTGGTGGAATACAATGCTCAATTCCTTGAGATAAAACTTTCAATTTTCCTTGCATTATTTGCATTTTTCTAGTAAAGAAGCCAATTCATTCCTTTACCATCTCTAGGCCCTCCTTTACTATAATAATCTTATCAGGAAAATCTAGCATATTAGCCATCAACATAATAAGCCTCTCTAAGACTTGAATATATGACCCCCAATGATTGAATGTAGGTGATAGCGATGCAAGATATAATGCATTGGCCTATTGAGATATATTCCTTAGAGTTTCAACTCTATGGCCTATCATACATGTAAGGATAGTTGTCCTTACCTCATCACCTTCCTATATTGGTGGAGCATCAAGGCTCATTCTTCTAGGCTTTGTATCCTCTTCCTCTAGTTTATCTATTTGTGTAGTTGTCTTTGTTATGATCTTGTATGGTTCTTGAATATCTTGTACCTTGCTCTATTCTACAGTGGCCATCTATTATGCATTGGATAGTTGCTTTCTAAAAGATGCAAATTTAACTTCTAGCACTTGAACCTTAGCCTCAAGCTCTTCAATTTTCTCCTTGTAGACATTTATTTACCTAAATTCATCCTCATAGAGCTTCCTAACATCAGTGTAGTCATGGAAGGATTTTGATAACCTAGTTTCTATCTTCTCTACTCTTGCCTCATTCATAAATGAAAAGTGTTTTAAGGCTTTGGAGATCTTTGTACTAAAAGTACCTTGTAGGTTCTATATAATCATGTTACCCTATTTTGTGATTTGCACATCCATCAGCTTGGGCTTGTTTGATGTAGGAGCCATGCTCCACACTGCTAAGGCCTTGGTGTCAATGTTAAATCCAGGCCCTCTTTGCAGTCCACCAGCACCATATGCCTCATATGAGATGACACTCTCTTGTCATCAATCATAAATGCTTGTTCCAAATCCCAACTAGGCACTAATAGCATTCCACTCCTCTACACTAGATCGCTTGCCTCCTGAAGAGTATTTACTTTACTTTTAGGATCATAAGCATGAAGTTTTTCAATTAACTCCTACTTATTTTAATTTAACTCCACTGGTTTCATCTTTAACACTAGTTCACTTTGCTTGATTTTATATAAGAAGCTCTTGAATTCAACATATTTGATGAATTCATCATCTTCTATGAATTTTTGGGCTTGGAGATCATGTCATCCAACCTTGTTGTTGCTAGTTCCAAGTCAGTCAATGTGCTCTCTACTATAGTGAATCTAACTTGGATGTAACTCTATCTTAATTTGACAAAAACACTAACTTTTACCAGACAAGATCTGTAGAGTTCCCTATTTTAATTTTTTAGGGATGTGTACAAACTTCTACCTCTTATTTCCCTTGGTGACCCATGATTCCTTAGTGGGTTCATCTTCTTCAATCTTTAGGGTTACATCAGGTTTAGGGTTGTCATGGTTCACCCTCTCTTCTTCTCCAAGTGGTTCCTCTAGCATTTGTGCCATAATCTCAACATGGCCGGTAACCATCTTCCTTATTCTCTATAGGTAAGGGAAATCTAGGTAAAAACCTTTGAAGTTGGGATCTATTCTCTTCATCTCCCTCTCTAACCTCAACACATCATCAAACTTGGACATTTTGTCAGTTGCCTCCCCTTGCACAACAATATTGGGAATGAGATCTTCATGGGGCAACTCTTTGGTACTTGGTAGTACATAGTTTTTGATTTCCTTGAGGGTGTTTTTCATCTAGTTATCAAGGTTATACATCCTATATGGGTTAGTTGACCAATTATAATGATGGAGGAAAGAATGAATTTAATCTAGGGATTCCTTTCCAATTGAGAAATCCACTACCCTAAAGCATCTACATAAGAATGTGCCTCTATGTACCTTTGTTCCTAGATACTTTCTATTTACCATGAATAACTACCACATGAATTCAATGATGGCTAGTCTAGGGGGAATGAATTTTGGAAATATATGGGGTGGTTGTGGACAACCATAAACTTTTATTAGGGAGACAGTAGGAAATAGAAATATATCTCGCCAACTATGATCTAATATTTTATTTTATGGGTTTAGGGTTGGTCTTAAAAGACTCTTCAAAATCTTAGGGGCCCTAAAATACCCTAGGTCAAACATCTTCATTATAATTGTACTAAAATTACTGAAAAATGAAATATAATTAGAGTAATGATAGGAACTATACCATACCCATGTCTACATTTGAACTATCAAATCTCATTGGCATAAGAAGTGTGATCAATGAAATCTAGGCTTATGTACCCCATATTATTGTATAGGATCAAGTGCATCAGTAATGAGTAATGATAGAATTTGGAGTTTACTATATCTCCACTATGTGTCATTATGATATTATCCTTCATGACCTGCATAATATATTCAACATAGTCATATTCTCCACCAAGGTGGGAGTCTTACACATCTTTGGAAATGATAAATTAGGCTCCATAAACCATGCCAATTCCATTTATGCTAACCACCTTGTGGAAACCATACACTATTTTCACAAAGTAGTTCTTGAACTTTTCCAAAGACAACTTCTTTTCCACCTTTTTAGGGTAATCACCCACTTGCTTTAGGTCCATGGGAATATGTTGTAGCATCGAATTTCTTGTGTAAGATTTGGTGTTTGTTTCAAATTTATCTTACAGGTCAACTGGGTCTACTAGTTCACTCATAGCTCCATCCAATCCAAATGCTTCAATAAAAGAGGCATAGTTCAATGTGCATAAAATTGTTCCATCCCAACTGTAGAATGATATAGTATCTAGGTTGTATGATTTGATTAGGGCATTTACCAAATCAACATCCACAAATACTTCTCAAAAGATTAGCTTTGCTAGATTTTTCTTCCAAGGATTGCAAACAAGGATCTTCTTTGCTTGGTTACAGTAGAAATATCTAAAAAATTCATAACCAATGGCTCTAAGGCATGTAGCATCTTTGAAAAATATATAAGGATCCCTGAAATCATGATCATTTGCACTAATGGGATTAGAGGATTCTAGGAACAACTTGATCCATTCTTCAACAAACCTATTAGGTTTCTTCTACTTGGTTTTCTCTCCCTTGAAAGTTGAAGTTTTTGAAACTTCCATGTATGCAACTTGAATCTCCTCCACCTCCTTATCAGACATCTTGAAAGTAGACTGGAAGACTATAACACTCTGTAAATAGCTCTAAAAATAAAAAATCTATTCACGTTGAAAAATTTACAACTACAAGTAAAATCCCTTCTTTCTACAAATGGTAACAAATTACGAGATTATGGAATGATTTATGTTGTGCATACTTTCATCAACCTTCTCTGTGCATTGATATTATGCATTCTTGAGCTTTAAATTGACTGTCATCTATCACCTTATATGGAGTGTCCAGATAACTATCTAGCTTAGGAACCTTTGTACTTTACTCAAATTTCATTAGTCATGGGCATTTTGTCATTATTCCAGCTCAGAAAAGTAAAGTTCACTTTTCATATTAAATTAGGTTTTACAATCTTATGATACACTATGAAAGAGGATCCTTTCATATCATCTTAGGTAGGGAAATTCAGCTCTACGATCTTAGAATCCTTTGAATTCAAACATTTATCGCATTATCGTAAGCCTTGAAAATAGATTTCACAATCCTACCATAAATTGTTTATTGTGTCTTCGGAGCTCACCCTTAACCCTCTTACAATCTCATGAGACACAATTTATAAACCTTATCATAGCATGTTATCTCGCCTTCACTTGCCTTATGATCTTATGATCATGATTAACTAGACCATTTCATAACTTTAATAGTTACCTTTCATACACTTATAATGTTATGGGCACATCTTTGGTGTAACATCGTAACTCAAATTTTCCTTCCTTATGACCTCTCAATCATAGTCACTAAATTAACCTTGTAACATCACAGGTTACCTTCAATTGTTATCATTGACCTATGACCACACAATGATGGTGGGTATGTGTAGGATCATGGTGTGCCAAAAAGTGGCGATGTGAAAAAAAAAGAGTTTGAAGACGCCTAAAAGTGCTTCAAAATCTGCTCTGACTTTTTTTTACCTATCCAAGAACCAAACCTGGAAGGTTAAGCTGAGCCTTATCGGATATCCGAAATCATATCGGATATTCGATTTGACATCGGATATCCGATTTTAAATCAAATATCCGACTAATAATTAAAATCATATAATAGTATGATATATTATTTAATATTATTATTATATTAAATAATATATCATACTATTATATTATAATAATAATATTATTATTTAATATAATAATAATATTATTATAATAATTATTATACTATAATATAATAATAATAATATTATTATATTATAATCGTATAATATTATACTATAATAATAATATTATAATGTATTATATTATAATAACATATTATATTATAATAATATAATATAATATTTCATATATTATAATATATAGTAATGTAATATAATATATATATATATATAAGATATAATATAATAATAAAAAGTAATATCTTATAATATAATATATATAATAAAAAAGTATAATATATTATAAATTATAATAATATAATATAATAATAATATTTTATATTATAATATATAGTAAATTAATATAATAAATATAAAATATAATATAAAAATATATAAAATGTAATATATATTATATATTATATATTATATGTTATATTATATATATTGTACTCATTCGTGTCATATCAGATATTCGATGTTATATAGGATATTCGATATAATATTGGATATCCGATATAATATCGGATATCTGATATTGTATCGGATATCTGATACCTGTGCGTGGATTAAATAAAATCACAGACTCGCGGGCCCTTATTTTACGCGAATTTGGGGCCAGTATTGCCATCACGGATCGGATATCAGATATAAGGTATGTTCCCCCCCTTGACTCATTTTTAACCTAAATTTAATAGATTTTAACATGATTTTGTTTGTTTTAGTTGAATCTAGGGTTTTTTTGACAAAAATGGTTAAAATTTAGATTTTTTTAATATATATTACGTTTTGCAATTCAATAGGAATGGCTGATCAAAATGATGACACTGAGGCAGGGAATAATATTTCTCGCAACCCACCACCAAATGATCCAGTATCCCCACAAAATTGTCCACCAAATGATCCTCTACCTCCTCAAAACCCTCCTCGAATTGAGGATTTGATAAATGAAAATCTCACTGAGTTGAGAAGTTTGCATAGAACATACAATAATGTAGCTGCACTGGCTCCTATGTTATCCACGTTAAACACCATAGTGGATAACATTGAAACCCTTACAAACCAACAAAATGCCACTTTTCGTTGGCGTGATGAAATGCACCAGATTTTTGATGATGGTTTGGATTATGATGAGGTCACGGCCCTCAACATAACCAAAGATGATTTGGCAAGCCTTTTTGCTAACCCAAAAATGGGTATACTAGTTGACCCAAAAAAAACCAAACTATCGATTAAATGGTGCACAAATGATGCCATATGTGCAAATTTTTGGGACCATTGGTGGATGGTCTTTGATATCCCTCTACATGGCAATTTAGACATACCATTTTATTTCCTTGCAAAATTATATGCAGAATTTGTGTTGAAACTTAAAGTGAACTATTGGAGCATGAAGCCCAACATGGGCTTAGGACTAGGAGCTCCTCAAGATAGACCCTCTTCCCAATGAAAGAAACTTGGCACTTTTGTCCCCCCCTGGATATCTTCCCCCCCTCCTTGAGTGCAACATCTAGATATTATGGCAGAGGCTAGTTCTCAGACCATCAGAGCCATTCATAGGCTGAGTAGCCTAATGATATCTTAGGCTAGGTCAGTCCTGCCTCCTTGTGTTGATGATGTTGGTGCCAGTTCATCATCGGCTAGCTCATCACACGTTTGTGTGACTCACACTTGCATTACATGAAAGAATATTTGCTTGGGTTCCATAGGTGATCTTCCTAAGTATCATTTTTGTATTAGACGAGGATACACCAGACACATGTGCAGAGGCTACAGACCCTGATGCGAGAGAGGAGGGGAATGCAGAGGCATGGACTCCTTCGGTGTTGGTATGTGTATACATTTTTTTGTTATGAAATATGTGATTTAAAGTTAATTTTTTATAATGGATTAATTTTATTTTTTAAGCCATACTGATTTTTACATGTATGTGATCTTCATTCATGTTTAGTTGATGACCGAGGAGGAGCTCAGATAGATAGATGATGCTACACTCTTTTCCATTTCATTTGGCCTTGAGACATCTATAGTACATTATGTTGTGTTCACATTTCTTTTTTCTATTTTATATTGTAGCATATATGGTTGCTAATCTTTCTTTTATCTTGCATATACCACCTGCCCTAGGGGGACAAATTGCGGGGGGTGAGCCAGCATGCATTGACAAAGGAAAGGTAATTAGATGTTTTCTAATTGATTAAATATTGATGCATTCTTGTAAAATGTTTGTGGTAATCTCATTTAATTACATTATTTATTGTATATAGGGTGTGGCTACTGGCGATGAGCCTGTATAGATTTGGTGTCCTAGATCATCAGCGATTTTCATTCGCACAGAGAGCCCCATTGTATGTATGAAGACTTGGATGACTCTCTCTAAATTGTTTGAACAACATAGTTTGACTTACTTCTAAATGGTGTTTAGGATGTGGCATGCGATCTCTGATGCCAATTCTCAACTTTAAGATGTCTTTAGCATTGGGTGATACTTGTGAGTTAGAGTGTCAAAATTCTGTAATTTTTTCTTTTACATCATCGAATAGCTTCTTATCAAAACGTGGAAGTCTCCCACCAAATGCCCATGTTTCATTTTGAAGAGGATCATCAATTTTCTCTCGTCGACTAAGTGCTCTTCTCAAAGTAGTACGATTTAGATTCAAATCAATACAAGTTTGTCTCATATATCTACCCTTTCTCAAATGATGACTTACCAAAGAGGTTGTAATGACCCTTCGAGCAACTCTATTATCCTTCTCTCTGCTATTTTTCTCAATGCTATTGAGAGCACTGAAAAGATTCTTCACGATAATGGCATTTCTTTCCAACTTTTTATTGACATGAATCTTCAATTTGGAAACAAATCTTCAATTTGGAAAGCATAGGTCTCATCTTTTTTATCTTTAATAAGTGCATGAAAAGCTGACATTGCTCTACCACTGTCTTGTTGCCGAAAAACATCTGATATAGTCTTCAAGCCCATAACCGAATGGTTCTTTCTGATTTTTTTCTTTCCAAACTAGCAATAATTGTTTCATCAATTTCAATTATCCATTTTGGTATTTTGGAACCTTCATGCCGATTATAATTAGGAGATATGTAAGGTTCTTGTGCATTAGGTTCCTGTGCATTGTCATCTTCGACATGGTCAATTATGCAATTTGGATTATGACTTGGTGGCATTTTTTCTTCAAAATTTTCATTCTCCAAATTTTCAATTTCAGCATTATCATTTTCAATAGGTACATTTTCATTCCCCAACTGTACATATTCATTATCTGATTCTATGATTTCACCTTCAATTAATTCATCGTCAACTTGACTGATATTTAGCATACCTTGTATTTTTCTTCGGTGTTCCATTTTTTTCCTTTCTCTATATGTCGCAATGTCTTCATTAGATATCTTCCTTTTGCGTTTATCCTTTCGACGACTACTGCTCCCCATTCAGATGACAAATTCAAACACCTAAGGTTATATTTTTAAATTTTTTTGATTAGTTGGGCTCCAAAATGGGACTTTTTTCAAAACCCGTAAAAAAAGAGTGGAAAAGTGATGTTGTCGGGTTTGCAAGGATAGGGAATTATTGGAAATTGGTGCCAGTAAAATTGGATATACGATTTCAAATCGGATATTGGATCTTAAATCGGATATCCGATATTGTAAAGTGAATTTTTGGAGGGAAAACTTGCTATAATTTCCCTCTTTTGCCATAATTATATTAATATTATCAAAAATCAAAGCTTGCTATAATTTTTTGACTTTGGTTTATTACTAAGCTAATAGTATAGTAGTATTAATATATAATAGTATTAATATATAGTAATATTAATATATAGTATTAATATAGCTAAAGTATCAATATTATTATACCCATAATAGTATAAATATTATTACTATAGATATAATAGTGTAAATATTTAGTGTTTATTTATATTATTATTATTATTATTATGCTACAATATAGTATGAATATATATATATTATTATAGCTATAATAGTATTATTATTATTACTATAGATATGATAATATTAATATTTAATGTTTATTTATATTATCATAAAATAGTATAAATACTATATATATCCTTTCATTTTTTAATCCATATACATACGAACGATTTGAATATGTCCGTAGAGGTCCTAGGACCCCTAGGGACATATGTCATCTTTTAATGGGTCAAAGAGGGTTGTAGGTCACCCTATGACCCCCTTTGACACATATGGCCCATTCGAATATGTCCCTAGGACCCTTAGGGACATATGTCATCATTTAATGGGTCAAAGGGGGTCATAGAGCACCCTATGACCCCCTTTGACCTATATGAATGATTCGAATATGTTCTTAGGGGTCATAGGACCCCTAAATACATATGTCATTATTTAATGGGTCAAAGGGTGTCATAGGTCACCCTATGACCCCCTTTGACCCATATGAACGATTTGAATATGTCCCTAGGGGTTATAAGACCCCTAGAGACATATATCATCGTTTAATGGGTCAAAGGGGGTCATAGGTCACCCTATGACCCCCTTTGATCCATATGAACAATTCGAATGTCCCTAGTGGTTCTAGAACCCCTAGAGACATATGTCATCGTTTAATGGGTCAAAGGGACCTATGACCCCCTTTGACCCATATGAATGATTTGAATATGTCCCAAGGGGTTATATGACCCCTAAAGACATATGTCATCGTTTAATGGATCAAAGGGGGTCATAGGTCACCCTATGACCCCCTTTGACCCATATGAACAATTTGAATATGTCCCTAGGGGTTTTAGGAACCCTAGAGACATATGTCATCATTTAATGGGTCAAAGGGGGCCATAGGTCACCCTATGACCCACTTTGACCCATATGACCCACTCGAATATGTTCGTAGGGGTCCGAGGACCCCTAGCGACATATGTTGTCATTTAATGGGTCAAAGAGAGTCATAGGTCACCCTATGACCCCCTTTGACCCATATTACCCATTCACATATGTCCCTAGGGGTTATAGGACCCCTAGAGACATATGTTGTCATTTAATGGGTCAAATAGAGTCATAGGTCACCCTATGACCCTCTTTGACCCATATTACCCATTCGAATATGTCCCTAGGGGTCCTAGAACCCCTAGAGACATATGTCATCGTTTAATGGGTCAAAGGGGGTCATAGGTCACCCTATGACCCCCTTTGACCCATATAACCCATTCGAATATGTTCTTAGGGGTCAGAGGACCCCTAGCGACATATGTCATCGTTTAATTGGTCAAAGAGAGTCAGGTCACCCTATGACCCCCTTTGACCCATATTACCCATTCGAATATGTCTCTAGGGGTCTTAGAACCCCTAGGGACATATGTCATCATTTAATGGGTCAAAGGGGGTCATAGTTCACCCTATGACCCCCTTTGACCCATATGACTCATTTGAATATGTTCCTAGGGGTCCGACAACCCCTAGCGACATATGTTATCGTTTAATGGGTCAAAGAGGGTCATAGGTCACCCTATGACCGCCTTTGACCCATATTACCCATTCGAATATGTCCCTAGGGGTTCTAAGACCCCTAGAGACATATGTTATCGTTTAATGGGTCAAAGAGAGTCATAGGTTACCCTATGACCCCCTTTGACCCATATGACCCATTCAAATATGTTCCTAAGGGTTCGAAGACCTCTAGCGACATATGTCATCATTTAATGGGTTAAAGGGGGTCATAGGTCACCCTATGACCCCCTTTTACCCATATGACCTACTCAAATATGTTCTTAGGGGTCCAAGGACCCCTAGCGACATATGTTGTCGATTAATGGGTCAAAGAGGGTCACAGGTCACCCTATGACCCCCTTTTACTCATATGAACAATTTGAATATGTCCCTAG
Organism: Cupressus sempervirens; assembly: GCA_028749045.1. Taxonomy (NCBI): domain Eukaryota; kingdom Viridiplantae; phylum Streptophyta; class Pinopsida; order Cupressales; family Cupressaceae; genus Cupressus; species Cupressus sempervirens. Next base: position 592,938,937 of record CM053787.1, read on the forward strand.
GGGTTCTCGGACCCCTAGAGACATATGTCATCGTTTAATGGGTCAAAGGGGGTCATAGGTCACCCTATGACCCCCTTTGACCCATATGAACGATTCAAATATGTCCCTAGGGGTCATAGGACCCCTAGGGACATATGTCATCATTTAATGGGTCAAACGGTGTCATAGGTAACCCTATGACACCCTATGACACCCTTTGACCCATATGAACAATTTGAATATGTACCTAGGGGTTATAGGACCCCTAGAGACATATGTCATCATTTAATGGGTCAAAGGGGGTCATAGGTCACCCTATGACCCTCTTTGACCCATATGACCCATTCGAATATGTTCCTACAGGTTCGAGGACCTCTAGCGACATATGTCATCATTTAATGGGTCAAATAGGGTCATAGGTAACCCTATGACCCCTTTTGACCCATATGACCTATTCGAATATGTTCCTAAGGGTTCGAGGACCTCTAGTGACATATATCATCATTTAATGGGTCAAAGGGTCTCATAAGGCATCCTATGACTCCCTTTGACCCATATGAACGATTCAAATATGTCCCTAGGGGTTATAGGACCTCTAGAGACATATGTCGTTATTTAATGGGTCAAAGGTGGTCATAGGTCACCCTATGACCCTTTTTGACCCATATGAACAATTTGAATATGTCCCTAAGAGTTTTAAGACCCTTAGAGAAATATGTCATCGTTTAATGGGTCAAAGGGGGTCATAGGTCACCCTATGACCCCCTTTGACCAATATGACCCATTTGAATATGTTCCTAGTGGTCTGAAGACCCCTAGCAACATATGTTTTTGTTTAATGAGTCAAAGAGAGTCAGAGGTCACCATATGACCACTTTTGACCCATACAAACAATTCGAATATGTCCCTAGGGGTTTGAGGACCTCTAGAGACATATGTCATCATTTAATGGGTCAAAGGGAGTCATACGTCACCCTATGACCCCCTTTGACTCATATGAACAATTCAAATATGTCTCTAGGGGTCTTAGGACCCCTAGGGACATATGTCATCATTTAATGGGTCAAAGGGTGTCATAGGTCACCCTATGACCCCCTTTGACCCATATGAACAATTTGAATATGTCCCTAGGGGTTATAAGACCCTTAGAGACATATGTCATTGTTTAATGGGTCAAAGAGGGTCATAGGTCACCCTATGACCCCCTTTGACCCATATGAACAATTCGAATATGTCCCTAGGGGTTCTAGGACCCCTAGAGACATATGTTGTCGTTTAATGGGTCAAAAGGTGTCATAGGTCACCCTATGACCCCCTTTGACCCATATGAACGATTCAAATATGTTCTTAGGGGTTATAGGACCCCTAGAGACATATGTCATCGTTTAATGAGTCAAAGGGGGTCATAGGTCACCTTATGACCCCCTTTGACCCATATTAACCATTGTAATATGTCCCTAGGGCTCTTAGGACCCCTAAGAACATATGTCATCATTTAATGTGTCAAAAGGGGTCAATGGTTAACCTATGACCCCTTTTGACCCATATGAATGATTTGAATATGTCCCTAGTGGTCCTAGGACCCTTAGGGATATATGTCGTTGTTTAATGGGTCAAAGGGGGTCATAAGTCACCCTATGACCCCCTTTGATCCATATGAATGATTCGAATATGTCCCTAGGGGTCCTAGGACCCCTAGGGACATATGTCGTTGTTTAATGGGTCAAAGGGTATCATAGGTCATCCTATGACCTCTTTTGACCCATATGAACGATTCGAATATGTCCCTAGGGGTTATAGGACCCTTAGAAATATATGTCATCATTTAATTGGTCAAAGGGGGTCATAGGTCACCCTTTGATCCCGTTTGACCCATATGAACAATTCCAATATGTCCCTAGGGGTGCTAGGACCCCTAGAGACATATGTTGTCATTTAATTGGTCAAAGGGGGTCATAGGTCACCTATGACCCCCCTGACCCATATGAACGATTCGAATATGTCCTTAGGGGTCCGAGGACCCCTAGTGACATATTTGAATCATTCATATGGGTCAAAATCCTCTTTGACCCATATGACCCATTTGAATATGTTCCTAGGGGTCTAAGGACCCCTACCAAGATATGTTGTCGTCTAATGGGTCAAAGAGGGTCATAGGTCACCTTATGACCCCCTTTGACCCATATTACCCATTCAAATATGTCCCTAGGGGTTTTAGGACCCCTAGAAACATATGTTGTCATTTAATTGGTCAAAGCGAGTCATAGGTCACCCTATGACACCTTTTGACCCATATTACTCATTTGAATATGTCCCTAGGGGTCCTAGAACCCCTAGGGACATATGTCATCATTTAATGGGTCAAAGGGACCTATGACCCCCTTTGACCCATATTACCCATTCGAATATGTCTCTAGAGGTCCTAGGACCCCTAGAGACATATGTCATCGTTTAATGGGTCAAAGGGGGTCATAGGTCACCCTATGACCCCCTTTGACCCATATGAAAGATTCGAATATGTCCCTAGGGGTCCTAGGACCCCTAGGGACATATGTCGTCGTGTAATGGGTCAAAGGGTGTCATAGGTCACCCTATGACCTCCTTTGACCCATATGAACGATTCGAATATGTCCTTAGGAGTTATAGGACCCTTAGAAATATATGTCATCATTTAATGGGTCAAAGGGGGTCATAGGTCACCCTTTGATCCCGTTTGACCCATATGAACAATTCCAATATATCCCTAGGGGTGCTAGGACCCCTAGAGACATATGTTGTCATTTAATTGGTCAAAGGGGGTCATAGGTCACCTATGACCCCCCTGACCCATATGAACGATTCAAATATGTCCTCAGGGGTCCTAGGACCCCTAGAAACATATGTTGTCATTTAATTGGTCAAAGCGAGTTATAGGTCACCCTATGACACCCTTTGACTCATATTACCCATTCGAATATGTCCCTAGGGGTCCTAGAACCCCTAGGGACATATGTAATCATTTAATGGGTCAAAGGGACCTATGACCCCCTTTGACCCATATTACCCATTCGAATATGTCCCTAGAGGTCCTAGGACCCCTAGAGACATATGTCATCGTTTAATGGGTCAAAGGGGGTCATAGGTCACCCTATGACCCCCTTTGACCCATATGAATGATTCAAATATGTCCCTCGAGGTCCTAGGACCCGTAGGGACATATATCGTCATTTAATTGATAAAAAAGGATCATAGGTCACCTTATGACCCCCTTTGACCCATATTAACCATTGTAATATGTCCTTAGGTCTCTTAGGACCCCTAAGGACATATGTCATCATTTAATGCGTTAAAGGGGGTCAATGGTTGACCTATGACTCCCTTTGACTCATATATATTAATAATATACATATCTATTAATAACATACATATTAATATAATTATATATATATATATATATATATTACATTATTATATTTAATAAAAATATTACGTTATTATATATAGATTAATAACATATATATGTATTACTTTATTATATTTAATGAAAATATTATGGTATTATATATATATATATATTAATAACATACATATTAATATAATAATATATAATACGTATTATATATATATATATATAAATTACGTAATTATATTTAGTAAAAATAATAATAATATAAATTATATTTATAGATTGTAATAAGATTAACATAATATATTAGTATATATTGTTAGATTATATCTTATATCTTTACATTACGTTACTATATATATATAATATATTAAAATACATCTTTACATAGTAATATAAGTGAAACAATTTAGAAATAATAAGTTGTGATGTTTAAACCCAATTTTCCTTCCAAAATGGGTTGAGATTTTAAATTTTCCCACCTAACATATCAGATATCTAATTTTGAATCGGATATCCGATTAGGCTTGGTAAATACCAAGCCTACCCGGTCAGCCCAAAAGACGTGTTTGAAGAGGGTTTTAGTGATACTTAAACTTCGGGTAGCCGTCTGACAATGTTATTTTGATCGAAATTGAATAAAATAAAAATAGTTTTTTAATATCGATCTCTAGATTCCATAAATATAATTTCTGTCAAATTTTGAGGTCGATAAGTATTTATTAGGTAATTATCAATGAAGATAATTGTAAATTGCTGATTGACATACTGATTGAAAAATAGCTATAACTTTCAAACGGTATAACATTTTTTAAATCTAAAAGTTGCGTCACATTCTATACTTCGGCTAGTATAAGAATTTTAAAAAAGAAAAATTTGGTAAAATTTTCTATTAGTTAGGGTGGTCAGACATGGGACTTTTTTTTTCCAAAAAAAATTTGGTAGAAAATTCATAGTTAATTCTTTATTTGGAATAAAAATACTGAAAAATATTTGTCACATCCGGGTATGAGTCTACTTTTCATATCTATAATTATATTAAAAAAATATTATGATTTGATTTTGATTAAGGTGGTCAGACATAAACCTACGTTTTATTTTCGCCGTGAAATTTTCTTAGTACTGCATTAAAATTCAAACTTTTGACCCATTAATTATTTTTTTCTCCTAATAAGGCCTAGTAGTTTAGAAACTACATTCAATTTCTTACAGATTATTTTCTGACAACTTTTTGATATAAAGTCCATAACCACTTCAAAATTATGTGTCAAGTTGATATAAACCTGACTTGTTGATTTTTCACTGCCACTTAAGGCCATAGTTTGGTACACCATGATCCTGCACATACCCTAGTTATCCTTTCTTTATCATAGCCTCAAAAATATCAATTTTCATCCTCACGATCTCATAATCTAACACTACTTTGTAGCTTCGTAAAGCTATTGAATTTCCCTTGAGATCTTATGATCTACTACCTCTTGTAGCATTAGAAGATATAAACTACCATGTGTCTCAAAACTTTATGCAAATATTCCTAGCCCTGCCTTGCTTTATCATTTTTATCTTATGATTTAATGATTCCTTCTCTTTCATGCCATCAGATACCTCATATTTTTCTCTTACAATATTATGATCATAAGCTTTTTGTATGTTTAGAGATCTCCTTGAAAGTCTTTAAAATGTCTCAATACCCCATTTTTCATAAGATCATAACTCTCCACTCCTTAGCACTTTTTATGTCCTTGCGATCTTATGATCACCACTTTGTCACATGGTCGTGAGTCTCTATTTCTCCCTTCACGATCCCACGACCACCTGTTGTAACATTGATTTAAAAACCTTTCATCAAAAATTTAAGATGACATGTCAGAAGGGGATTTATAAGATCAAAAACTTCATTTTGAACCCTTGCGCTGCAAGAACAACATATCTTAAGATTGTGAGACTCTATACATTACCCCTATGATCCTCTGCTAACCCTTGCATTGTAACATTGGGAGAGGGAAATTTTACACTTATGAAAAGATGCCTAACCTTTGATCATAAGATTTTAACATATGATTTGAAAGATGTACAATCTCTCACTTGAAAGAAAACCTAGGGTAAGGGTAAAAATGATTGAGGATTTTAATAAAAAAATTCATGAAAAGGGTGAAGACACAACCTTAGGATATCCCATTATTCTACTAGGGCAAGATTTTCAACATTGGCTAGGGAAAATATAACCAGGTTAGGGTTGCTTTTGGGAAGTGAAAATAAATCATGAAAAAACCCTAATAATGCAACACAATTCAAAGTATTTTCACAATAAAATTAAAAATTTTAGTACTATGAAAATGAGGGCTATCAATGAGGAAGGGCTAAGATGTCATGAAAAGGAAGCACATGGATTGTGCTTGTTTGGAGCTAATTAGTAAGTGACACTTGTCACAAGGAGGATGAGTGTGAGGGGATGGAAGACTTTTAGGGAATGTGACCATTTTTGGGGAATGTGAGGGGATAATGTGGAGTAGTGAGGGGTGTGGGCTTGTAAGAGGCATTTATGGGGTATTTATGGCATTAGGGTGGGGATGTGATGGATGTGACATGAGGGCAGACTTTGGTTTGGGTTAGAAAGTCTTAAGTGGTTTCTAAAGTTGTGCAAATGATTAGAATGATTTTAGGCTTAGGTTTAGGAGGGGATTAAGGATGCAACTAGCATGTTAGAGGGGTGCAAGTGGATGACATTAATGAGGGGGATTAATTAGTTGGCTAAACAGGGTTAGTATGGGTGAATGGGTTGGATTTAGCTAATGGAAGGGTTTTAGGAATAGCTAAGGAGTGTTAGAGGTTGTGGAAATTTATTTAAAATGATTTATTTAATAAAAGGGGATTTTGGAATTAGATTAAATAGGGATAGCACCTTTTACTTTATCTAATAGTAGAAGAGGGATTTAATTGATGATTGAGGCTCTTGGTTGTCTTTTGAATATATCAATTGGACTATAGTTAATTTATTGATTTAATTAGCTAGGGTATGATAATAGATTAATTAAATATTGAATACTTAATAAATGATGCCTTAGGATATGACTAAATAAGATTACTTATGGTGTAATCAGATTTGGTTGTCTATAGGTCTTTGTTGGCGCTCGGTCAACACTGAATTTTCTCAACTTCTACTATTCACTTGGTTGACACTAGTACAACTCAACTTCAACTATAAGTTATTTAATCTTATCCTTTGAATATTGGTTAAACCTAAGTATTTGTTCTTCATTGATAATCTCTTCTAGGCTTTAAGATACAACTATCTTCTCCACTTAGTATCATGATTAAACAACACATTATCTTGCCAAAGTCTAACTAATCAAGTGCCCATTATAATTCCACATAACTCAACCTTTCCATTAGGTCCTCTTGTTATCTCTTCTTCTTAAATCCTCTTCATCAATTATCTTGAAATGGAACTCTACTCAAATAGCAACTGTCTCATCAAAAAGATTTGACATTAATGACAACATAATAGTTGTTCCAATTATAGTTTCCAACAATCTCCTCTTTGGCATTGATGGTAGTATCACTAGTTACTATACAATCCAAAAATTTAGTGAATTGTCCACTTGATTTGCTTCAACCACATCCAATTGTGTCTAGTATCATATCTTCATTAATATCCTTAGTTTCATTCTAAATCTCATCTCAACATTCAATAATCTTTCTGATCGCATCTTTTAGTTTCATTTCGATTCTTATCTCTGCAACTCTAATATGAAAAAATTGTAGTTATAAAAAAATAGACTCCCTTTATGACATCAAAACATATATTTTCCCCTTTGATATACATCTTATGAACTTCTTTTATCATCTCTCTTGATGGAAACACCTCACTCTCTGACTACTCCATAGTTACATCTTACGTGTGTGACTTATATAATCTCTCCCTCTTTACTTATTCATATGGTAATTGCATAACCAATTCTCCCTCTTTTTCACTATTTATGGTAACTATATAATATCTCCCTCTTTGAAAACAATACCAAAGAAACTTCCATACTCAAGTATCAATAGGATAATTAAATATATTTAGTTAACTATGTCTCATACATCTTCATGATGTAGATATCTCTTAGTAAATTCTCTAAACTAGTTTCTTCTTTTATCATCTTTCTTATGAATGATTCAACATCTTATGCTTCTCACATGACAACTTTAGATAGGTCCTAAAGTGTGACGTTCTACATCAATTTGTAAGATATTATGATCAAAATATTTGATTTAGAGCTTCATCTTAGCTTAAGTAGCCTCAGTTAGGGGAAGCACCCTCAATTTTATTCTTAGATATTCATGTGCATCCTTGGGTAAATATTTTGTGAGTATATCAGTTATCTATTCCTTTCTATTCACATACTCTAATCTCACTTCTTGGTCTCATACTAGCTCTCTCAAGTAACAACTCTTGATAGCAATATGCTTAGCCTTTGTATGCATCATAGGATTTTTAGATATGTTTATAGTACTTTTGCTATCACATAATATGACAATAGGCTCAACAATCTTTTCCTTCATTCCTTTCAGTGATTTCTTGATCCACACTATGTTATAACAATTAACTATTGTAGCTACATATTTAGCTTCTATTGTAGATTGGGAGATGCAATTTTTCTTCTTTCTTGTCCATAAAAATAATCTCTTTCCTAAAAAAATAGCTCCAACACTTGTAATCTTTTTGTCATCAAAATTTCCAACCCAATCTGCATTAGTATACACTTTCACTTTAAACTTTCAGATATCTCAGTATTATTTTCACAACAATCATATGATTCTCCTTAGGATTTGTAGAAAATTGTGCAACAATCCCAACTGCTAGTGTAATATTTGGCTTGTTATGAACAACATATTGCAACTTTCCAATCATTGATATATACAAGGTTTGATTCACATCAGTAGAATCATCATTCTTTGAAAGTTTATGTTCAGTAGCCATTGGTGTTCCAACTGGTCTTGAGTCTTCCATACTAAAAGTTTTCAATATCTCCTTGATATATTTTGATTGAGTAATGTAGAAACCTTTCTACATTTGATACACTTGCAAGTGAACAAATAATTTAATCTCTCCAAACATAGACATCTCAAACTCTTGTGTCATTTGATCTACAAATGATGTACACAATGCATCCTTTCATCCAAATATAATATCATCCACAAATATCTTAGCCAAAAGTGTCCTTTTTTTAGATTCAAACTTCAAGTATATATTTCCATTTTTATTTGTCCTTGCAAAACCAATCTTCACCAAATATGTATACAATCTTTTATACCATGCTCTAGGGGCGTGTTTAAATCCATACAAATCTTTGTGCAAATTACATACCATAACACTTTTTCTTGGGTCAACAAATACTTCATGTTGTTCAATGTAGACTTCCTCTTCCAAAATTCCATTTAGAAATGCAGAATTGACATCCATTTGGTACACTTTGAATCCTTTGTAAGAGAATTATGCAAGCACAGTTCTCATTCCTTCCAATCTTGCAATAGGAGAAAATGTCTCCCCATAGTCAATACCTTCTTCTTGTGCATGTCCCTTGCAAACTAGTCTTTCTTTGTTGCTTGTTATTTCACCTTTCTCAATATTCAACTTGTTTCTGAATACCCACTTTGTTCCAATAATAGTCTTGTATTTTGGTCTAGGTAGAAGTGACCAAGTTTTGTTCTTCTCTATCTGCTCAATCTCTTCATGTATTGCTTGGATCGACTGTTCATTATCCAAAGCATCCTTCTTTGATTTAGGATCATATTCACATAGTAATCATGTGTCACTTCCCATATTTTTCTTATCATAACTCTAGAATCTTTATCTCCAATGATTTGATTAGGTGCATGATGGCATCTCACATACTTTTCTAGTGTAGGCTCTTTCTTCTTCTTTAGGTTCATCCTGCAAATTTTCTTTAGGTACTTCATGTATATATGCTTTTTCTTCTAGTTGTTTGACATTCACTTGTTGATTCCCAACATGTTGTCATTGATGTTAGGCATGCATTTTCTAATGCTCATAACCAACTACTTGATGCTCAACATGCTTTTGCTATAACTCAGTAGGTGAGTATGTGCGGGATCATGGTGTACCAAACTATGGCCTTAAGTGGTAGTGAAAAATTAGCAAATTAGGGTTATGTCAACTTGACACATAATTTTAAAGTGGTTATGAACTTTATATCAAAAGGTTGTAAGAAAATAATCTGTAGAAAATTGAATGTAGTTTCTAAACTACTAGGCCTTATCAGGAGAAAAAAATAATTGATTGGTCATAAGTTTGAATTTTAATGCAGTATTATAAAAAATTTAGGGTGAAAATAAAAAGTAGGTGTATGTCTGACCACCTTAATCAAAATCAAATAATAATATTTTTTTAATATAATTATAGATATGAAAAGTAGACTCATGCCTGGATGTGACGCATATTTTTTGGTATTTTTATTCCAAACAAATAATTAAATATGAATTTTCTACCAAAAATTTTTCGAAAAAAGAAGTCCCATGTCTGACCACCTTAACTAATAGAAAATTTTACTAAATTTAATTAATTAATTTTTTCTTATACTAGGTGAAGCATAGAATGTGACATGACTTTTAGATTTAAAAAATGTTATACCATTTGAAAGTTATAGCTATTTTTCAATCAATATGTCAGTCAACACTTTACAATAATCTTCATTGATAATTAACTAATAAATAATTATCAAACTTAGAATTTGACAAAAATTATATCGATGGAATCTCGAGAGCGATATTAAAAAACCCTTTTGGTTTCATTCAATTTTGATCAAAATAACATTCTCAGACGGCTACCTGAAGTCTAAGTATCAATAAAACCCTCTTCAAACACGTCTTTTGGGTTGATCGGGTAGGCTTGGTAAATACCAAGACTAATCGAATATCCGATATCCGATTTCAAATCCGATATCCGATATGGCTCGGTGAATTTTGGTGGAAAATTTGAAATCCCAACCCATTTTGGAGAGAAAATTGGATTTAAGAGTTATAGCGTGTGATTTATAAATTACTTTAGTTAAATTACTATGTGAATATGTATTATAATATATTATATATATATAATAACGTAATGTAAAGATATAATATATAATATATTAATATATAATAATATATTATGTTATTCTTATTATAATCTATAAATATAATTTATATTATTATTATTTTTACTAAATATAATAATATAATATTTTTATTAAATATATTAACAAAATATTGTTATTAAATATAATAACTATATATATATATATAATATTAATATGGATGTTATTAATATATATGTATATTATTAATATATATGAGTCAAAGAGGGTCATAGGTTGACCTATGACCCCTTTTGACCTATTACATAATGACATATGTCCTTAGGGGTCCTAGGACCCCTAGTGACATATTAGAATCATTCTTATGGATCGAAGGGAGTCATAGGTTGACCTATGACCCCCTTCGACACATTACATGATGACATATGTCCCTAGGGGTCCTATAACTCCTAGAGACATATTAGAATCATTCTTATGGGTCAAAGGAGGTCATAGGTGACCCATTAAATGATGACATATGTACCTAGGGGTCTAGAATCCCTAGGGACATATTAAAATTATTCTTGTGGGACAAAGGGGGTCATAGGTTCACCTGTGACTCCCTTCGACCCATTAAATGATGACATATGTCCCTACAAGTCCTAGGACCCCTAGGGACATATTAGAATCATTCATATGGGTCAAAGGGTGTCATAGGTTAACCTATGACCCCCTTCGACACATTACATGACAACATATGTCCCTAGAGGTCCTAGCACCCCTAGGGACATATTAGAATCATTCCTATGGGTCGAAGGGGGTCATAGGTTGACTTATGATCCCCTTCAACCCATTACATAACGACATGTCCCAAGGGGTCCTAGAACCCCTAGGGACATATTAGAATCATTCTTATGGGTTGAAGGGGGTCATAGGTTGATCTATGACCCCCTTCAACACATTACATGACGAAATATGTCCCTAGGGGTCCTGGGACCCCTAGGGACATATTAGGATCGTTCTTATGGGTCGAAGGGGGTCATATGTTGACCTCTGACCCCCTTCGACACATTACATGATGACATATGTCCCTAGGGGTCCTGGGACCCCTAGGGACATATTAGAATCATTCATATGGGTAAAATGGGGTCATAGGTTGACCTATGACCCCCTTCGACCCATTACATGAAGACATTTTTCCCTAGGGCTAGGACCCCTAGGGACATATTAGAATTGTTCATATGGGTCAAAGGGGGTCATAGGTTGACCTGTGACCCCTTTCGACCCATTAAATGATGACATATGTCCCTAGGGGTCCTAGGACCCTTAGGGACATATTAGAATTGTTCATATGGGTTTAAATGATGACATATGTCCCTACGGGTCCTAGGACCCCTAGGGACATAGTATAATTGTTCATATTTATTAAAGGGGGTCATAGGTTGACCTATGACCCCCTTCAACCCATAAGAACGATTCTCATATGTCCCTAGGGGTCCTAGGAACATATGTCATCATGTAATGGGTCGAAGGGGGTCATAGGTCAACCTATGAACCCCTTTGACACATAAGAATGATTCTCATATGTCCCTAGGGGTCTTAGGACCCCTAAGAACATATGTCATCATGGAATGTGTCGAAGGTGGTCATAGGTCACCCTATGACCCCCTTCAACCCATATGAATGATTCTAATATGTCCCTAGGGGTCCTAGGACCCCTAGAGACATATGTTAAAAGGGTTCATAGGTTGTCCTATGACCCCTTTCGACCCATATAAACTATTCTAATATGTCCCTAGGGGTCCTAGGATCCCTTAGGGACATATGTTGTCATGGAATGTGTCGAAAGGGGTCATAGGTCATTGTATGAGCCCTTTCGACCCATATAAACGACTCCAATAGAAATAATATAGTAAAAATAAATAAATAAATAAATATATAATATTTATATATTATAATAATAATAACATAATATATTATTATATATTAATAACATAAAATATTATTATATATTAATAACATAAGTCATAATATTAATAATATATTATAGATAATAATTTACATATGATAATAATAACAATAATATATTATAGATTATAATTTATATATGATAATAATAATAATATGTATTAATAACATATATATAATATATTACGTTATTATATTTAATAAAAATATAGTAAAATTAATAATATATTATAATAATATATATTATATTTATAGATAATAATAATAATAATAACATGATATATTATTATATATTAATAGATTATATATTATATCTTTACATTACGTTATTATTATATATATATAATATTATATTATTATATAATATATAGATTATATATTATTTTATATATAATAGTTATGTTATTATATTATATATTTATAGATTATATATTATATCTTTACATATTTCATAACTCAAATTAGTTATATCACTTACAAATTCATTTTTCCCTCTAATTTTTGTGCCCTTTCCCTCCAATTTTTATTTCGTTGGTATCGGATATCGGATCTCATATCGGATATCCGATCTCAAATCAGATATCCGATAAGGCTTGGGCCTTACTTTCCAAGTTTGGTACCTGGATAGGTGAAAAAAAGTTAGTAGATTTTGAAGCACTTTTAGACGTGTTCAAACTCTATTTTTTTCACATCGCCACTTCTTGGCACACCATGATCCTGCACATACCCAGGTACTGGTTGATGTTCCTTGACATCTTTCTTCTCAAGTTTAGGCAAGGTATTTTTTTCACCTTCATCAATGTATATGAAATTTTTGTAATCTTCAAGATCCTTCTTACATTCATCTTCATTCTTTTATGCATATTCATTAACTTTCACATTTGCACTTTCCACATCTTTGTCAGGGCCAGAGTTCAAACACTTTTTTTCTTTTTTCTTAGTAGAATATCCTAGGAATATGCCTTCATCACTTTTTGTATCAAGTTTTCCATTTCTATTATCTTTCAATGTGTAGCATTTTCTTTTAAAAACTTTGAAATATTTTATATTAGGGGCATATCTATACTATAACTCAAAAGGTGTAAGGTTTGTACCATTCTTGACTTGTACTCTATTCAAGGTATAAACAACTATACTTACAAATTCTCTCCAGTATTTAGGTGCAAAATTCTTCTCCATGATCAATGTCCTAGCATAGTCCATGATGGATCTATTCCTCCTTTAAGCTATGCCATTCTATGTAGGGGTCCTAGTGTTGGATACAATTGTTCAATTGTGCATTGTCTTTGATGTTACACAAATGTCATATCAGTTATCAGTTAGAGTCTACTGAGGTCAGAAGGTTTGCACGAAATTTTATAATGTCTACCAAGCATTCTCAAACTTTACCGTGTGTAGACAATTGTTACCAAGATTTTAAGGTTAGCAAAAGAAATTCAGTGTCTACCAAGCTCACTTGGTCATCAAAAGAAATTATGGCAGAGAATAGTTCTTACTAAGCTCTCATGGTCAATGAAGGAAATTCAGTTCTTATCGAGTTCACTTGGAAGCCAAAGAATTTCATAGAATTTGCAGTGTTAACCAAGTTGATATGGTTAACTCAGAAAATTATTTTTGGAGTAGTATTTACCAAGTAGGATCGGCCAATGAAGGATTTCACTGTTTTAGGAAATAAAGTTTATATGTTTAATGTGATATTTGTAGCCAATTGATGTATGGTTTAATGGTAAATATAACCTTGTAATTGAGCTGACTTGACAATTTGTAATGTATAAATAAGAGGTCAAGTTGTGGATTCTATTTGTAAGGAATGAGTATGCAATGAGTTGATTGTGTGAAAAGGTAGTGTAAGAAATTTTTGAAGAAGGATCAAATATCTATGAAGGAGAAAAAAAGTTGTATTTGATCAGCTAGGATCTATTGAAGAAAAGAAAAGATCTATATCAGCAAAGTTCAGTTGCATCTCATGTAGGTCACTTATTGTTACTTTCTCACCATTGTAGCAATATTTCCTAAACCTTTTAATAGAGTTGGTTTAACAACCATTTTGTAAATCTCCTAAAAAGGTGGATAGTTCAGTTGAATTGTTCTAAAGACCTCTAGCAAGGCCACTCCTATAAGGGTGATTAAATCCTCTAACAGTGTGTTTTGTAACCTTTGATAGGGTTGGATCCTAATAGGGCTCACTTCAGAAGAGTGAAACTTGGTAGCTAGTTACTTGGTGGTTTTTTCCATATTGAGTTTCTGAGTTAAATCTGGTGTCTCTTGTGTTCATGTTATTTACTTTTGCATGCATGTTAATAATTATGAATGATTAAAGACCAGTAACAAGTTAATCTACCAAGTTACAACAATTTTGTAAATATTCACTGAGTGACAGTATTAAGTAACTGGTTTGACATCTAAGGGATCTGTGAATTTTTTTTCACAATAACTGATTCACCCCCCCTCTCAGTTACTCCATCTATAACTCCAACAATTGGTATCAGAGCTTTTGGTGCTTGCAGGAAAAGATTTCAAAGATCTAAGCTAAAGATCAGAATGTCTTACAAGAGAGAAATTCCAAGACTTAACAGTGACAACTTCTCAACATGGCAGGGATTGATGAGACTTCATCTAGCTTCTATTCGTGATACAACACTAAAGTACCTTGATGAAAAATATGCAGAACCTATTGGCACATTATTTTTCAATGATATTGCTGAAAAGAAGATTCTCAACAACATGATGATAGATATTGCATCTACCCTAATTTATGAAGAATTTGATGATATCAAGGATTGGAAAACTCTCTTTGAAATGTGGAACAAGCTGAAAGAGATCTATGGAGGTGATGATAATGTGAGAAGAGCCAAAGTAGAAAGTTTAAGAGGTCAATTTGATTAGATGAGGATGAGAGAGGATGAAAACATAACAAAATATGTTGAAAGAGTTAAAGCAAATGTCAGTGCAATCAAAGCATCTAGATGAGATATCATGGAGGAAACAGTTATAAGCAAAGTTCTTAGAACACTACTTCCCATTTATGCAATCAGAGTTTCTTCAATTCAAGAAAGAAGATGTGAAGCAAATCATAAGATAAATTTAGAGGCCATAGTTGGAAGATTGACTCTATTCAAACTAGATAACTATGATAATTATGTTCTAGCTGCTAAGAACATTGAATCAACATTTGAAGCCAAGCTTTCACTCAAGGAGAAAGGCAAGAAGATAAAGGATTCTCGGTCAGATAGTGAAGAAGAATCAAAATAAGGTTTAGAAAGTGATCTTGAGGTGGTTGAAGCTCTTCTAGCAAGGAAATATTCAAGAGGCAAAGGGAAATACAAAAGTAAGGTTCCTCTAATCTATTTTTCTTGTGAAGAAATTGAACATATTGCTGCTAGGTGCTCAAACAAGCAGAACAAGGATGACAAGAAAGGTCACAAGTGTAATGGCAAGAAAAAATTTAAGTGATTCAAAAACAAAGGTAAGAAAACATATTTCATAGTTAAGGATTCTAATGATTTTGATGATAAAGAAGAAGATGAAATTGTTTACATTGCTATGAAGGATTAGTCTGATAATGATGAGGAAATGGCACTTATTCCTCATGTGAACAAAAATGATACATGGATTATAGATAGTGGTTGTTCTCATCACATGAATAGTGATAAAACTAAGTTTGAACATTTTGAAGACTATGATGGTGGCAGTGTAAGGTTTGATAATAATGAACCTTTTTGCATAAAAGGAAAAGGAAGAATCTCACTAACCAAATAAATTGTATGTGATAATACATATTGGGTGGAAGGACTAAAACACAATCTATTGAGTGTGGCATAGCTACTCAATAATGGATTCAAAGTGAAATTCATGCATGGAAAAGCAAGACTGCTGAATGGAAAAGGAAAGCTGATTGGTTTAGGCACTCAAGCAAAAGGTAATTTGTTTTTATCTTGAACTTGGTGAATGTTCATGTTTTATTTCTCAAGTTGAAGAAAGTTGGTTATGGCATAGGAGGTTGTTTCACGTGAACTTTGATAACTTGATAAAAATAAGTAAATTTAGGAAAGTAAGAGGCATCCCTAACATAAAGAAACCTGAGGTTAGTTTATTCAAGAATTGTCAAATTGGCAAGATGGGAAAGACTGGCTTTAAAAGTAAGAACTATCAGTCTGAAGAAGTTTTAGAAATTGTGCATACTAATTTTTGTGGACCTATTGGAATTGAAAGCTATACTAGTAAAAAAAAATTCATTCTTTTGTTGATGATTACTCAAGAATGATGATTGTCATGTACCTAAGAGAGAAATCAGAAGCATTTGAGAAGTTCAAATGGTATTTGGCCAGAGTAGAGAAGGAAATAGGAAAAATACTAAAATGTTTGAGGTCAGACAAAGGTGGTGAATTAATTTCACATGAGTTCAATAACTTTTGCATTGAAAGAGGAATCAAAAGGCAGGTTTCAACACCTAGAACTCCTGAACAAAATGGAATAGTTGAAAGAAGGAACAGATCTATCATGGACTATGCAAGAACCTTAATAATTGAAAAGAACATTGCGATCAAATACTGGAAGGAAGCTATTAGCATTGCAATTCATACCTTGAATCGAGTACAGCTAAAGAAGGACTCATTCAAAACCCCCTATGAGTTATGGTATGGCTACAAACCCAATGTAAGTTACCTAAAAGTATTTGGAAGCAAATGTTGTATTTTGAAAGAATCTAGAAAAAGAAATTTTGATGTGAAGGGTGATGAAGGAATATTTTTGGGATATTCTTGCAAGAGTAAAGCATATAAATGTTTGAATTTGTCTACTCACAAAGTCATAGAAAGTGCACATGTGAAAGTTGATGAGTTTGCAAAAAGAACTGAAGAAGAAAGAAAAAGGGAACCAAAAGACTATAGGAGATTTGTTTTTATTGAACTTGATACAGTGTCAAGTACACCTGTCAATCAGAAATTTTCTACTCCAGAGTCTTCTATAACTGAGTTGCAGGAAGTTCAAACCGAGTCAATGCTTATCAAGTCTGAAGGACCCGAGCTACAAATAGAAGCTACCAAATCAATAGCTACCAAGCTTGAGCAACCATAACTAGAAGTTGAACCTCAAGAAGATAACAATGCAAGTCATTCAAAAGGCAAGGAACCCGTGCTAGCCAAGTATGTCAGGAGACATCATGCACTAGATCAGATCATTGGAGATAAATATGAAGGAACTATGACAAGAAGTAAGTTAAAAGGTATTTGTCTACTTGTTGATTTTGAACCTAGAAGTGTCAAACATGCACTAGAAAATGAAAGTTGGATTGAGGTTATGAATGAAGAGATGGAGTAGATAGAGAAAAATAAAACATGGACTCTTATACCTAGGCCTAAAGACAAAAAAGTGATTGGAACTAAGTGGGTGTTCAAAAATAAGCTAAATGAAGATGGTAAGGTATCAAGAAACAAAGCTAGACTAGTATGCAAAGGATACTCTCAAGAAGAAGGTATAGACTATGGAAAAAAGAATTTCTCCTATTGCAAGATTGGAAGGTGTCAAGACCTTTCTTGCATATGCTGCATACAAAGGATTCAAAGTTTATCAGATGGATGTCAAGTTAGCATTTCTCAATGGTATACTAGATGAAGAGGTTTACATTGAACAGTTTGAAGGTTTTGGTGATCTAGACAAGAAGGAAATGGTCTCAAATTACATAAAGCATTGTATGGTTTGAAACAAGCCCCTAGAGCATGGTATGAGAGATTGCATAACTATCTTATTCAGATTGGTTTTCAAAGAACTAATGATAATAGCGGCTTGTATATCAAGAAAGGACTAGATAGTAAGATTGTTTTGGTAGAAATATTTGTAGATGATACTTTGTTCACATGAAATGATAATCTTTGCGAAGAATTTTTAGAACAAATGAACAAGGAATTTGAAATGTCAATCTTTGGTGAGATCAAATTCTTTGTTGGTCTTCAAATTAAGTAGAATTAAAATGGCATCTACATCACTCAATCTAAATACATCAAGGAGATACTGAAAAAGTTTGGTATGGAAGACTACAAACTAGTTGGGACTCCAATGTGTACTATATTGAAACTTACCAAGGATGATGAATCAAAGAAAGTGGATTAGACATTGTATAGATCTATGATTGGAAAGTTGCAGTATGTAGTGCATACAAGACCAGACATTGTCCTTGCAGTTGGTATTGTAGCAAGATTTTAAGCAAAACCAAGAGAAAATCACATGATGGCAATAAAAAGAATCATGAGATATTTGAAAGGCACTAAAGATTATGGATTATGGTATAAACTTGGAGGAAATTTGGATTTAAAAGTGTTTACTGATGCAGATTGGGCAGAAAATATTCATGACAGAAAGAGTACAAGTGAAAGAGCTTTCTTTCTCGAAAAGAGGTTGGTTTCTTGGACAAGTAATAAGAAAAATTGTACATGCCAATCCATAGCAGAGGTAGAATATGTTGTAGCAATAGTAAACTGTTCAAACATTATTTGGTTTAAACAATTATTGGAGGCATGAAGGTAGAGATTAAAGGACCAGTTGTTATATTTTGTGACAATACAAGTGCAATTATATCCAAAAATTTAGTGATGCATTAAAAAACCAAGCATATTGCTATAAAGTATCACTTTGTTAGAGAATTGGTGCAGGATAAGGAGATTAGATTGGAATATGTTTATACAAAGGAACAAATTGCTGACATATTCATAAAGCCTTTACCTAAGGATGCATTCTTGTATCTAAGAGGTAAGTTAGGGGTCATTCCCCTATCTGAAGCTCACTAAAATAAAATTTTAGTAATGCATCAACAGGAATGAAATTGAAGATCTATTAGTTGGTGCAGCAAAGTAATGAAGACATTGCATATGAATCAGTACTTAAGGTACATTGAATTTCATTTGAGTTGTGTTGTCTTTGGCATGTGTTGTCAAAGAGGGAGAGTTTACTGTCATATATTTCTCAAATTTGTAAGAAAAAGAGAGTTTATGCAAGAGGGAGAGATTACTATGAAAGAGGGAGATTACTATATTTGAGGAGTTTTGTGAAATGAAATGTAAGAAGGAGAAGCATTCTATCAAGAAAAGACTTGTTTACAAATTTCATTCTTCTATGACATGTTGTGTTGAAATCAATGCCAAAGAGGGAGATTGTTGGATACAATTGTTCAATTGTGTGTTGTCTTTGATGTTACACAAATGTCATATCAGTTATCAGTTAGAGTCTACTAAGCTCTGAAGGTTTGCAAGAAGGTCTATAGTGTCTACTGAGTGTTCTCAGACTTTACTTTGTGTAGATAGTTGTTACCAAGCTTTTAAGGTTAGCAAAATAAATTTAGTGTCTACCAAGCTCACTCAATCATCAAAAGAAATTATGGCAGAGAATAGTTCTTACTGAGCTCTCATGGTCAGTGAAGGAAATTTAGTTCTTACCGAGTTCACTTGGTAGCCAAAGAATTTTACAAAATTTGTAGTGTTAATCAAGTTGAGATGGTTAACTCAGGAAATGAATTTTGGAGTAGTATTTATCGAGCAAGGTCGGCCAATGAAGGATTTCATTATTTTGGAAAATAAAGTTTTTTTTTTTTAATGTAATATTTGTAGCCAATTGATGTATGGTTTATTGGTAAATATAACCTTGTAATTGAGCCAATTTGACAATTTGTAATGTATAAATAAGATGTCAAATTGTGGATTCTAATTGTAAGGAATGAGTATGCAATGAGTTGATTGTGTGAAAAGGTAGTGTAAGTAAATTTTGAAGAAGGATCAGATATCTTTGAAGGAGAAGCAAAGTTGTATTTGATTAGCTAGGATCTATTGAAGAAAAGTAGATATCTGTATTAGCAAAGTTCAGTTGCATCTCATTTCGGTCACTTATTGTTACTTTCTCACCATTGTAGCAATATTTCCTAAATATCTTAACAGAGTTGGTTTAACAACCATTTTGTAAATCCTCTAACAAGGTGGACAGTTCAGTTGAATTGTTCTAAAGACCTCTAGCAAGGCCACTCCTAATAGGGTGATTAAATTTTCTAATAGGGTCACACCTAATAGTGTGTTTTGTAACCTTTAGTAAGGTGGGCTCCTAATAGGGCTCACTTCAGAAAAGTGAAAATTGGTAGTTAGTTACTTGGTGGTTTTTCCCATATTGGATTGCCATGTTAAATTTGGTGTCTCTTGTGTTCATGTTATTTACTTTTGCATGCATGTTAATAATTATGAATGATTAAAGACCAGTAATAGGTTAATCTACCAAGTTACAACATTTTTGTAAATGTTCACCGAGTGACAATAGTAAGTAACTTGTTTGACATCTAAGGGATCTGTGGATTTGTTTTTGCAGTAACTAATTCACCCCCCCTCTCAGTTACTCCATCTATAACACCAACACCTAGGTAAAAACATATGTATTTTGACTCCTCTATCATTGCGTAATGTGTTGAATTCCCCATATATGAATTCAAATCCTTCATCTGATCTCAAACACTTTAAGATTTTCCCTATTTCCTTTTTAACTCTATCCAATTACTACTTAAACATGTGAGACACATCATAGTTTTCTTTAAGAAACATTACAATCATCATTCTAGAGTAGTCATCAATAAATCAAATAAAGTATTTGTCACTACAGTAGGTTTGCACATGAATAGGTCCACAAAGGTCAGTATGAACCAACTCTAAAATAACATTATAAGTATAGGTATTTCTATTGAAACTAGACATTGTCATTTTCACAATTAACATATTTAACACATCACATTATCAGATTTCCTCAATTTTGGTAACCCTCTTACTTTCTTTATTTTACTAATGCTTACCAAACTATCAAATTTCACATTACATATCCTCTTATGCCATAACCATTTATCATCACATTATGCAAATAAGCACATATCATTATATGTGTCTAGATAGAACAAGTTACCTCTTGTTCCATCTTGACTTCTAATCAATTCTCTTGGACCGTTGTAGATCTTAGCCTTCTTTTGCTGAAATTCAACTTTGTAGCCTAAACTATTCAACTGTGTCACACTCAACAAATTGTAGTTAAGTCCTTCAACCCAATAAGAATTATCACATCTAATCTTTTTAGTCAATTTTATTGATCCTTTACCTTTCACAAGACATTGTGCATTATTACCAAACTTAACACTACCCCCTTTATTATATTCCAGGTTTTCAAACTTACTTTTATCACTAGTCATGTGATGTGAGAAACCACTATCAATTATTTATCTATCACCTTTACTCACATATGAAATAAGTGTAGTTTTCTCATTTTCATCAGAGTCATCTTTTTTAGCAATATAAACTACTTCTTCATCATTAGTATCAGAATCACTATTACTCTCTTCTTCAGTAATGTAAGAAGACTTCTTACTTTTTATTTTGTAGTCTTTGTATCATTTTTTGTCTTTTCCATCTCTTCTTCTTTTGAAATTTTTTCCTTTCTTCTCATCCTTGTTATCCTTGTCGGGACATCTTGCAATAATATGATCAACTTTATTGCATGAAAAACATATTACAGGGAGATTACCTTTGTATGTTCCTTTTCCTCTTGCAAGTGTCCTAGTCATTAATGCTTCAAGTTCCTCAAGATCATCATCAAAAGATTCACTTTCACTAACTTCATACTTTTCTTTCTTCTTCTTTGACTTATGCAAAACTAATTGTGACTTGAAAGAAGATTCAATAGCTGGGGCATTAAAATTATCAAAATTTGAAAATTCAAAAGTAGTGAGTCTACCAACTAGAGTATCCAAGGTTAGGCCTAGTTCTTGTATTTTAGAAACTCTAATAGCATAAATAGGAAGTAAATTTCTCAATACCTTGTTGATTACAATTTCATCACTTATCTTTCCATCAACTCCTTTGATAGCATTCAGAACTTCTTTGACTCTTCCAACATATTGGGTAATATTCTCATCTTCTACCATTTTCATGTCATCAAACTTTCCTCTCAATCTTTTTAATTTGGCTCTTACTACATTTTTATCTCCTCCATGGATCTTTTCCAACTTTTCCTACGTCTTCTTTGTAGAGTTGTAGTCCTTAATATCATCAAACTTTGAATAGCTTAGGGAAAATGCAATCTCCAATATTGCTTGATTGTGCTCTTATTTCTCTTTTATTTGTTGGGTTGTCAAAGGTGCAAGTGTAGTTACAAATTCATTCTCCAAATAGAATATTGTCTAATCTCCAATTCTAGTTATGTGAAGCTTCATGAGACTTCACCATGCAGAGAAGTTCTCCTTGTTCAACTTAGGTATCTCCTTTCTATACATCTTGATCTTTAGCTTTAAGTCCCTTCAAAATTTTCTCTACAAGAACCAATGCTCTTATACCAATTTTTATAGTGATTTATAATAACTAAGAGGGGAGGTGAATCAGTTATTCTAAGGTCTAGATGTACATATTAAAAATTTTAAACTCATCAAACAACTTAGATCTAATATCTAATCCACTTGATCTCTATAAAAACTTCTCAGTAACATAAACTTACAATCCACTATCGCAATAATAAAAAACTTGCATAATATAAAACAATAATAGTAAAACATCTCAAATAACATCCACACAAGTAAGAAATCAAGATTTAACATGGAAATCCAATTCAAGAAAAACTACTAGCAACATGTGACCAATTTCTCTCTCTTCTAAAATGAGCTCTATTAGGAGCCAACCTTGTTACAATACACACTATTAGGTGTGACCCTAATAGAGGATTTAATCACCCTATTAGGAGTGGCCTTCTTAGAGAACTTACAAAAATTCTATTAGAATGTCACCTGATTAAAGGATTTACAAATGAGTGTTAGGTCAACCTTGATTAAAGGATTTCAATTGATACAATGGTTAGAAAGTAATAGTAGAATGATATGAGTAAATACAACTCACTTTGCAAATCCATATCACAATTTGGTTCAACATTTGACTCATTGAATGGCCTCCATTAACATCTCAATCCCTAATTTTTTTGGCAACCCTTCAAGAAACTACTTTTCACTTTAATACTTCACTATTCAGCGTTATGCTCAAGTTCGCCAATCAACAATTGCTCCAACATTTTTAGGTATGCTAACCTCCCTCTACCAATCTTTTTAGATTATCCCTTATCCCTTCTTAAATAGGTAGCTTGATCTTTTGTCACTTAAACATTGTAGTTGATCTTAGGTTTAGGTCATATTCATTGAATCCTTCCATGTTTTCATTTCCTCCTTCCTCTTCTAAAAACTTCTAAAAACTTCCCTTTGCACCTATACATAGAAACACTCAAACACGCTTTCCCTTGCATTAAATGTCCAACTCATCAATATTTATCTCCAATATGCTTTACATATTCTAAGAATTCAACTATGCTGACCAAGAATCTCAATTGCTTCACAAACTATTAAATGTTGTCACTTGGACAACATTGTATTCTTCAGCCTCGGTCATCACAAATACAATCTCTTCTTCTTCTCTGCAATCAAATTCCTCATCAAAAACTTGATGTTCTACGAGATAGTATGTCTTCTTGTTGTTCCTTTTGGATTTTATGTCCTCCTATTTTTCCTTATTAGATAATCTTAAAGAAATATTTCCAATCTTCTTGCATGAGAAGGACTTCAAAGGTAGTATACCATTTTTTTCCACTTCCTCTAGGTAGCCTTTTAGTACGCAACACTTCTAGTTCCCTATGCTCTTTTTATTCAATCAAGATACATTCATAAACATTAGAATAATGAGTGGAACTACTTGTGATATCCATTCCTTTTCTCATAGAGGAAAGAAACATAGATTCCTTGAATGTAGCTTCCATTTTATCCATATAGTTACAAAAGTTACTTAATTAAAAAGTAGTCAACTTTCCTATCAGTGCATCTAAAGTAGCTACACTAGTTCCTAAAGATTTGACTTCTTGAATAGTTGAGACCCTGATAGCATATTGAGGCAACAAAATTCTAAGTATTTTACTTACCTCATCCCTTTTCTCAAGAGTGCCTCCAACACCATTGGTAGTAGCAACAACATTTTGATCCTTTGGATATATTTCTCAATGTCACCGTTCTCCATCATCCTCATTTCATTGAACTTACCTTTTAGACTATCTGCCTTAGCCTTTTGCACATGCGAGTATCCTCCATAGAATCTCTCCAATATTTTCCCCATATCATGAGTAGTCTCTAAGTCTTGGACAAATGTATTCTACATCAAATTGAGTGCTATATATGGCTTCTATAGTAGAACTACTCTCTTGCATGACTTTAATTGATCTACATCAAGAGTTCATGGAGGAACAACATATCTTGTAACTACATGATTCCAACATTGCTCACACATACCTATGAGATAGAGCTTCATCTTGTCACACCACACTAAGTAGTTGTACCTTGTGAACCTAGGACCTTTCTTCCTCATTGTCTTGGATCTTTGCTTCAAGCTATTAAGCTTTACCATAATAGAGGACCAAAGCTATAATACCAATTGTAGTCCTAAGGGATCCAAATACTAGAGAGGGGTGAATTGCTAACCAACCAAATAATCAGCTTTTCAACCTTGTACACATTTAACTAATAATAATAAAAATAGAAACATATAAAATAATCCATTACATGAAAACATCCAAAAAGTTGACACACATATTTTATATCATGAAAAACCAACTTGGATCAAAATTGTGGTAGAGATCAGTACCCACAAATTGTGTACTCTTCTAAAATGTGCCTTGTTAGGAGATAAAAAGACACTATTAGGTGCCACCTTATTAGGGTATTTACCTCTAGCACTGTGAGGAGTTTTACCTTGTTAGGGTAAGCCTTTTTAAAGAACTTTGAATACTATCCAAAATGTCACCCTATTAAAGAATTTACGATCCTAATAAAGTACATATTAGGATCCACCTAGTTAAGGTATTTTAGCTATTGTAACTATTTGGAAAAGTAGAAAGAATGATATGTGTAGCAACACTACCTCTACAGATTAGAAAATCACTTTTCAACAGACTTAACTTCTTTCTAGTTGGATCACACCTTGCACTTCTTCGCCACACTTCCTTAACCATGATCAACAACACAAATTATTCATCCTTTACCTATAAATATTGATTTTCCAATTCCATTTCCTTAATTATACCCTAAACATGTTACTGATATAAAATTCAAATATCCCACTTGGATCCAACACCCATAACTCTACAACACTTTTAAATGAATGCACCAAGTAATTCATAGAATTTTGTGCTAGAGATCAAACACAGTTGACCTACTATTTTCTTTCTCTACAATCTTCTTCATACACTATTCTCAATCAATGTGATGCCATATCATCATCTCTAGATGTTCATCCATGTCATTAGATTACTATTGACTCATCCAAATTCACTGTAACCCTTTCATTGGTGAACAATCATTAGCTAATTGGTTGTTACTCAAGAACTCTCAAGAACTCATTCTTCTTTAACATGTCCATCAAATTGATCACTATTTCACTAGTCACCTTTTCATCCTAGGACAATTGTACCTATAATGATAACCATGTCATCTTCATTGACTTCTTCACATCAACATGTGATCGCTCCATTCTATCTAACATAGATTTGACAAAATACTGAAATCATCTATTTCTTGTCATTAACTATTCTAATAGTTACATTGTGAACTCAATGATCATCTTCATCTTCTCTTCAATAGTAGAGTTCACCATATACACTTAAAGTGGCATTGCCAATGCTCTCTTGATGATCACACTCACTAATTCTCACTTAAAAAACTCTATTCATCATAATATGCTCAAAAACATACTAGGAACACTAGATCAATAACTGACATTAATAACAATACAATAATTGATCATCATGCACTCAAATTTATATCATGTAGTGCCTGCCCTAGTTTGCATTTTACTATTGTTGCCAAACTCTTTTAGGCCAATTTTATGTTTGATGATTAGTAGTATTATTTTGAGATTATCAGATATTATTTCAGATTCAACTTATTATATGATGAGATTACTTGGTACTTTATATTTCATGTATGCATGATGATCATTACAGTGTTTGTAGTTATTGATGATAATTAGTTAGATGATTTATTATCATATTTGTTTTCTTATGGATACTTACCCCATACTTGAATGTGTATGGTGTATGTGTTTGTTTTCTTTCTATATGGTGTTTCTGATGTGGTTAAGGAAGGGAGTCGTAGTCACTTGCTAGTCGGGATCTACACAATGCACCACTTCCTGCTAATGCCTATTTAGCTTAGTATATATTGTGCTTGTACATACATGGATTTTATGCAGGTTGTAGGTATTGGGTATCGACTTCCCTGAATTGCCAGGATGAGCGTACCCTATCACATTATCTCAATGGTAAGAGAGGGGAGATAAACTCTCAAGTCTAAATCCCAACCCTTTAAGCCATTCATTCTAATTGAAAAGTAGGAAAAGCATCTGAGTTGAGTACCCTCTGAATGCATTGGATGACGTAATTCGTGATATTAACCCCTTATTTTGATTTTGTATGTGTTTTGCTATGATGGGTTTTTGGATTTTACTTTATGAGCCTTTGGGGTATTTTCTACTAATTAAGTCTAATTAAAAGTTTTAATTAAATGAAAAATTATTATGATATTTTAATATTTTATTTTATTTAATTAATCGGAAAATTAATTAAATAAAAGAATTAAATTTGGAGATGAAAGTTATAAGTTTAAATTTGGAATGTGATAATATTTATTTAATTTAATAATAATATATTTAAAGTTCATTTTTAAATAAATGCTAAATAATATTATTATTTAAGTTAATAAATATTTTATAAATTAAGTTTTGAAAATAAATTTAAAAGTGAAAAAGATATTAAAATTATTAAAAGATTCTAGATCGCATGATGCGTGCATGTGATTAAAAAAACAAGTGGATTTAATAAAGTGAGTGCATGAGATTTAAAATTAATAAATTAATTTAAAAGAAAGAATCAAGTGAATATTAAATAAAAAAATTTAATTAATTAATTAATGTGCATTATTTTAATATTTATTCACATAGGAGTTTGCACTCTAATTATGCATGTGTTGTCTACACTTAGGAGTTAGCACATTATTTGAGCACATGGTGTCTACAACATTGTAGACACCTCATCATGTTTATCTTCTTATCATGGAAGTTATGTGCTTAGTTGTCATGCTTATCTCCTAGTTCTTTCTAGACACATTCTAGATGCATCTTAGAGGCCTTTATATAGAGGCTCTCCTAGTGTGTATGGACATCCTCATTTGCTTTGACAAGCTCATATGCTTCTACAAGCTCATAGGCTTCTACATCCTCAAATGCTTCTATAAGCACTCCTAGTCACTTGAGGGGTTTCAATTCTTGGAGGGATTGCGAATTTTGGAGAAGGAAAGAATTTTTAGAAAGTAGAAGGTTCTAAGAGGAGGAGCTTCTCTACAATTTTTTCAGGCATAGCGAATTAGCATCAGTGTCCAGGTAGGCACTTGTGATTATTTTGCATATTTTTATTATGCTCTTTCTCTTCCTGTCTTCATCCTGTCTCTTATGTGTGTCTAAATAATTCTCTATGAATGAATCTTCAATTTTGTAATTTTGGCATGTATATTGTTTCATCCAGTTATGGGAATTAAAAATATTATTGCAATCTTCCCTTAGTAGAATCAAGATTTGGAAATTGATTCGGGTTTGGGTTTGAATAAAAATAGAATCTTATTATTATTCATTAGTTTTATATGATTTATTAACTAATCTAATTTAATTAAATTAAATTAAGATTAGTTAATAGTAGAAGAAGTGTAATTAATTATTAGTCAATTTAAGTAAATGGATTTTTAAATGAGGGAAAATTAAAAGAAAAGAGATATTCATAAGTGTTTAGTGGAATTAAATAATTGAATTATTAATGAGATTGATTTTACTTAAAATCAATGAAGATTATTTTAAATAAATGATTTTCTTTGAAGTGTTTTAAGGAAATTGTAAACTAATTATTTGAAGGTTGATAAGTATACTTTTAATAATTTGAATAATGGGAGATGCTTCTTGGAATTATTAGTAACATTGTTGTTTTAGTGAAATAATGCGAATGATTTTATTAAGAGGTAATGGGAACTAGTTCAATGATTTAAATAAGTAAATAATTATCTTTTGACTATTTTAGAAAATTGTTTAAATTAATGGAGGAATAATTCTATGCATTATTCAAAAATAATTGGGTTGACTTGTAGAAGAATCTTATACTCTTGAAATATACTTGATACAAAATCTGACATCTCATATTTTGCTTAACCATGTAATTGCAAAAGCAAACCAAAACATGTGTTTTTATCTTGTTTCTCTATGATATATCTGTGTTGGGGTTTTGGGGTTTGTCCTAGCTTTGACTAGTCTTAGGTTGTTAACAGTGGCTCAGGGGTTATGTGTTTGTGATGTCATGCTGATGTTGATCTCGATCTTTTTAAAAATCCAACCATGGTAATGTGATGGTATGCTCTATGAGATGTTTTTATTTACTGATTGTTATTGCTTTCTAGTCTTCTTGTGTGAAGCTGAGGTGTATGTATATGAGATACTTAACTTAACCATTTTTGAGTCATTGCTCAGTTATACTTGGGTTACTTTCCAGTCACCTTGATGGGACTGGAGTGTTTGTTTTGATCTTGATGATGTCATGTTGTGACATGCTTTGACTTGACCATTTTGGAATCTTCAATCAGTATTACTTTGAGATACTTTCTGCTTGCTTGTTGAGAACTGATGGATATTATGATTGGCATTGGATGCTTTTCAGTTGCTCGTGGAGAACTGATGTGATTATTTTGATTATCTTTATGATGCTTTCCAGTCACTTGTATAGGGTTGAGGTGATCTTTTGATTTGTGATTTTATGAGCCTAGGGTAGGTTATCTACTTGTAGTGTTAGGAAGTAGCTTGCAATGGGGCCCGGGGCCCTAAGTGGCTGCCAGGGTAACTCATTTTAAGTTGTTTTAATAAGTGAAAACATTACACTAAATGGGGATTAAAATGAACCTAATAAGATAATTATATGTTCTCGCTCATGCCTCAAGTGCTAGTACAAACTAGGATGGGAGTAGAGAGAGCACTTGGTTGCGACCTTGCATTCCATAGTATGCCTCGTCAGTACGAGAGGATACTAGTGGCTGCATAGGGATCACTAGGGGTCCAGGGTCTATTGAGAGACTACCAGGGTAACTCTAGCATGATCCATGCAGTGACACTTTCTCGCTTACATAGTAGGTTTTCTACGTGTCTTTGTGTGCCTCTAGGAATTAGATGTCATTTTATGTTGGAAACTTTGAGTTCGTATACTTTTAGGATTTCCTAGACTTAGAGAGTATTTGTGTTATGTGATTTGATATCTTGTTTGGGACTTGAGACTATATCCTCAGCGTGGTGGAAGTGGGCCATTTAGGTTCCACGTTGTCGGGTGGTAGTGCTTTTTTACTCTTACCATTTGAGATCCATCTGTAGACACCGTGGTTGGAACATTCTTTTTTGGCATTTATCTTCATTCTATTCTTGGATCCTATGATGGATGTTATTTACTAGTAAGTTCCTTTATATTGATGACTAGCATGTGATAGATGATGTTATCTACTTTGTAGGATCATCTTATGCTTTATTCTTGCATGTTAGATTTCTTTATGCATATGTTGTAGCATGTTAGATTTCCTTTTGCATATGTTGTAGTATGTTTATGAGTGACATCTCTACTATGATAATGTCGATGATCTCTTCGATGACTTCAGATGTTATGCACAGAGGGATGGCTAGGGCCCATGATGGTCTAATGATGCTATTGATGGTTGGGAGGAACTACACACTTAGTTGTGTTTTATGATGGATGGTTATCTTTTACGATGGTTGTTATATCATTATTGATGGATGGATGTATCATGTATGTTATTGGTTTCATTTACTTTATTGTACTTTGTGTC
Organism: Cupressus sempervirens; assembly: GCA_028749045.1. Taxonomy (NCBI): domain Eukaryota; kingdom Viridiplantae; phylum Streptophyta; class Pinopsida; order Cupressales; family Cupressaceae; genus Cupressus; species Cupressus sempervirens. Next base: position 592,969,274 of record CM053787.1, read on the forward strand.
ATGGATTTGATGATGATGATGATGTATCTTTATTCTACATATGTATATTCTTTTAAGCTTTTCATACCCTGTGACATGTACAATGGATGATTGAGTATTCCAAATTTAATTGCCAAGAGGTATTCAGAAAAAAAAAGTATATTATGGACATTGGACTTTTTAATTATTCTTTCATATGGATGTGGTAATTGTTAGACTTAGTATTAATTAGATTAAATGTGACTCAACATCTTGGGATCCTTAAGGAGTGTTACCTATTATGTATACTTTTAGTTGAATGTGTGTTATTGCTTCTGCTACTAGATGTTCGATGTGAATGGTTTATCTTTCATGTTTAAAAAATAAATTGTTTGGCAAACTTAGTAAAAATTTAGGTTAATTCTTTTGGATCCCTTGGCAGGGCGTTACATATCATGACATCACTATCATCACTAGCCATCACATCATTAGTTATATTAGTTATGCCAATAGAAAACCTCAAGGAACTCTACCCAAACCTCACTAATCCAATCTCTCAAATCTTGAAAAGAAATTAAAATGTTCCAGAATTACAAACTAACACTCAATTGTGAGGTACTTGTATTAAGGGACTCTCCCCAAACCTCACTAATCCAAGCTCTTAAATCTTGAAAAGGAATTGAAATGTTCCAGAATTACAAACTAAAACTCAATTGTGAAATACTTGTATTCTAGATCTTAACAAAGAATCAGTGAGTTTGATGTCATGATCCTAATTTTCCCTTGTTTGAGAAAGTCTTTCTTATGATATTTATCCTATTAATAAATCTCCTCGAATACCTTGTCTAAGAGGAATACCCTCACTATTATTATTTACCCACCTTCCACACCATCCTTATCTTTCAATGATTTTCCTCAATTATGTCCTTTGAAAAATTTGAATTATTCATATAAACCCTTTTACTAGATGTAGTGTTGTGAACTTGATTAATTCTTAATACCCCGCCTCTTTTATATGATGACCCTTTCTCAGTCCTCCCTAATGGATACCTCCATATTTTCTTATCTCTATAGCTCCAAATCTTTCAGGGTATAATATCATCTATTAGCATGGATTCTCTAGAGGTCATTTTGATTACTATTCCTGACATTTTGATTTATTTTGTGGTTTTAGCTCTTTTCCCTGGATATCATACCTTCATATCAATGAAGGGATTTAGAAAAACCCTTTGTCTTCTTATCCCTATCCTTAGAATTTTGTAATTGATGAGCACCATTGGAAGGATTTCCCATTAAATCATTTCTTTTGACTCTAGGAGCAAGAATTAATACCCAAAACTTTAGAAGTAAAACCATTCTCATTCCTCCATTGCCCCTTCTTCCTGTAGAACAAGATTTAGTATGCAAAGAACATTAACAAATAAAGTAAACATTCACAAACCAAAAACTAAATTCACATATATGCTTAGACAATGAAAGAAAACAAGAAGTGCAAACCTCACAAGAGAAAACACTCCATGCTTTCTGGATTCTGTAGATGTGTCCTTTTGCTGTGGATGTATGCTCAAGATGCTCAAAAGCTGCTTCAATGGAGATGGGTAATGGAAAATTGGTAGCTTTGTGAGCTCTCAATTTGGCATTATAAGGGTAAGATTGATGGCTTTGGTTCTCAAAATAGCATGGTAACTTTAGCTCAAAGATTGTTGATGAAATGGCTTGGGATGGGATTCAATTTATAGGCTAAGGGGTAGAGGGATGGAGGGCTTAGATGCAAGGATGGATGAAGGCTTAAGGAGGGCTAGGATGCACTCAAAGGAGAGCACATGGATTGTGCTTGTTTAGCACCAATGGGAAGGTGACACTTGTCACAAGGAGGATGAGTGTGAGAGGGTAGGGTAAAGGGTTGGTTAAAGGCATGATGAGTGGGGTTGAGTATGTAAGAGGGATGTAAGAGGAATGAGTGTGGAAGAGGGAAGAGTGTGAAAGATGGGTGTAAGAGTCATGAGTGGGCTTGTAAGAGTCTTTTATGTTTTGTAAGAGCACTCATGACATAGTGGTTGGGCTTTTTGAGGGGAGACTTTGGTTTGGATTAGGAAAGTCTTAGACTTGTTTAAGGAATGTGACAACATTAGGGGGTGGATTAGGCTTGGGTTTAGGATTAGATTAGAGATGTTAGAGATGTGCAAGTGGATGGCATTAATGAGGGTGGGTGAGTTAGTGGCTAAGCTTGGTTAGTATGGGTGGATGGGGTGGATTAGGCTAAATGGAGGATTAGAGATAGGTTAGGGGTTTTTGAATTTGAGGATTTCATTTATCAAATAGATTTATTTAATAAATGAGGATTTTTGGAATTAGATAGAAGAATAGGATTTAATTGATAAATAATAGATTATTTGATTTATCAATTAGGACTATAGATGATTAATTAAATTAATCAACTAGGGGATGACAAAGGATTAATTAAATAGAAATTTAATTAATAATGCCTTTTTAGATAACTAAATAGGATTACTAAAATAGTGTAATCAAATTTAGGTGTCTACATTTTACCCCTCTTTGACATAGTGTTGAGACAACACTATTTCAAAGAAGGTTGAATGAAGATGACACGAGGAAGATGTTTTAGCAACAAGGTTGTCCCAGTCTCGGATAAGAAGAGGAGAGACTAGACTTAGATGATGCCCCCTCAAGAAGGCGACGGGGAGAGAAATGAGGCTCGATGACTTCTTGAAAAGTACAAGAAATTGAGATGAGCTAAGACACAGGTTGGCAAATAGAAGGGGCTGAATTAGCTCAAACTCTCACTATGGGAGAATGATAAAGGGAAATCAGAGGCATAAAAGTAAAGCAAGATTAAGACTTTCCAAGATTGGGGGGGGGGGAGATGGAGGAGCGGAGCACTATAAAAGGAATCTATGGAGGAGGGGAGGGATGATAAAGCTGATGCAATAGGATTTCAAAGAGTCAGATTGGCAGAAGATGGGTTCCGAAGATCCCTAGGACTAGGATTGTGGATCTCGAAAGATGAGGCTTGGCGGATTGATTTGATTGGTGGATCCCTAAGACTAGGATTGTGGATCCCTAAAGCTAAGCATGAGGAGTGATTCAAAGAGATACTGATGCATAAGCTGGGATAGGTGTTGGATATGGGTGGGGGATAATGGAGATGAAGGGATTCCATTGAAGCTTTTTGAGCGGGGCGATACTTCAAAGAGAAGTACCACCATGTAGTTGAGCACTAGATTTTCTATAGGAATGTTGGTTAATTGCCAAGGTTACCAAGAACATCAAGGCCTTTTTACCAACCATCCAGAGGACTGACGAACTAACTCACAACAAACATGCAAGGATTGCCCCAGAATCACACATGAATCCCAGAGGAAGCAGCATGGAAATGACACTAGGTAACCCACAAGCAGAAAAAGAAAACGAGCAAAAGACCTGATCAAGACCTTACGCTCTAATTGCCCCATTCGCAGCATACCATGATATGGAAGATCATGGCAACCTTGAGGAGGGAACAAGGAGATTGCTTGGAAAAGATATTTCAAGACCCAAAAGGGAAGATCCCAAATCAAAAGAAAGCGAAAATCCAAAAGAGAACTGTTTGCCAACGAGATGGGTAGGACAAGGTACTAACGGACCAAGATCAGACATGAGGAAAGCTATATCCTGCAAGGACCTATCGGAGAGCACCTAAGCTGATGGATCGGGATGAGTAATGCATCTGGCAAGCTGAACTAAGAAGGATAACACTTTGGTGATAGGAGATCTAGCTAAAGGATGTATTGGAATAGCTAACCAAGGGTTGTGCAATGTGTGCAAGATGTTGACCAAGGATGAACTAACACGAAATCCGGATAGATACAATGATACTAAGCTAAAGAGGATGTACAAGCTAACAGACCAAGATATGTTACAAATGTACAAGTTTGTTCATGTTTTAGTTTTTTTGTGAGATGGAAATGTTTGTGAAGGATGGGATGTCTATAATAGTTGATAGGTGGATAGGTAGATGGTTTGTGAGAATCTTAAGGAAAATGGGATTCTGTGTGTGCATGTGATAGGATACAGGCTAGGATACAAGATTATTTACAAGCTAGAATATGGTACAAGCTTTGGACAAGATTCAGATATATACAAGGTATGGTACAAGATTTACAAGGTATAATACAAGCTTTGGTACAAGATTTACAAGCTGTACAAGAGGTATTGACAAGCTCCATCAGATTTTGGATATTTGATTGGAACACCAAGGGAACAAGCAGGTGTTTTATGGGATGGTGGGTGGATGGATGAGGGATAGGATAGTGATAGATAATGGATTAGTCTTTAGCACACAAGGCGCTTGAATTACCAGGTTTTCACCGAGGTACCTATCCAAGGCGCTTGAATTGCCAAGTTTTCACCATTGGACGCTTATTTCTCTTTACTATTTTTTTTTGTATTTTTTCAAGAGCTGGGTATACCAAGGATCTTCAAGCATAGAACTTCTTGAGATGAATGATGTTAGTGGGATCATTCAAGAGTTCTCCTTCTGGTGTAGATAATTGATAGGCTCCAGAGACAAAGGAGGCAGTAACCACATAGGGAACAAGCCATGTAGGTTCAAACTTGCCTTTCTTTTCTCGATCTGCTTGGACTTTCATATTTTCTTTGAGGACCATGTCACCTGGCTGAAAGTGTCGTGGGAGCACCTTCTTGTTGAAATTCCTTTTGAGACGAGTTTGATAAACTGTGAGATGGTCATAGGCTTGTTGTCTCTTCTCGTCTAAGAGATCTACTTGGGTGAGTCGAGCTACTCTATATTCTTCATCTAAGATTTGCACTCGCAAAGATATGCGTAGTGAGGGAAGTTCAACTTCTATAGGTAATATCGCTTCGGCACCATAGACTAGGGAGTATGGAGTTGTGCCTATGGATGTATGGAAGGAAGTTCAATAGGCCCATAGAGCTGGATTTATTTGAAGGTTCCAATCATGACCGAAATCATTGACAACTTTCTTTAGGATTTTGAGGAGGGTTTTATTAGTTGCCTCTGCCTGTCCATTACCTTGTGGGAAATATGGGCTAGAAAAGTGGTGATGGATGTGGAGGGAAGTGCATAATTCTTCCATGTTGAGATTTTCAAAGTTACCTCTGTGGTCAGTGAAGATGGTGGATGGGATGCCGAAGCGGCAAACAATGTGGTACAAGATGAACTTGGAGACTTGAACTCCTGTAGCTGAGACTAGGGGGACTGCTTCCACCCACTTAACGAAATAGTCTGTAGCTGTTATTATCCATTTATGTCCATCAGATGAGAGAGGTGTGATAGTTCCAACTAGATCAAGGCCCCAACAAGAAAAAGGCCAAGGTGGTGCAATAGGCTGTAGATCCTGTGCTGGAGCGTGCACAAGATTTGCATGCTGATGACATGGGAGACACTTTCTGACAAAGTCACAAGAGTCTTCTTCAATGGTAGGCCAATAGTACCCTGCTCTAAAGATTTGTCGTGCTAGGACAATACCACTCGTATGGGCACCGCAAAGTCCAGAATGTACTTCTTTTAATGCCATCGTAGCCTCATTTTCATCTAAACATCGAGAGAGGGTATCATGATAACCCTGATGATATAGGGTATTGGGTATGATAACATAGCGGGATGATTTTCGAATAAGGTTCTGGCGTTGGGTGCGTGTGAGGTGAGGGGATATGATACCATCATTAAGGTAAGCGTGAATTTCATGGTACCAAGGGGATTGGGGACCAACCAAGATACAAACACGGTTTGAATCCTCATTCGCATAAGCGGGTGTGAGGAGCTGCTCAACTAAAAATTCATACTGCGTAGCTTCTTGGGGAGTTTCCAAGAGCAAGCCGATAGTGGCCATGGCATCTGCTACCTTATTCTGCATTCGAGGCACTTGTGTAAACTGAAGCTTTGTAAAATGCTGGGTTAGCTGATCAACTAGCTCTTTGTAGGGTAATAGCTTTTCATCTTTGGTTTGA